>JAHRHZ010000017.1:20800831-20845804 GCA_024137785.1 Ginglymostoma cirratum | reverse complement strand
TGATGCTGCTTGACCTGCTGTGTTCATCCAGCCCCATGCTTGTTATCTCAGATTCTCCAGCATCTGCAGTACCTTTTATCTCTCATTCACTGCTTATATGTTGTGTGGTGTGAAACAATATGCTAAAATAATTCCAAATGTCTATGATATAAATCATAGAATCCCTCCAGTGTGGAAATGGGCCCTTTGGCCCAACAAGCCCGCGCCGACCCTCAGAGCATCCCACCCAGACCCATCCCCCGTAACCCACCAAATCCATACATCCCTGAATACAAAAGATAATTTAGCATGGCCAATCCACCTAGCCTGCACATCTTTGGACTGTGGGAGGAAACAGGGGCACCCAGAGAAAACCCATGCACACATAGGGAGAATGTGCAAACCCCACGCAGACAGTCATTTGAGGGTGGAATTGAACCTGGGTCCCTGGCACTGTGAGGCAGCAGTGGATGTTTTTGTAACTAATATTGTCCAAACTTTTGAACCAACCAGAAAAGCACAGTTATATTTGTTGCTTCACTGTATAATTGCTTCACAATATAAAGTGAGAAGGGATAATTTTGTCAAACAGATATTTAATAACAATGACATGCTATGCTAAGCTAAATGAAATGCATGCTGCCTTGTACATACAATACTGATTATTTTGTGATGATTAGAAGTAGTATTGAAGAAAAAGGTTTATTAATTGCATGTTAACCTGCATCTTGTTTGGTATTTGATATCAATGTGGTGAGCCAAGAGGTAAACTGGTTTGGTTAACTTCTGATAGTGACTAAGCCTTAGCTGAATTTGTTTCTCTAGCGATGCTTAATAAGCAATCTCAACTATATATATCATAAATACCCTGAGATAATCTTACATTTTGATCTTATATGCTTACATTTTTGACCACGACCCCACAACAAAAGTCAAGATTAACTTGCTTTGTTTTAGTCTTTTTGATTATCTTCTATATGGTGCACAGAGTAAGAGAAGCAGAAGCATAGTCCTCACAGGTACTGACTGTATTTCATTAAAATTTTGCTTTCCTGAAGCCATTTACAAGTCCCTTGTTGTTAAAATAAATATGGATGGGAATGGCCAAACATTTTAGCTCATTCAGCCAGATAAGCTCTGCATGCTCAAACCAGCATCTATTTTTTAAAACACTTTCAACATCTTCACTTCCACTACTCAACTGAAGTGTTCATTTCATATATTGATCTCTCCATTATCTTTTTTTACATTTCTTACTATATATGAGGAACACCAAACTCCATTTAATCCATAAAATGCATGACTTGCTGCTGTTTGGTATCATCAACATGTATGTATGTACACTGTTGATAAAGACAATATTGCCAAAAGTAATATTTTTGACTAAATTGACTTATAGGTTACCAACAAAAAGTTTTATCTAAGTGAATTGGTACCTGAAATAGTTTTAACCAGAAAAGGACAATATACTTATCTGAGAGATCTATCTAATTAGCAATTATTTATGACTGATTTAAACAATGGAATATAGAAAGTTTCCCCTTTCAGAAAATGCCTTGTTTCTACCCATGATGGAGAGGTGCCGGTCTTGGACTGGGGTGGACAAGATCAGAAATCACACAACACCAGGTTATAGTCCAACAGGTTTATTTGAAAATACAAGCTTTCGGAGCCTTGCTCTTCCTCCAGGTGTTAGTGAGAGAGGTAGTATCAGACACTGAATTTATAAGTAAAAGATCAAAGGGTCATACCTTTGGTGATGAGGGTGTACTAAGCAAACCTAAGATACCGTTAAATCTTTAATCAGTTAGAAGGTTTTAATTGATTAATATGTACATGTAAATCCCCGAATTCCTTTGAAGTCACTGTCCTGAGAGAACTAAAAGTTTTATTAGTGTAAAGAAGAGGTGACATTTTAGGTCAGACAATATGTTAGATGTGAGACCTTGTTTAGATTCTGTTTGTGTTTTGGTTTGGAGTCAGACTGTTTTAACACACACACACACACACACACAAAAACAGACACACAGATCCTCTCTCACACACAGTCTCCCAAGTACCACACACAGTATTTGTCTCTCTCACACTCTCTCTCTCTCTCTCTCTCTCACACACGCACCAAACACACGGTGTATCTTTGGGGTGAATTTGTATTGGCAGATACATTCTATTTTCTTCAAAAAGCAGGCAATTTATAGACAATGTGGCATTTTATAAATTCTTACTTTAGAAATAAAACCAGTCTGACTCCAAGCTAAAACACAAATAGATTCTAAAGAAGGCCTCACACCCAACATGCATTGTCTGACCTAAAATGTCACCTCTTTTTACACTGATAAACCCCTTAGTTCTCGCAGGACAGTGACTCCAAGGAATTTTGGGATTTAAATAATCAACTAAAACTTTCTAACTGATTTAAGATTTAATAGCATCTTAGGTTTGTTTAGTACATCCTTATCAGGGGTGTGATCCTTTAATCTTTTACTTAGAAATTCTGTGTCTGATGCTACCTCTCTCACTAACGCCTGGAGGAGAAGTAAGGCTGCAAAAGCTTGTGTTTTCAAATAAACCTGGTGGACTATAACTTGGTGTCAAGTGATTTGTGACCTTGTTTCTACCCCACTAACACCATTAGTTAGTCAATGATTGGTAAGCCTGTACAGATGTTAAAATGCTTGCTTTTCTCTCCATTCTGTGCTAATTATGCCAAAAAGGGAATAATCAACATTTCCATTAGTCAGAAAAAAGTCATAGATTTGCTTAAACATTTGTTTTATGATTGTTTGTTTACACAAGGAATGACACATTAGCCTCTGCAGTACCTTATTTTTATATTAAAGATCTGTGATAAAAACAGTAGCTGCTGGTGTAGTTCAGCAGGTCTGTTAGTATCTGTGGAGAGAGAAACAAACTCTTCTTGCCACAGATGCTGCCAGACCTTTGAGTTCCTCCAGCACATTCTATTTTTATTAATGAATGAGATAGTAAACCCTGCCTGCAGGATAACTTAAATACAGAAATCTGTTTCTGGATCTTCATACTCAGTCTTAAAATGAAATCAAGTGTTCAAAAGAGATGTTTCTTCTGCTTACTATAATCATGACATTTATGAAATTTGTCACATTAAATATATCGAATGTGAAAAACTGATGCATGTGAATTCTTCGTGTTTGCTATTTTTCCATATCAAAAGGATCAGATGTAATGGTGGGCATTCCTTAACACTTTTGATCAATTACTTAGCGGTACAAGAATATATTATACAGTTAAATGCACACAATGCAGCTTCTTATGATGTCAGGAGAGGTGATAGTCTAGTGATAATAACACTAGACAATTAATCCAGAAACTAAACCAATGTTCTGGCGATCTGGGTTCAATTCCCACCACAGCAGGTAATGGAATTTGAATTCAAGAAAGATATCTGGAATTAAGAATCTATTGATGACCATTGTTGATTATCATGAAAACCCCATCTGGTTCACTAATGTCCTTCAAAGAAGGAAATATGCCATCCTCACCAGCTCTGGTCTATGTGTGGTTCATAGACCATGTGATTGACTGTCATGTGCCCTTTGAAATGGCCTAGCAAGCCACTCAGTTGTATCAATATTGATGAAGTCTCAACAAAGAAATGAAATCGGACAGACCACTTAGCATCAAGCTAGGCACTGGAAATGACAACAGCAAAACCAGTCCTGTCAACTCTGTACAGTCCACTTTGCAAACACGGTGCTGAAACTGGGAGAGTAATAACCTGACAATGCCCCAGACAACACCATCACCATCCCTGGATATGTCTTGTCCCAACCAGACGTAGCAGCACAGCAGTATCCAGTCAGGAGGGAGTTTCCCCGCGAGTCCTCAACATTGATTCTAGACATCATGAAGTCTTATGGCATTGGGTCAAACATGGCCAAAGAAAACCTCTTCCTGATTATGACGTACCATGCTCCCTTGGCTGATGTATCAATATTTCACCATGTTGAACAACACTTGGAGGAAGTACTGAGGGTGGCAAGGGTGCAGAATATACTCTTGGAGTGAGATGTCAGTGTTCATCACCAACAGTGACTTGGCAGCAGCGCTATTGATCAAGCTTGTTAGGTCCTAAAGGACATAACTGCTAGACTGTGTCTATGGCAGGAGGTGTGGAATTCAACAAGAGGGAAAGATGTATTTGACCTCATCCTTACCAGTCTACCAGCTTTAGATGCATCCATGACAGTATTGGTAGGAGTTGACCACCATGCAGCTCTTGTGGAGAGGAGATACCATCTTCATATTGAGAATAACCTCCATCACCATGCTAAATGAGTCAGATTTCAAACAAATCTAGCAACTGAAGACTGGGCAGTCATTAGGTACTGTCAACCATCCACAGAGCAGAACTGTACTCCAAAACTATTAGCAAACTCATGTCTTGGCATATTCCAAACTCAGCCATTACTGTCAAGCCAGAGGATCAACACTGGTTCAGTGGAGATTGCAGAGGGTGTGCCAGGAATAGCACCTGAAAATGAGGTGTCAATCTGGTGAAGCTACCAAACAGGACTACTTGCAAGTCATACAGCATAAACAGCAAGTGATAAAGCTAAACAATTCCATAACCAATGAATCAGATCTAAGCTCTGCAGCCCTGCCACATCCAGTCATGAATGGTGGTGGACAATTAAACAATTCACTGGAGAAGGAACCTTCACAAATATCTCCATCCTCAATGATGTAATGCCACATCAATGCAAAAGATAAGGCTGAAGCACTTGCAATGGTCTTCAGCTGGAAGTGCCAAGTAGATGGTCCATCTCAGCCTCCTCCACTGGTTCCAGATTCACAGATGCCAGCCTTCAGCCAATTTGATTCACTCCAGGTGATATCAAGAAACAGTTTGAGGCACTGGATACTGTAGAGGCTATAGGCTCCGACAACGTTCTGGCAATGGCACTGAAACTTGTGCTCCAGAACTTGCTGCTCCCCTAGCCAAGCCGTTCCAATACAGTTACAACATTTTCATCTACCTGACAATTTAGAAAATTTCCCCAGTACATCTTGTGCACAAAAAGCAGTACAAATCCAAGGTGGCCAATTATTAACTCATCAGTCTACTGTCGAACATCAGTAAAGTGATGGAAGGTGCCATCAACAGTGCTATCAAGCAGTACCTGTTCATCAAGAATGTGTTTAGTGATATCAATTGTAGATCCTGCTAGGGCAAGTCAGCTCCTGACCTCCATACAGCCTTGGTATAAACATTGACAAAGGAGCTAAATTCCTGAGGTGACGTGACATTGACAGCCTTGACAACAAAGCCACATAGTGGCACCAAGAAGCAGAATTGGTACCAAATCAGTGAGAATCAGGGGGACAACTCTAGCACATAGTAGGATGGTTGTGATTGTTGGAGGTAAGTCATTTCAGTTCCAGGACATGTCTGCAGGAGTTCCTCAGGGTAGTATCCTAGGCCCAACCATCTTCAGCTGTTTCATCCATGACCTTCCTTCCATCACAAGATCAGAAGTGGGAATGTTGGCTGATGACTGGACAATGTTCAGCACCATTTGTGACTCCTCAGATACTGAAGTAGTCATGTTGTCATGCATCAAGATCTGGACAATATCCAGGGACTTCAGTGGTTCAAGAAGGCAACTCAGCACGGCCTTCTCAAGGGACAGGCTATAAATGCTGGCCAGCCAGCAATGTCCATGCCAATCGAGTAAATAAATGGATAAGCAGTAATGACTTTTTTTCTTTGATGTAGATTGTTTTATTAGTTATGGTTTCAACTGAAGTCTCTTTCATCACCAAGAACCAAATGGTGGCCAGCAGACATTCTTTTGGGACAACCAAGCAGACCTGTTCATAAATAAACTAATAACATGGTTCTTTTGATAGTTGATGATGAAATTTTAATAGCTGCTGGATTTGTAGGACGAATCTATAACCTTAATTATTACTATACATGAAGTTAGTGTCATTGGAACAAGTGTGATAGGGCATTATTATATTGTCTACAACTGATTACATTTTGTTCATTTTGATTCCATCATTAAAAACCCAGAAACGTGAATGATTTAATTTTGGCTCTTAGTCTTGGTGAAAATGTAGCATTCATGGGTGTAACATTTCATCTTAACAGAACTGATGGTGGTATGAATCATAAAATAGGGAAACGCCTGCTTTATACATGAAAACAATAGCATTGCTGCTGAAAGCAGCATTTTCAAAAAGATATATTAACCCTTCAAGTACCATTGTCACTTGCCATGCATGTGTCATGGTTTAATTTATCAGTGTTTTTGTTCTGTAAATTAGTTTTGAATATAAATAAATGCAGCACTCATCAAAATTGCTCAATGTAGTTTATATTGTAAAATGTTCTGTCTTACTGATTGAGATAAGATATGGCATTCTATGTGCTCTCCAGCAAACACATTATAAACCACACAAAAAAATTGTTAAATGTGAACTTTGGTAATTTGGCAGAAAATAAAAATTTGAGTCCCAGTGTGTAGGAGAAACCTTCTGCTTATGAAACTTATTGTCAAATCAATAAAAAAAGTGCAGAAAACCTTTGATGTACTACGGCCCATCACAAATGTCAGTTGTGTGGCTTCTTATTCAGCTAATGATCAAAAATAACAAATTTCCATGAGGTAATCAATATATCTTTCAATTTAAGGCTTCCTAATGGGCAGTAACCTTTATCTTTGGTTGAATACCCTAAATTGGATGCATCCTCATATCCTAATAGTATCTTGAATTTAATGAAGCTCTTTTTATAATGTGCCTAAGTTAATATTTGTAAGAACATATTTTGTATCACAGTATTCAGAAAGTGTCATGATGTGTTTTGGGAACATTATTGTGTTACTGGAAATTAGTGAAATTTGTCATGTTTTATTTTCACAGGTTTTTTGATAATGCCGGCAACGGATCCATGGAGGACAGTTAACGGATGGCAAACTGCCAGCTGAGTTGTGTGATTTGAAATGGAACCTTAATGTAGCATGTGATTTGAATTGTAATGATGTCAGGATTTTTATTTCATTGTGCAACAGAGAAATAGCATAGTTAGCCTATGGGTCTTAAATAACAAATTAGCTTCATATAATTTAAATTAGATCTGGAAATACACGACCAAAAAGTCTGAATGTGGCATGTCTTGTAATTGCTTGTAGTATTTTGTGAAGCTATGATAATACATTTTTAATTTTATAATGGTGCGTATATTGAAGTCTAAAAGTCTTTACATCATTGATAACATGTATGACACACATAGAAAAATACTGCTATGCTGATCACTTACTTTAGTTTTAAATATAGTTTTTTTTTGCCTTGATAAAGAATAGGGGATTTTCATGACAAGAACCCTTGCACCAGTTCAATGTTTCTGGTGAAAAAATGGGCATCTATGCTCTCATACATAGAAAAACTATATTGCTTATAAGGTATAATAGTTCTATGCAAATAGGAGGAATTGTTGTTCCAGGAACTGTAAGTTGAATCTGTCCTCCAGACTTATAGACATTATTAAGCAGATATAGCATGTATAACTCCAAAACGCATCTTAGAGAAAAAGTTTAAAGTGTTTCTGCCATATATTTTTTCTGTAAAATTGGTTAATGTACTTCTGTGTTTGCCCATATGCATAAATATAAATCAGGATGTGTACCTTGTATTTCGCTACTTTTTTTTTCTTAAATTCATGTTAAATTTGATGTCTTAAGACAAGGAAACGTTAGCGGCAGATTTGAAACAAAAAGTGTTTAAAGTATCATTAAAAATCACACAAAACATGGTAAGGTCATAAACTCCACTGAGTCTATCAAGTCAACTAATTTGCAAAATTCTGACAATAAGACTTCATTTTGAACTAAAAACAAAGAATGCTGCAGATCACAACGGGTCGGGCAGCATCAGTGCTGAATAGTCTAGACTATCGAGTCACGCAGACTGGAAACGTCAGCTTGCTTTCTCTCCATGGATGCTGCCTGACACGCTGTGATCTCCAGCATTGTTTTCAGTTCCAATTCCAGCATCTGCAGTAATTTACTCCTTCATTTAGAACTACTCGATTAACAAATTCGAAACGTAAGAACGCTGGTGGAATTTATGCCCCGTGTAATGTTGCTGTATTGAATACCTGCTTTGTACTGTCTCATTATAGTCAACCCAGTACAATTATTTTGTTTTGAATACGGATTTGTTTTAAAAGCTTGCTGCTGTCAATACGTGTCGTGTCTTTTGCTTTTATTAACCTCTGGTCAGTTTAGCTTCTATTTTCTGGTTTCAACCTAATTCAAAGAGCTGCCCTCGCTCCTCTCTGTGGATACATCCACCCTGGGTTGAACTAGACTCAGCCTCCTGGTATATAGTTCGTAACATCGAAAAGACTTTACAATTTTGAAGTTTGCCTCTTAATTCACAGGAATACAGATGGGTTTGGGGGGGGGAGAAAAAACAATTTTAGGACTTGTGTGTAGGGAAGGTTGTCAGATGTAGTTTTCCAACTAAACGCCCTTCTTGATTGTTACCTTAAATAGTGGAAAATAACTTTATTAATAGTCCTTCCATTTGATCAGTATTAGAAAAAGATGTAATTTCGGAACATTTGAACGAGCTCTCCCCTCAAAATTGTTTAGAAAAGTCTGATTCAGTCCTAGCCTATGTTAAACAGCATTGTAATTATAATCATTATTGTAGTTGCCCAGAAAGCTGCCCTGGACGAAAAGCTGAATCATGTAGAGAGGGTGGGTGGGAAATGGTCATCAGACAGAAACTGGTTTTCAGTGAAGTTATCATCTCACTATTTTGAAGAAAGCGCGCTCAGTAATACCGACTGTCCAACAATGGCAAATCTCCGTTGATATATTTAGTGCAGAATCAGATGCAAAGGAAAAAAGGAACGAGGGCCAAGTTTCTTTAGAAACAGTTCTGCTTGTATGGAAACAAATGCTAAGAACATCGCGCTGAATTTGAACAAGTGCAGCAAAACACAACAACAAACTACCACCGTGGAGTATTTTCATGTATTGCACGGATTGTAATAAATAAGGAGGCTTTTCAGACTTTTGTGAAATGCAATTTAACACGTAACAGCTATTAAGACAAATGTTACAAACTTTGTGTTTCTTTCTGCTGCAATTCACCCTCTCTTCAGTTTGTTACATAAATAAGATTTTTTTTATAAATATCTCTCTTTATAAACATATAAATAGTTTAAACATAAATACATTTATGCAGAAATGAAATTATCAATTTATAATAGCGACAATTTACAGCTGCATTAGTTCCTACAACGTTTTCCTTCGCGTTCTTTTCCAGTAAAGATGCTGATGATGTGGTTCGTCGTACCGACAATACGTATTGGCATCGTTTTCTTATTAAACGGTACTTTTACGGAGACAATAAGACGCACAAGTAGTTTTCAGAGCCCATCATCAGCGCGGTGTCCTGTGAAGAGAAATATATTGTCAGTATGGCCGTGTGAGTGTAACTCTAGTTAACTGGGCCCTGTCTAAGGGGATATGTTTCGATTAAGTTCAGATCGAACCAATTAGCCCCACCTAAAATGGATGAGAATACTCAACAAAACGTGCATTTCAAATTACACTCCGTTACGACCAATAGGTTAGATTTTGGAAACTTGCTAGTTAACAAAAGCTGTCGAAAACTGTCGCAATATGATTAAAACGCTTTACGTTTCCCTGTTGCAATCACTGTTTAAGTAAATTGAATGTGAAAACAAAATCCTGGATTTCTCTGCTGCAAAATGAAGCCAGTGCCGTGTCTAGTTGCAGCTGCTGTAGACACCAACAATAAATATGCCATGGAATGCAATAGGAACGGGCGAGAGAACTTCTTTTAAATTTTGGAGAGAATGTGAACTACCAGCAAAAAGAAGAAGCTTTGTTTTGTTGCAGTGAGTACTTACCGTCGCTAGGTGTCCCAGATCTAACAACCCAGACCGCTCATCGCTCCTATTCTGTCCAGCTTGCGTCCGAAACAGCCCTTGGACGACCCTTTCTTATTGATTCCTCGGAACTTCCTGGGGTTGTTGTAGTCGTTGAAAAGCCGCCGAGCCCAGGTGCTCTTTGACTTGGTGTCGGGGCTAAGGTCCCGTAAAAACCGGACCTTGGGATTCACAACTGCAGGGACATCTCTTTCCTCTGAGGAAAGGTACTCAGACAATTCTTCACCTAATAAATGTGCAAGGTCCTGTAAAGGGAAGCGGAAATAGACAATACATTAACTCAACGTTTGTGTAAAGTAGTTCAATGACCTTGCTTACGATAATAAAATGGTAAACAGTATCACGTTTACATTATATCTGAAAATTTTCCCCAAGACACAGTTGGAATTAAACGTGAGATCACCTAATACCAGCTAATCAGCATTTATCAATGTAACATGGCAATTCACAAAAAAGTATTCACATGCAGTCAGTAACTTATAAAGGTAGATATAATTGAAGAATTGCATCTGTCTTAAAAACAAATTGCATTGTCTTTTCCGGATGCTACTATTTGTAAGCAACATTTTTTAACGGTTGATTAACACTGAACAAGCAAATTATTAGTTTCACTACTATTCAAAATTAAAAGACAGCGAAAACAGGCAACACGTTTCTAACAAACACGCAATTACTCTTTCCAGCCAGTTTAGTGGTATAGTGTTGGATTACACAAACACTTTTGCATGCTCCCCAATGCGGATCCCCCATGACTTCTTGTCTTCACAATTATCATCAACTTACTGACTGTGAGCGAAACAGGGGGGTTGCTGCCGTCCTTGTGGGCAAAAGAGCCAAGAATAGTCCAGAAACCAACATCCAGGAGATGTTCATTCTCGTTTGGTTAGATCGCCAATGTTACGCCTAGATACAATGAAATGAAAATTTGTTGGTTACGTTCTGAGTTCTGCCTGCCTGTAGATCAACGCTCGTCTGCTGTTTTCTCGGCTCCTTTCAATCATTTTATAATGTGAAATTACGTCACCACGCGTCTCTTTTTGGAACTTACTAAGGCCAGAGGAAGGAAAACCCAGCCTTTTCTTCTTCCTTTACTATTTTAGATCATCATCTTCCCCCTGCTGCTTCACTGCAAATTGCTGCCTTTAAAAATTGCAAGCTTTAATGATTCTCCAACAGTGGGTCTATGAGTAAATAATTAAATAGTGGCATCCAGCCAATGGAAACATTGACTATTTTATACTAAGAAGAAAGAATGAGCGGATGGATTGACAAACCATTTATTCACACATATATGTAAAATACTGTACACGGAGAGGATTTTACTTTGATTATGACTTTCTCCCTTTTCTTCAGCAAAGGACACTCACATATACGAAGCAGAATTTCCAAAATTGTCGTACCATCCCTACATTGAGTTACTTATATCTTGGCACGGGAAGTTTAATAAACCCAAGAATGGAGAGATCGTTGGGTGGCTTCGACATACGTGGAATGAATCAGAAATCACAAGTTCCTTTGACAGCTTTATTGTCTGATTTCTATTCCCACGCCACAGTAGCTCAGATGTGGCGAGAACAATGTGCAAGAACTGCAATAAACAATTCTGGCTACAAACCGTACTAACATTGTTCGGGATGCTTGATGCAATCTATGTTATTTACCAATTACCATCAAAACCATTTGAACAATGAAACAGTGACACCGTAAGGCAATACAATTGTAAGTGAATTTATTTTAATATAGACACAATCATCTGATGTATATTCATGCAGCAAGATGTAACGCTGAACACAGATTTGGAGTTTAGGTGTGCAAACCACATAGGGAGTGGTCTGGGGTCTCATGGTTGAAAAAAAAGTCTGAAATATTTTCACTTTTCACTAATAACTTACACAATCGGTGACGGGGCCGAAAAGCTTTAGATCGCAAAAGCATATCGCACAAACCGACGCATCTTATTTCTGAAACTGGAAGTAATCTTTAGTATGTTGAAAACGGTCCGCTATAATGGGAGAATTCTCTTTATTCGATAACTTTAGTAAAAGCTGCAATGCTCTCATTTGAGACAACAGAATTATCTGTTTCATACAACAGTAAGGATGTGAGATTTTACAGAGCAATCGTGCTGATATAATCTGTAATATAAGTTGCCAAAGATAAATTAATATGAAGACGCACTGCCAACCTCCGTGACTATTAATGTTCCCTTTATGAATAGTTTGATCTTGCCTTTGAGGTAATTCGCTGCTTCAATCTCAAAAGAACAACTTCCTAAGAATGGGGACAAATGGCGATCTCATTTATTAAACCACTAATAATTTATGTAAATATTCGCAAAAAAAACCATTCAATGATGGGAAATAAATGTTCGTCCGTTTTAATTACACAAATAAAAAATCGGCACCCGCTTTCGATTAAAATGTAAGGTCAGTAGAACCTAGTTCAGTTCCATTGTTCCAGAGTTGAGGTTATATAACTGAAGGGTTTGCTCTGCCTTTAGTAAATCATTGCGCATCAGATATTCCACACCTTATCAATGTGTTATTTGCGAGATAGATTTTTAAGAATGATGAAAGTTTAAATTGGAAAATTTTGAAATGTAGACCTACAGATATCAGGGTCCAGATACATCAAGTTGTTTCTCCGTCAATTATTTGTCCGTCGTTATTTCCTCTTGGAGGGATGTGAAAAATTGAGGCCAGTTCCATTCATCGGCAGAACAGGCATTTTATCAAAGATTCTCAGCGGGAAGAATGCGCTGCAATGAATTTTGAGTGCAATGTCTGTGAACTGCCTCTTTCATATTCAATCAAGAAAAATGCTAATAGGCCTGATATTCTCTCATCAACTTGCGCTGTCTGGATATGTGTTAATGGATGTCAGATCGCCTGGACTTGTCAGGAGACATTTTCCTGTCTGTCGCTATATTTCTATGCTTTATGACCCTATATATTCGGATGTTGTTCATTAAATTAAAATTTAAAAGAAGTCAGTTTCAATATTTCACTGCATTTCCCGGCGAAATCTCTTTATGTTGAGAGAACTCGTAGGAACTCCGCTCTGTCCTGGCTGTCAATGGTTTGTCGGGTGTACGTGTGTGCTTGGAAGCTACTGTCACGTCCGGCTCTAAATTGGGGGCTTTCAAACTGCGATCCATAAACCATATTACCCCCACTCCAACTGCCTGTAACCTTAACTCTGACATACTTTATTCCAGGACGGACCATTTTAATACTATGGGCACCGGGTTTTGGAAAACGTTGTTCTTAATGCACCTATCTCACTGGAACAAAGCTAAACTAGAATACCAGTATTTCTTCGGATGATCAATCTAACTTAAATGGAGGCTCAGTCGGAAGTAAGTACCCAATACGGCCAAGCTTTAGTCAGGTTTATAATGTTGGAATCAGTTTTCAATTTAGGAAGTTCAGAAACAGTTGAATCATTAAATGCGTGACTAATACAGAGACTAACACGGAGAATGCTGGAGAAACTCAACTGTGAAGAGAAAAACTGAGTTAAACTTTTCGGGTCCGGTATGGCTTCTTCATGACTGTGATTAACTCTTCAAACTGTCGCTTAAAAGAAGTGATGACTCACACCCTAACTGATAAAAAGACGCCTTTCATACAAACGTTTGACAAAGTTCAGTTTGTGGTATTGTGAAAAGATCTGAGTATTCGGAAGTGTGCCGATTATTAACATTTGAACGGGTTGGAAGTGACTTGTCGCAAGTGTTTAGCTCAAGGTTTTCTATGCTGTTAGAATTCATGCTCCGCAGTGTATTTCCACGTTGGGAGTCTGTAGTAACGTGTTAGACAGCCGCAATCCTTACCATGCTCAGCTGCTTTTCTTATTTCATTGCTTTCTCAACATTGTTGTTTTAACTGATCGGTTGCTTTCCCCAAGTCTTAAACTCACTTACACTGAAATTTTAGTTCCTTGGTCAATTCTAGGTTTCTATCCACGATACCATCTGTGGTAGGGAGACTTCATTCACAAATGTCCGTTTTTGTCCTCCTTTCGTTCGTTCTATATTGGGGATATCAACTGCAGGAAAGGTCATCGTTTCGAATAACACTTCCGTTCTGTTTGCAACTGCTCAGGCGCTTCACCTCTGGTCTTGGTCTCCAGCAATATTCCAGTGAAGCTCAATGTAAGGAACAGCTCCACATCTATCCATTTGGCACTCTTCAACTTTCCGTACAGAAAACCGAGTACAACAGATTCATGTCCTCACTTCTAACCTCATTTTCCTTTCCCTCGACTTATTGGATTGGGTTTTACTCTCTTAATTATCTTTCTGTTTGATCATTCTGTTATTCATAGCTTCTTTAGACACGTGTTCATGAAACTTTAGCACTGTTTTCTTCCCCTCATGGGTTAGACCAGCTGAGTATCCCCAACATTTTTTATTTCTGTTCCCTACATTTTGCTTTGCTTCACTATCTCCACTGTTCTTACATTTACTACTTCTCCTAAGATAACTAAATCCAAGATACTTGCCTCTACGTTTCACTCTTGTAACTACCGATAGATGCCCTCCGTTTTTCTGGCTCTGGTTTTGTTTTCATTTCCCGCTCTTTCCGTTCCAGCTGTTTTTACCTTTACCTAAACAAACGCAAACGCCATTTCGTTAAATAATGTTCTACCTAACAACCCAGATATTCACATTTAAAGGTTATGTCAAAACTTACTTCTACCATATTTCTCTCAGCCTGATATGCTATGGCTGTTTGAACTGTTTTATTTCTCTGAGACGATAGGAGATACCACTCCAAAAGTATCATTTAAATGGCGGTTGCTGCTTAGTGTTCCATATCAAAGGCTGGAGGATGCTTGCTATCCGTAGGATAATAATAAACAAAGGATTGATAATATTTCACTTCTGACTAATATGCTTGGCAACCCAAACAGGGGATAGATACAGAAAAGACTTCCTTCTGACGTTGGAATAGATGCCGTAATTCGTTAGAGATTAGTTTCGACAACAATATTAGGATATATAACAACTCATGGGTCTTTGAAACATCAGGAAGTGCCAATGTGAAATGTTGAATTACTTGAGAGAATCGGGACAGGACAGCCTACTGGGCTTAGGTCACATTGCATTGTGAAGAAAGACACTAATGAGCTCGATACTCTTTGAAACACTAATATCAAGTTGACTGACTTTTCCTACAAAATATAATAAAAATGTAGTTTCTTACACTTCTTTCATGTTATATTTATATTCTATTAACAATGTGTAACGTGATAGTCCCTTCTTGTGTCTTTTTCTTGTGCTTTTCTGTATTTCTTGGCAACACTGATCCATTTCACAGAGTTGTGGTGACTAAGAGGACATTATTCAATTGGGTTGAAGGAAATGGCGTGTCATTTCCACTGCAACAGAGTCATAAAGCCATAGAGTCATACAGCACGGAAACAGACACTTTGGTCCAACCAAGCCATGCCAACCATAATCCCAAACTAAACTAGTCCCACTGAACTTGGCCAGTATCCCCTCAAAACATTTCTTATTCACATACTTATCCAAGTGTCTTTTAAAAATTGTAACTGTACCCATATCCATCACCTCCCCTGGAAGTTCATTCCACAGATGAACCACTCTCTGAGTAAAATGTTGTCCCTCATGTCTTTTCTAAATCTTTCTCCTCTCACCTTAAAAATATGCCCCCTTGACTTGAAGTCCACCACCCTAGGGAAAAGATTGTTTCCATTCACCTTATCCATACTACTTATGATTTTATTAACCTCCATTAGGTCACACCTCAACTTCCTAAGCTCCAGTGAGAAAAGTCTCAGTCATTCCAGCCTCTCCTTACAACAAAAACCCTCCATTTCCAATAACATCCTGGTAAATCTTTTCTGAACCCTCTCCAGCTAAATAATATCTTTCCTATAACAGGACAACCAGAACTGGACATAGTACTCCAGAAAAGGCCCACCAACATCCTATACAATCTCAACATGACATCCCAACTCTTGTATTTTAAGGCCTGAGCAATGAAGACAGGTGTCCTAAATACCTTCTTAACCACCCTGTCTACATGTGATGCAAACTTCAAAGAATTGTGTATCTGAAGGCCTGCTTCTCTCTGCTACAACGCTACTCAAGGACCTGCTTCTAACTGTATAAGTCTTGCCGTTGTTTATTTTACCAAATGCAATATCTCACATTTATCCAAATTAAATTCCATCTGCTACTCCTCAGCCCATTGATCCAATTGATCAATATCTCTTTGGAATCTGAGATAACTTCTTCACTGTTCACTGTACCACCAATTTTGGTGTCATCTGCAAATTTACTAACAATGCTTTTTATATTCTCATCTAAATAATTAATATAAATGACAAACAAAAGTGGACCCAGCACTGATCCCTGTGGAACACCACTGGTAAAAGGCCTCCAGTCTGAAAAATGACCTTCCACCACCATTCTCTGTCTCCTGCCATTAAACAGATTTGGTACCCAATTGGCAAACTCATTCTTAATCCCATGTGATCTAACTGTACTAATTAGTCTACCATGTAGAATCTTATGAAAGTCTTTACTAAAAAAGCCCAAGTAAACCATGAACAAAAACAAAGTTGCTGGAAAAGTTCAGCAGGTCTGGCAGCATCTGTGGAGGAGAAAACAGAATTAAAGTTTCAGGTCCAGTGACCCTTCCTCAGAAGGGTCTGAGGAGGGGTCACCGGACCCAAAACGTTAAGTCTGTTTTGTCCTCCACAGATGCTGCCAGACCTGCTGAGCTTTTCCAGCAACTTTGTTTTTGTTCCTGATTTACAGCATCCGCAGTTCTTTTGACTTTTATTTCCCAAGTAAACAATGTCTGCTGCTCTGTCCTCATCAATCATTTTGGTTACTTCCTTAACAAAAAACTCAAACAAGTTTGTGAGACATGATTTCCCATGCACAAAACCATACTGCTGATACCTAATCATTCCTTAGCTTTTCAAATACTTATAAATCCTATCTTTCAGACTCAACTCTGATGATTTACCCACTACTGAAGTCAGACTCACAGGTCTATAATTCCCTGGCTTCTCCTTACATCCCTTCTTAAACAATAACACAACATTAGCCACTCTCCAGTCATCGGGCACCTCATTTGTAGTTATAGATGATACAAATATTTTTGCAAAGTGCCCCGTAATTTCCTCCTGAACTTTCCACAATGTCCTGGGATACATTAGATCAGGTTCCGGAGATTTTTCCACCTATTTATTTTCCAAGTCTTCCAGCACTCCTCTTCTGTAATGTGAACTATTTTCAAAACATCAATATTTATTTCCCAGATTTCCCTAGCCTCCATTTCATTCTCCACAGTAAAACTGACACAATGTATTCATTTAATCTCTCTCCAATCTCCTGAGGTTCAACACCAAAATTACCCCTTTGATCTTTGAGAAGCCCTACTCTCTCCTAGTTGCTGTCTTGCTCTTAATGTATTTGTATAATCTCTTTGGATTGTCCTTAACCTTATCTGCCAGGGCTATCTCATATCCCCTCTTTCCCTTCCTGATCTCCCTTTTAAAACTGCCCCTACACTCTTTATACTGTTTAAGAGTATGACTTAGACTAAACATTTGCTGGACCCTTGAAGGTAACATATGGTTAATTGATGCAATGAAAGAAAGAAAAGTCCATACCAAATTAAAAACATTTCATTAGCTTCTCAATGTTAAACATAGAATGATCCTTGTGTATATAGCTAACTCTAAAGATTACATTTAGTTTAATTCCTTCGTTCCTTTCTTTTGCTTATTTTAATCGTTACTTCTTGGCACAAGCGTGGACTCATTTGTGCTCTAAGGATCATCGATCTGACCTCTGAAGAATGAATCAAAACGTTTACATCTTATCTTAATAAATCCAGATATATCGTTTTCCAGAGAGGATCCCATTATAACACTGTAAAACAACTTGACCCCATACCCCTCTATGCTCCAAAAAGCACATTTTGTTCTCTCTGACTTGTGCTAAACCTTCGAAATTGACACTGGTCTCCCACAGCTAATTCTGTCTTATTAGTTTCACTAAATCACACGAAAAGGACTAGGAATCGCCTTGATGGTTGACAGTAGACTCGATTGTGGCTCAATTCGGATTGTTGTATTTTAAAATCAAATTATTTTCACCATTGTTTATTTTGTCAATAGCTGCGTCTTAAAACAGGGATAGAAATTTTGTAACAATAATGTTTATACCTGGAACTCTGCATTTTGTCACGAACACAGCGATTGATATTCTCTACAATTTGACGTTAAAAAACATTTCATTCATGCCTCGTAGCAAAATAAAATACACTAATTTCAGCTAAACAGCAGCGAGGTGGTAAAGTTGATTAGGGCAGTTTTGACGGATCACGAATGCGCTTAATATTGAACGGCAATCTCAATTTGACATATTCTCCCCTCTTACTGTTACTGACACTATATGTCCGCATTACGAGCTATTGTAGAGAGGAACGGTCCTCGGTAATATGTATTAGGTTATGTCTCGCCCGACATTATTACCGTAACCATTACTTGATGATAATATTATACTGTCGATTGCCGGTATATATGAGTGTATATGTATGAGTGAATCAAATGTTAACTCGAGAACCTAAATGCAGCGTCCATTCGAATAGCGATCTTACGGGTTTCATTCAGGTTTTGTTATACGTTAGCAGCCGAGCAATAATAATAAGTGGCACTGAAAATGTCACCTGCTCTGAGGTGGAGTCAAAACCTCCCTAAATCAAAAATTTCCACTAACGGATCTGTAAAAACAAGATTAAATACTGACCAAGTTAGGATTTGGGATTTGAAGATGGTTTATAGGTAATATTATCATGCTATGATTACAAAAACAATTTGCTAAAATTACGGACGCGTTAAACAGATTATTTGGAGGCATGAGGACGGTTCCAGTATTTACTCGAATTGACGGCTGTTTTTTTCCTCTAATATTTAACTATTTCCAAAAATAATGGAGGAAGTCTCTGTAACTACGTAAAGGAAGGTAGGTTGATGTCAGCTTTAATGTGTTTTCCTGTATTACGATATACCATCTGTCTGATTTCTAAATAATACGTTTATTTCAAAGCAGACCCTTCCTATTGTCAGCCGTTTTGTAGTCTGTGGAGTTGCTGTCCAAGGTGGCAACGATGGTTGCTAGTCATCAAAACAGGCAACGTCCTTAATTGTGAGACAAACGTCGACACTTCAAACAGTTTTTTTTAAAGAATGCATCTTGTAAACTATGGGAAGAATGCACATATTATAAGACATTGCATTTTAGATGTAAGAGATATGAATGGGGTGGGGGGCTGCAAGACTTTTTCAAGGTTCTGGGGCCACGGCGCACCGAAGCGAGTGATGGACCAGAACACATCTCCCACAATGCATTACGCCCCCCCCCACCGGCTTCCGGAAAGTATGACCTGGAAGGAGTTTGTTGATGCGCAGTGTTTGAGAGGTTCCAGCGGCCGTTAAACTGAGGAACGACGCCTTGTTCATGTCACCTTTTCCCTTCTGTAAGTCAGGAGCTGGGAGTAGGTGTTTTGTTCTGTACATGACAATGACAGTGGAGTCTTGAAGGGGAAGCCCATCTTTGCGTCTCACCGAGTCTGCATCTGTTGATTTCAGGCCTTCCTGGTTAAAGGAGTGCATGACTTTACATTGGGAAAGCAGATTTATGTCTCCAGTTGCTAATCTTGTGGCGCTGCTGGTGGGGAGCTTGATGTTGGCCTGTCAGTCTGAGAGTCCTTCGTTGTGCTTGTGCCATCTAAGGTCCTACCTTAGATGCCCTACATGTCGCACTTATTGGGCAACAATGTTTCCCCTCTTTGACAGGCTCCTAGCTTATTCGAAACTTCTGCTACCTGAATGAGTGTATTCCACTCTTTTTTTTGTGGAACATGAGAGGTTACAACCCCATTTTAAATATTTGAATGTATCTGAACTACACTTCGTAGTCAGTTCATGCGATGTAACCGTCATTCTCACGGCCAGCCTTTCCTATTGCAATTATGTAATTGTCCTTCAGGAGATGGTGGTGAACTGCATGCTCGAACAGTTTGTGTAGTATTGTGAAGGAGGACTTCCAGGATATTGACAGTAAAGGAAAGGTGATTATTATTCCAAGTCAGAATGGTGTCCTTGCAGGCAGTGAAGTTCCTAAAAATCTACTAATCCTGTCTTTAGGTATTAAGGAAGTTGCTATTGAAAAAGACCATTTGCAAGTTATTGCAGTACACTTTGGAAATGTTACACTGTGCTGCAATGAACTGTGTGTCAATGGTGTAGGGAGTGAATGCTTAAGGTGGTGGATGATCAAGCAGGCTGCTTTGACCTGATTGGTATAAAACTTATTGTGTCGTTTGAATTCCACTAATCTAGGCAAGTGGAAAATATTCCAGTGTGCTCCTGACTCATGCCTTGGAGGTGGTGCGCAGGGGAGTTTAGGGAGTCAAGAAGTGTTTCATTCCCCAGAGAATTCTAGCTTCTGACTTGCTTTGTAGCCACAGTATCTGCATGATTGATGCAAATAAGTTTCTGATCAAAGGTGTTTGATAATGGGGGCGTTCAGAAATCTTGGCATCATTGAGCATTACGGGAAGATACATAGATTCTCTCTTGTTGGTCAATTCCTAGCACTTTTATGGTGTCCATGTTACATGCTACTCAGCAGCTCAAGCCTGACTATGCAGATCTTTCTGCATGCAGGCATGGGCTGCTGTATTACCGGAGGAGTTGTGGATGGAATTGACCACTTTGCAATCATCAGGGAACATCCCACTTCTGACCTCATGATTGAGAAAATGTTATTGATGAAATAGCTGAAGGTAGTTGGACCTTGATCTTTGGTTACAATGGGCGTATTGAGTGACCTATTCAGCTTGCTCCTTGACTGGGTGATAACTGTTGAGATGAATTTGAGGAAAGTGTGCAAGCTGGCTGCTTGCCTTGTTCCTGTGGCCTTGTACATATTTGTACACTGATGCCGCAGAATGAAGTATGTAAGAGACTTGCAGTAACACATTCTTATTTATTTTTGGAACGAAAACAGAGTTGCTGGAAGAGCTCAGCAGGTCTGGCAACATCTGTGAAGGAAAAAACAGCGTTGATGTTTCTGGTCTGGTGACCCTGCGTCAGAACTTTTCTGAGGCAGGGTCACCAGACACAAAACGTTAACTCGTGATTTTTCCTTCACCAGATGCTGCTAGACCTGCTAGGCTTTTCCAGAAACTTTGTTTTTGTTCCTGATTTAACTATCCGCCGTTCTTTCGGTTCTTATTTATTTTTGTTAGTTTCTTTTAGCTCTGTTGAAGTTAAACTTAATTTTTTGTGTCTCTTTAACGCAAAGTTAGACATGAACACTTGTTTCTCTGTGACACTGGTTCATGACTCTTTATGGATTAACTTATTTTCTTGGCAATTAATAGTTACAGCTCTGTTCCCTAATCTTTCCTATGCACCTCCTCCCCTTCAACCAGCGTCTGTTGTGTCTTTCAACATTAGGATTAGACATAACTGCTGGGTATATGGCCACTTTTTCATTTAGAGTATTAGGGGTGTACAACAAGGAAACGGACCCTTTGGTCCAACTTGTCCGTGCTGACCTCAAATCCCAAGCTGATCTGGTCCCATTTGCCAGCATTTGGCCCATATCCCTCTAAACCCTTCCTATTATGTATCCATCTAGATGCCTTTTAAATATTGATATTGTACCAGCCTCCACCACCACTTCTGCCAGCTCATTCCATACATGCACCACTCTTGCGTGAAAAAGTTGCCACTTTTAAATGTTTCCCCTCTCACCTTAAACCTATGTCCTCTAGTTCTAGACTCCCCTCCCCTGGGGAAAAGACCTTTGTTAAACACCTTATCCATGCCCCTCGTGAGTTTATTAATCTTTACATGACTCTCCCTTCGGCCTTTGATGCTCCAGAGAATATTTATCTCCTAGATTATATGAATCAGCTAATCAGGATCACCTTGTAGTCCAACAAATGTGTACAACTCCAACCCAAAATTTGAGTCATTTTGAAGCAAACAAGTATCCATTCATTGTTGAAATTTAGTTTGCAAACTTGAAAGATAATACTTTTGGTGGCTAAACACCCTATGGTGTGCTACTAAACCATAGACATCAGAAGAGTATTATTTCCACCTGGTCTGTGCTGAGTTAGCAGATGTCAGCTGCAGCAATAATGGGGAATATTATAACTGTTTCAGTATTTCCTGTGTATAGAGAGATCAACCAGGACATCTTCTTCCTCATGACTGTCCAAGTGATTGGGGGAAAATAATAATGTGTGAAGATTGTATTAAGGCATGGTTGAGTTCAGCTGATACACCAGTCTGTCCCCTGTCACTGATGGAGAGGAGTCAAATAATTTTAATTTAATTATAATCCATTAGAAAGCTAAGCAAAGGGAGTAAGATAATCTTAAATACACTTATGGAGGTTAGTGCTGTTAGAAAATGAGTATTACTTTTAAAATAATTGGCCTCAGTGATTTTGTGAGTCAAATATAACATTCTTTAATAATTGTTTTCTCACCAAGTCTCACTCTTTCCCCTGCCTCTTTGACTGAGATTTTGATCACTTGTCCTGATATCGCTGGGCTATTGTTTTAAAGCTATTTTAAATATTTGCTTTTGGATATTCCAGGATAATATATTATGTATATCTGATAATGATGAGTATTGTTTTCTCTACAGCTTCACTTGTCTCTTTTGTGACCATCAACATCACCAATGGATCATTCAGGACAAACTAAAGAAACATTTCCCTCTTTTGATGCAAGACATAGTGTTAGTAAGATTCATTATCCACAAAAAAATGCTTATTCCAGGCTGGTAAATCAGCATCGTAGTGGAAGGTTTAGGGCCTATCTAAACCAATTTGCTCAGCAAATCAATTGCGTAGCCAAAAATGATGAATGTGGAGTTATTCCTGGGAATAGTTTGAATCTTTCAGAAGTAGAAATGATGCAACAGAAGGATGTTAATAATGGACAATATCTAGGAGATAATGCGAAATGTAGCCTCTCTGTGGACATTGGCGGCACTGCTCTCTTTGCAAACATGCCTGTTAGTCGTTTGGAAAAAGTTGGGGATACCGGTGAGTCCGACATGCTTGACTCTTGGAAGAAGAAACAGGGATTGGTGACCAGAAAGGAAAACAAGCAAAGAGACATCACCGACAACCAGGATGAAGGTATTGAATCAGCTAATGAAGTTATGTTCAAAGAAACTAAGCCTAAACAAGACCATACAAAACCATATCCAGATCACCACAAAGAGTTTGTGAGGCTTGGGAAAACAGCAGCAACTGGGGAAAGTGATCATTACTGTGAGTTTATATTGCCAAGGTATAAACCATCTTTTGACAGTTGTAGTCAGAATATTGACCTAGGGAGAACAGAGAGTAATGTGCAAATAATTAATGAAAAGGAAGTACAGAACAATAAGAAAAAGAAAAACAGAAGAAAAAGCAAAGGAAAAAATGACACAAGCATTGGTGTAACTCTGAGTTCTGGTGGGCTGTGTGTTGGAGATCAAGTTGCTGCACTTCACGATTTGGGATCTGCTATGCTGGAGAAAACCAATGTCGACCATTTGCAAAGTAAGGCAATAGAAGATATTTTTCCCTGTTAAATCTTTTTGAATTCTTATGTTTTGAGTATTATGTCTTTATATCTGATTGCAAAATGCTCCAAGAATTAATACAATTTGAAAATTCTTTTGTAAAATTCAGATGCTTAGATATACTGACGTAATTTTTGAGAGCCTTGTAATTGCTCAAAGCCAAGACAGTGTCTCTTAATCAGGAAAGCAAGTGGGAATAAAATTCATCCAAAATGAGCGAAGAATAAAATAAAGCTTTAAAACTTTCCAAAATTAATTTGATTTTGGTAAAAACTAAACAAATAAATGTATTCTCTTTATTGTGATCTTGCAAACAATTGCATTTGATTTCACATATAAATTCCTCATCTCAAGCATTATTGCAGATTAGAAGTTTTTACAATAGGACAATCCCTAAATAAATGTTTAAATTGTTGGTTTGCCTTATGCTGTGGTACAGAGGGGCCATTCAAACACTTTCTATTCAGGGCTGTGTGTGTTGCCTAATGTCTGATTAATATCATTCAGTGGTTTGGGCACAGGATTTTGTGAGTTCCGAATCTAATATTAAATCTTTTGCAAATCAATACAGATGCTACTTCACTCTTTCCAAATGCACTTTTTAATATATATAGTCAGACTAACTTGATTGAGTTTTTTGAAGAAATAACAAAGAGCTTTGATGAAGTCGGAGTGGTGAACATGATCTTTATGGAGTTCAGTAAGGTGTTCAACAAGGTTCTGAGTAGTGCACGAGTTAGCAAGATTAGATCATATGGAATATGGGGAGAACTAGCTATTTGGATACAGAACTAGCTCGAAAGTGGGAGACAGAGGTTGGTGGTGGACAGTTGCTTTTCAGACTGGAGGTCTGGTCTGTGATGAGTGGTGTGCCACAAGGATTTGTGCTGGGTCTACTGCTTTTTGTCATTTATTTAAATGATTTGGATATGAACATAGGAGGTATGGTTAGTAAGTTTGCAGATGACGTCAAAATTGGAAGTGTACTGGACTATGAAGAAGGTTACCTCTGAGTACTCTTGATCTGATGGGCCGATGGGCCGAGGAGTGGCAGATGGAGTTTAATGTAGATAAATGTGAGGTGCTGCGTTTTGGAAGGCAAATGAGGGCAGGACTTATACACTTGATGGTAAGGTCAAGGCCAACGAGACCTTGGAGTGCCGGTTCATTGTTCCTTGAAAGTGGAGTTGCAGGTAGACAGGATAGTGAAGATGGCATTTGCTATGCTTGCTTTTATGAGTCAGTGCATGGAGTATAGGAGTTGGGAGGTCATGCTACGCCTGTACACGACATTAGTAGGTAACTTTTGGAATACTGTATTCAATTCTGGTCTTCCTGCTATATGAAGGATATTGTGAAACTTGTAAATTTTTTCTGAATCCTTTCAAGGATGTTACCAGGGTTGGAGGGTTTGAGCTATATGGAGAAGCTGAATAGGCTGGGGCTATTTTCCTTGGAGGCTGAGGAGTGACTTTATAGAGGTTCATGAAATCAGGAGGGGCATGGATAGGGTGAATAACCAAGGTCTTTTCCCTGGAGTGGGGTACTCCAAAACTAGAGGGCATAGGTTTAAGGTGAGAGGGAAAAGGTATAAGTGAGACCTAAGCAGCTACTTTTTCATGCAGAGGGTGGTGCGTGTATGGAATGAGCTGCCAGAGGAAGTGGTGGAGGCTGGTACAATTCCAACATTTAAGAGGTACCTGGATGGGTATATGAATAGGAAGAGTTTAGAGGGATATGGGCCAAATGTTAGCACATAGGACGAGATTAATTTAGGATATCTGGTTGGCATGGACAAGTTGGACTGAAGGGTCTGTTTGCATGCTGTACAGCTCTATGACTCTGTGAATTATTGAGCCTCTTTATTTGCAGACTGAAATTAAAATTTGCATTTGTGAAGGGTATTTATGACATCGGATATCCCAAAGTGCTTCACAGCCAATTAAGTACTTTTTGAAGTGTGGTCACTGTTACACTGCAGGACACATGGCCAAGTTGTGTATGACAAACTCCCACAAATAGCTATATGATAACCAGGTAAGCTATTTTTATGATGTCGATTGAGGTATAGATATTTAACATATTATTCAATCATTCATCGGGAATGATTCCCTTCTTCTTCGCACTTGTACCCTGGGATCTTCTGTGACCATTTGATAGGGCATTTGAGGTGTCTCTGTTTAACATCTCTGCTGAAAGATAGTAATTACCATTCAACAATTCCTCGATAATGTATTGTGTTGTTAGCCTTGACTTCTAAGCTCATGTCCTGGAGTGGACTTGATCTGACAATCTTCTGGTTCAGGCAAGAGTCTTATCAATTGAACCAATTGAAATGAATGTGCACAATGCTAATAGCAGACAAATGTTATCTTCATTCAATTAAGTGGACCCCTTCTTTGGATGTAAATAGTAAAAATATGTTGCATTATTCCATCTAACTTCTTTGAGTCAGCCTCATTATCCTGATTAGCCTTGGGCTTTAAATGATGACATTTTCTCCCATAAACATGCTACCTTTCCCAAGCTAGCTGATTGGGTGATTGCTTAAGTGACTTTTTGTCCTTTTCTTTCACTGTTTCAACTGATGTAGCAGTCCACACACCATTTCCTGTTGCATGCAAACAGGAGTGGGAGTGGGAACTACCATTACCTCCTACACTGAATTAGAGTGGAGGCATTGTTTTCATCTCTGTTCGTTATTTTATTACTATTTGACTGTAAACACTTATCTCAAAAACCAATGAATGGATCTCAACAAAAGTTGACACAAGGAAGAACTGAATTTTTGGAGCAGATGCCTATCTGGGTCCGGATTCTGGATGTTTTTAAAGGATCAGTTATCATTAGGACATTGGATGAAATGACATTTTGTTAGAATATTGTGGGTTGTTTTATTTAATTAATGTTGTCGGTTTGTTTTAAAATGTTGTGGGTTGTCTCAGCAGCTGTGGTGGAATTTGACAAAATGTGACCAGAGTTTTTGGAGAGATTGTTGGATATGTATCAGTTTAAGAACTTGCTCAGTGAGATGGAAATTCTTATTATGTTGTTTTTCAGCTTTTTAGTTACAGTGCATCATCCAGGCAGGGGAAAGCCTCAATGAAGAGCTGTGTATTTTCCAGTAATATTGCGTTAAGACTCTATGGTTGAGGTATGTGCTCAACTGAGTGCCTTCTTCACTAGTTGTTCAATGAATCAGGGATAAGTGCATTGATTTTCCTTGTCACCATTTAAAGTAGATACTGAACTGACATATGTCTAGCTTTGACAGAAATCTTCAATTGCCATAATTGAATGGCTTTTAAAATGGATAAGTTAATTTTACTTCTGAATGTAACATTTACACATCTTCTGAATCTGAAGTGCCTCTTTGACATCAGCTAATGGCAGAGACTGAATTCTTCTGCAGTTGAGAATAAGGAAGAGCAAGTCAACAGGGATAGAATTTTCTGCAAGGCTGAAATCACCAATATACATCGGATCTTATGACATTTTGTGCACTAATTTCACTACTGCTAATTTAATTCAAAATTTCTAAGCTTTCTAATTAGACTTTGCTGTCGTCAACACAAGGGGCACAGTCATGGCTGGTTTATTGACCCCATGATGCTGAAAGTATAGCTTCTTTGTAATGATGATCTAATTCTGAATTCATCAGAAAAGCAGTAAAATTAAGTCCTTTTCACCAGAACAGCGATGTGTATTCATGAGGTAACAAAGTGTAGAGCTGGATGAACACAGCAGGCCAAGCAGCATCAGAGGAGCAGGAAAGCTGACGTTTTGGGCCTAGACCCTTCTTCAGAAATGTGTATTCATATAGCCTTTGCTGAATTTAGTAAATGTTCTCAATCTGTAAAGCATTCAGCTGCAAATGTGTAGTTTATAATGATTGGCATTCAGCAATGTCATGAAATAGACATTTGAAGTTGTAACAATGTAATTTTTTTGCATAATTCTGTATGAATAAGCAAGATGACTAAACTGACAGTGTTGTGGGACACTGAGGGTCTGATAGTCACCCTGCTGTACTCTGACCCTTATCCAGAGAGATCTACGAAGTGTTCTAAAAGGCTTTTATTACTCACTATAGCAAGGGACTTCAACGTATCTAAACATGACACACTGAACAAAGAATTAAGGCAGTTATACTCTCAGATTCAGTTACAGGAAATTATCATATACCAATTAAGAGGGGTATAGTTATCTAAATCCGTTGTTACTATTGAATAGGTTTGCATCATATGTAAACTATGAGTACAATTAACCAATTACTATGAAGGTATGCCAGTCTAATTGTAGTTTGCAATTAGCATGAAGGCATGTACATTCTATCATGTCTGATTGCACAACAGGCTTCACTTTGTTCTTAACATAACAGTTTATGTCTGGCTTAGGTATATCAATTGTCCTCCCTTGTCCAGTGTCCCTAATGTTCTAATGACATCTTTCAAGGCACAGAGATTCAATGAATAAACAACCTTTGTGTAGCTGTGTGCATTATTATTATCATTGCTTGGCTATCTTGCAGATATGTTGGTTCCTAGAATAAATGGAATGGTGATCTCACATACACTCCTGTGTATTGTTTAGCTAACAGTTTTGTGTCCTTGAGTTTATACACAGCTAGCAGCTCACAACTGTGTGCCATTAACTATTGCTCTGCAGGATAGTGTTTTTTTTTAAACCCTTTCAGCCTGTCCTTTCAGCTGGTGGTTTATCTACAAAGCTAATTTTTTATGTTGAAGTTACCGCTTGATTGTTTGGGTGGCCAGACCTCCAGATCTTGGGATGCATCCTGAACTACCCTGTTGTAAATATCCGTTTCTATTTTTTTCTCCATCCAGATGCCACTGGTTTGTAGTAAATGGTGGTCATAATCTTAGCCATTCTTCTTTGTTAACAGCACATAACTGTTGCCCATATAAGCAATATTCCTACTCCAATAGTAAACCCCATTCTGGTTACCTCCCACCAATGCATGGTTACCTGCAGACCCTGGCAGTAGAAAATCCAACCCAGTAATGGGTCCCAGATTGTTTGCAACCACTGCCAGTCTGGGTGACTAGGTTTACTTATATTCATTCCTTATGAGGCTGCTGTCTGGAGGGCCTGACTTGCTCTTGAGCAATTTCTGTAGCATTCTGCATGGCCTGCCAGCTCACCTTTCCTGAGGCCTTGTGAACCTGCAGTGAATCTTCTCATTAGGCCCCAACAAGTAGCCTGATGTTTTGCTGGGTAGGTGGAATATCCCAACAGTCAATGATTTCATTACTTGCAGACAGTAACTGAAATTGCTTTCACAAATTAAGCCCCCGGAGATTATCTCTATCTCTGGTGTGAGAAAGTACCATTGAGTGGGGTCCATCTGTACACCTTGAAATGCCTTTACTAATGGCCAAATATCAATAGCTATTTCACTGTTAGTTTCAAGGATTTGAGGTTCCAACACGCAGATATAATTCTGAATAGCAGTCCGCGGCATCTGCATATGTTAGGCCCTCCTTTCGGGTCATATATCCCTTAGACTTGATTTGGTAAACCCAGCTTCCCTGTTCTGCTCCCAATGATTCAAATCTGTAACTACCTTAAAGACCCCAGGGAATAATTTCTCTTGTGGACTGCCATAAAGAATCTTATAGCTCCCTTTGCCAGAATCCCCACCTGGATAAGTCACCACTTGTTCATTTCTGTCTCTGTGTATGTTGAGGAGATTTAATTTGTACAGGGAGGTAAATAAATATTGGGGAATGATTCCAAATTTCAGATCCTTGATGTTAGACCTAACTCTATCTATCAGGTCTTGGCAAGATTATCTCCTGCCCTTCCTTTGGCTTGGACCTCGCTAGTCACAATTATTCCTTCAGCTGTTTGGTCAAGGGTTTTTTTAAGACTACAGTCTGTAAATTTGGGTCCTTCTCCCATTTCCCTTAACACCTTTGCTTAATAAAAAATTATCTCCAATTTAAAGTTAACAACGGATCCAGCATCTACTGACAACTTAAAGAGAGTTCAAAACAATATCACCTTTTACATGTAGAAGTGCTTCCTAGCTTCTCTCCTGACCGGTCTGGTCCTAAGTCTCAAGATATGCCCCCTACTTTTAGAGGTATAATTGTAGAAAATTTGGAAAAGAATAGTCAAAAGATGGAAAGTATAAGGCAAAAACTTTAGCTTTTGCTAATTAATATATGTGACCTTATTTGTATCTGATGTTTATACACAACTTTAGTGGTTAAGCGAATGCTAAAATAGGTGTCTACCCTTTAATTGCTTAGAAGGTCACAATACAGCAGAAAGAAACCATTTACTTGGAGTATTAAAAAAAAATGCCTTTTCTTTTAAAGAAGTCAAAAGTATTTTCATCTGTTGTTAATCAAAATAACTTTGTTTTATAATTTGCAACTCTTACAAGCGTTAATTCTTCATTTTTATCGTAAGATCTTGTATACACATTGTTGTACATTTTGAAGTTGTACTCTGGATTTATTTGATCTATTCCTTTAACGTTGGCTCAGATCTTCAGTGGGAAATAACCATTACTGAAGTATAGACTGGAGTTGCACATCAGGACAATGTGGAAGTCTACACAAAACTGACTCCTCACGAATTGCCTAGGAAGTCAAAACCTCCACTAGGCAAGTAACTGGCATCTGGAACCCTCTGAGAAGGTGCCCAGTTCTGAATTAATGATGGAAATTTCAGAGCATTACAACTTAGTCACCTTAATAATTAGTTAGGAACAGTTAGAGCGAACGAAACCTGTTCTAACTCTTGGCCCACTGTAAAACAGCACCCTATCTCCTCACCAACTGCCCCACAGATCCCTGAATGCCTCTGAACCCAAACATGACCCATCTCCCACAAGGATCCATCCCAGTCCCAAATCCTCTCCGCTGACCCCCATAGATCCAAATTCCCAAACACTCCTGCACCCTATTTCCCCAACCTACCTGCTACCAATATCCCATACCCACCTTGAACTATATTAATAAGGGCATAGAATACAAGAGCAAGGAGGTGATATTGACACTCTTAGACCTCAGCTTGAGTATTATGTGCAGTTCTGGGTGCTGTGTTACAGAAAGAATGTGAATGCGTTTGAGGGAGTGCAGAAGTGATTCATGAGAATGGTTCCAGGAATGAGAAACTTCAGTTGAGGATAGATTAAAAAAGATGAAACTGTTTGCCTTGGAGAGAAGAAGGCCAAGAGGAGATCTAATAGAGGTTTTCATAATCATAAGTGAGCTGGATAGAGTAGATAGCGAGAAATTGTGCTTTCTTGTAAAAGCAACAGGAATGAGAAGACATGGATTTTAAAGTGATTTGCAAAAGAAGCAAAAGTGATGTGAAAAAAAACCTTTTCACTCAATGAGTAGTTAGAGCATGAAACCCAGTACCTGGTAGTGTTTGGAGGTAGATTCAGTTGAGACATTGAAGAAGGCATTGGACTCTTATTTGGATAAAAATAATGTACAAGGGTATGGGAATATAGCAGGAGACTGGCAAAAGGTAATCGTGCTTATTTGAAGAGCTGGTGCAGACATGATTGGCTGATTAGCCTCCTTCTGCATCATATGAATTCTGTGATACCTCCTAGCCACTTGCCATTTATTTTTTTAAATTCACAATATGGGCACCACAGGTTAGACCAACACCTATTGTCCAACATTAAAACTGTTGAAAAGCTGCTAATGAGATGCCTCCTTGAACCTCGGCAGTCCATGTTGTGTACATGCATCCATACTTTTGTTAGGGAGGGAGTTCGAGAATGTATCTTTTGTCTGTCTCCCAGCTAGTGGAGTTTGTGGATTTAGAAGATACTGCTGAAGGAGTCTTGGGGAGCTGTTGCAATGCACCTTGTAGACTGGACACCCTGTTGCTACTGTATTGTTCTGACTGTTGAAGGTGTTGGATGGGTGCCAATTAACTGACTGCTCCCTTCTTGTTGGTGCCTAGCTTTTTGAGTACTTCTGGAGCTGTACTCATCAATCCAAGTGGGGAGTACTCCATCACATCCCTGACTTGTTCGTTGTAGATGGTGGACAAGCTTTGTGGAGTCGGGAGTAGAGTTACCCACTGCAGCATTCCTAGGTTTTGATCTGTTCTTGTAGCCACCGTATTTATATGGCTAGTCGAGTTCAGTTTCTGGTTAATAGTAACCCCCACGATGTTGATAGCGGAGGAATTCAGCAGTGGTAACACCATTGCATGTTAAGGGGTAATAGTTGAATTCTTGTTGAAGATGGTAATTGCTTAACATTTTTGTGACGATAATGTTACTTCTCTGTTATCAGCCCAAACCTGAATCTTCTCCATGTCTTGCTACAGTTGGGAATGAAATGTTTCACTATCTGAGAAGTCATGAATAGTACTGAACATTATGCCATTAAAGCAAATATCCCAACTTATGACTTTGTAATGAAGGAGAAGTCATTGCTAAAGCAGCTGAAGATGGTTGGACCGAAGATACAGCACTGAGGGTTTCCTGCAGTGAGGTCCTGTGGCTAAGATAATTGACTTCTGACCACTACAACCATCTTCCTTTGTATGATTCCAACCACTGAAGAGTTCTCCACCTATTTCCAATGAGTCTAATTTTGCAAGGGCTTCATGATGCCACCCTTGCTGCCTTGATGTCATGGGCAGTTACCCTCAGCTGTCTTGATTCCAACTCTCTTGTTCAACTCTTTTATTCATATAGGGATCAAGGTTCTCGTGAGGCCAAAACCTAAATAGTTTTGACAGGCCTCAAAGTGAGCAAATTATTTTTGAATAGATTTTTCTTAATAATGTCAATGTTAACAACATCATCCATCAGTTGCACTCCTCTCCCACCTGACGTCCATGACTCCTTGGCCACCTGGTGCCCATAGCCCCTCACTTATCTTATCTACCTACTCTCATCACAAGTGCCTTTCACACCTTTAAATTGTAGAATACGGCAGCTACAGTGAAAAAGGAAGTGTGATTTCTTTGATCCAATCTGTTGCTGCATGTGTGGATTGCTGCTTCAGCTGGAAAAGCTCCTGACCTTGAGTTTGTGTTAGCAAACTCCTCTAAAAGTAACTTATTGTTCAATCTGAGTCAGAAATAGAGATTCCAACAAGAAGATCTGGGCCATCATGTACCCTTACTTTAGTTTCCTGAAGAATATTTGAGACTGAAGAAGTCTTGTTCCTCAAATCTTTAATTATACCTCAGTCTTTTGATGTTTGAGTTTGCTTTGTGCCTCTTTCTGTTTGGCATTGTAGCTTAGATATTTTCATGGTGACTTTGATGTAGCGTAACCATGGCACTATGTAATTTTATCTTTTCTTCAGTAGATATAATTTTTAAAATAAGAATGCTGCTTGTTTTATTTATTGCCACTTCCAGTTGATTTCAGATTAATTGCTGAATATGCTATTATGATCAGTTTGCTTTCTTTCACCTGTACACTGTTTCCATTTTGCATTGGTATACTTCTAACATAATGTTTGCCCATGTCCTTTTTTTTTTGGAGAGTTGCTACCTGTAGAATTAAGTCAGGAGGGGTTGGATTGAGCTGTGGAGCAAGAGTGACAAGTCACAACTTGTTTGTGTGAATCTGTCACAGGTAGCACTGAGTGATGTCCCAGGCATTGGATTGAGCAAACCATTGTCTGGTCATGTTGCTTGGCTGTTGTACCAATGGAATTGTGGCAGGTTAAGAATCTGTTTAAAAAAAAAAGCCTGACTTCCTCCATGATCAAATGAATTGCTGCAATGTGAAATGCTGAATTGCATGATTTTTGAAGTTGCAATTTTTAAATTTGTAAGTGTTTTTCCACTTTGCATTTTTGAAGTAATTTACACCCGTACTTTTTATTTTCATTTGGATTTCTGCCCATATGACTTATAAAGGTGTTGTCTGCCCACTGCTTGGAAACTCATTGCATCTAACAATATCTTTACTCAAAAGTAGATTTGTAGTAAGTAGATACTTCAAGTGGTACATTGTGTTCCTTTTATAATACAGCAGATGTGTTTAATTTTAAAATGCAGACTATCAGAAAATAATCTAAGAATTGTAGGTTATATGGGTATTGCTGGTTTTTAAGAAGCAGCAGAGGTAATTTCTTGTGGGTATATTCTGTCAATTGTACTCTATCAAATATATTTATTGAATTTAAGTTGGCTCCTTTTAGCTGCTAAAATCTTATTTAATGTGAATCCTAATTTCTTGGCAGTTAGGGCATTTTAGTTAAGAGTTGTTAGATTAGTATTTTACAGATGGAGCAATTTTAACAATTTTGTTGCTACCTTAGGGTTATGCAAAAACTGTATTTTGCATGATAAAAGTTGTACTGTCATTTTTTTGAAGTGAAAACTGGTACTGATTTAGTTGAGAATTGTAGAGTGATCACTAAAATGTAATTTTCTAAATAAAATCTATTCCTTTGATTCAGCTGCTAAATGCAGTTGAATATTATCTTGGTTAAATTAGCCTAATATTTAGAAGGAGCCTATCCTCTTGTTTTCTTGGCACTCAGCTGAGAAGATGATTCTGTGGATTATTTTGCTTTTAGTGCATTATCTGGAGGTGCACATGTTGATTACTCTTCTGGAGTGAAACAAGCTTCTTGATGTCAATCGTAATTTTCCCTCTTGGTTTTCCTTTGAAGTTTTGTTCTGAATTTACCTTTTCCTTTCAGAAGATGCCTGCAAAATTGTCTGGATTCTAAGTGTCTAATAATAGAGTAGGAGCATTCATAATAAGAGTGAGTAGAACATAAGGCCCCTTAAGCCTTTTTGATACTCAGTAAGACGATTGCTGATCACTTGCTACAACTTACGTTCCCACTTGCTCCCCATAGACCTTGATTCCCAGAGAGATGACAAATCTAACTCCAGTCTTTGCAACTCTGAAATTTTTCCTCAACTTAGCTCTAAATGATGGACCCTGTAGCTTGAGACTGTGCCTCTGAGTTCCAGAATGATAGAAAATCAAGAAGTATAATCAAGGAAAGAATGATCATTTGAGGAAAAAGTGCTAGGAAAATAATTGGGACTAAAGGTGAACAAGTTCCTTGGACTTGATGACCTATTTTGGAGGCCTTGAGAAAATATGGCTGTTAAGATGTCAAATGCATTGTTCATAATCATCCACATTTCCCTAGATTACAGAAATTAGTCAAAAACCATAGATGTACAACTCTATTCACATGAGTAACATTGACATCTGGAAACTTTAGGCCAGTTAGCCTAATATCTGTAATTATTAGTAAAATGCTGGAATCCATTATTAAGGAAGTAATAGCAGGACATTTAGAGAATCATAATACAATCGGGCAGAGTCAATATGATTTTATAAATGGATAATTGTGTTTAGCAAATTTATTAGAGTTTTTTGAGAATATAACAAGCTACTTTGGAAGATTCCTGGGATGAAGGGGTTGCTTCATGATGAAAGATTAACCAGGTTGAGCAAGAGCGCAACTAGGAGAGATTTGGACCCCTTAAAGATCAAAGAGGTTGTTGAACCTTAGGAGGTGGGAAAGATATTAAATGAATATTTCGCATCAGTTTTTACTGTTGAGAAAAAAGTGGAGGCTAGAGAGCTCAGGGAAATAAATACTGATGTTTTGAAAACCGTTCACAATACAGAAGGGGTATGGGGGGTCTTGGAAAATAAAAAGGTGGATAAATTTCCAGACCTGATCAAGTGGGTCCCAGGATGTTTTGGGAAGTTAGGGAAGAAATTGCAGGGACCATACAGAAATATTTGTATCATCTATAAATATGGGTGAAGTACCAGAGGACTGGAGGGTGGCTAATGTTGTGCAATTGTTTAAGAAAGGTTGGAAGGAGAAGCCTAGAAATTATAGACCTGTGCGTCTGACACTAGTGGAAGTAAATTGTTGGAGGTGATTCTGAAAGATAGGATTTGTATGCATTTGAAGAGGTGAGGATTGATCAGGGATAGTTACAGATCTACAGTTTCCAGACTTCTCCTTACAACCTCCCCTAAACAATTGCACAACATTAGCTACCCTCCTGTCCTCTGGTATTTCACCCATATTTATAGATGATACAAATATTTCTGTATGGTCCCCGCAGTTTCTTTTCACAACTTCTCACAATGTCCTAGGATCCACTTGGTCAGTTCCTGAAGATTTATCCACCTTTTTGTTTTCCATGACCTTCAGCACTCCTCTTCTGTAATGTGAACTGTCTTCAAAACATCAATATTTATTTCCCTGAATTTTCGACCCTTTTTTTTCTCAAAAATAAAAACTGATGTGAAATATTCATTTAATATCTCTCCCATCTCCTGAGGTTCAACACAAAGACAACCTCTTTGATCTTTAAGGGGTCCTATTCTCTCTCTCTAACTGCTCTGCCTAGTTGGTCTCTTGCTCAACCTGGTCAGCATTGTTTTGTGCGAGGTCAATCATGTCTCACAAACTTGAGTGAATTTTTTAAGGAAGTAACCAAAAAGATTGCTGAGGACAGAGTGGTAGACTTTGTTTACTTGGGCTTTAGTGAAGCCTATGACAAGGTTCCACGTGGCAGATTAAATAGTAAAGTTAGACCACATGGGATTCAGGGTGAGCTTACCAATTGGATACAAATTGGCTTTATGGCAGGAGACAGAGAGTGGTGGTGGAGGCCTGTGACCAGCTGTATTCCATAGGGATCAGTGCTGTGTCCATTTCTGTTTGCTATTTATATAAATGATTTGAATGATAATATAGGTGGCATGGTCAGTTAAGTTTGCGGATTATACAAAAATGGGTGGTACAGTGAAGAAGGTTATCTAAGATTCCAAAAAGATTTTGATCAAATGGGCCAATGGACTGAGGAGTGGTAGATTGAGTTTAAATTTGAATAAACGTGAGGCATTGCATTTGGTAATACAAACAAGGGGAAGGCTTATAAAATTAAAATAAGATTGGCAGGGGGTGGGGAACCGGATTTGTAGTTCAGAGGATGAGGTTTTTGGCCTTCCAACAGATGCAGCAAGGAGTGAGGTTGTTAATAAAGAAATGCGGTTGATGGAGCGTAATTGTGGACACGGAAATGGTTTGAAGAGTGTATACTTCAAAACTAGAAGTATCAGAAATAAGGCGGATCAACTTAGAGCATGGGTCAGTACTTGGAACTACGATGTTGTGACCGTTACAGAAACTTGGGTAACTCAGGAACAGGAATGGTTGTTGGAAGTTCTGGGACTAAGATGCTTTAAAAGAAATAGGGAGGGTGGAAAAAGAGGCAGGGGAGTGGCATTGCTAGTCAGGTCTAGTATAGCAGCTACTGAAAGGCAGTTTGAGAATGCTATGCCTACAGAATCAGTTTGGATTGAGGTCAGGAACAAAAAAGGAGCAGTCACTTTGGGGGTTTTTTACAGACTCCCAAATAGTTGCAGAGAAGTGGAGGAGAGGATTGAGAGGCAGATACTGGAAAGGTGCAGAAGTCACAGGGTTGTAGTCATGGGTGACTTCAACTTTCCAAATATTGATTGGAAACTTTTTAGTTGTAATAGTTTAGATGGAGCGGATTTTGTCCAGTGTGTTCAGGAAGGATTCCTGACAGAGAACGTAGATAGACCAACACGAGAGGCCACTTTGGATTTGGTGCCCGGCAATGAACGGGCCAAGTGTTAGACCTGTTGGTGGGGAGAGCATTTTGGCGGTAGCGAGCATAACTCTGTTACTTTTACAATAGTCATGGAAACGGACAGGTACATACAGCAGGGTTGGGTTTATAATTGGGGTAAGGGTAATTACAATTCTGTTAGGCAAGAACTGGGTAATATAAAAAGGGAACAGATGCTGTCAGGGAAGAGCACTATTGAAATGTGGAGATTGTTTAAGGAATGCATACTGCGTGTGCTCGATATGTTTGTCCCTACCAAAGATGCTGTCGAGTGAGGGAGCCTTGGTTCTCAAGAGAGGTCGAACGACTGGTTAAGAGGAAGAAGGATGCTTATATAAGGTTTAGGAAACAAGGAACGGAAAAGGCTCCAGAGGAATACAGGTTATCCAGGAAGGAGCTGAAGAAAGGGCTTAGGAGAGCCAGAAGGGAGCAGGAGAAAACCTTGGCAGATAGGATCAAGGAAAACTCCAAGGTTTTTTACACATACGTGAGGACTAAATGAATGACCAGAGAAAGGGTAGGGCCGATCAAGGATTGTAGAGGGAATTTGTGCACGGAGCCTAAAGTGATAGGAGAGGTCCTTAATGAATACTTTTCATCAGTATTCACAACTGAGAGGGACCTAGTTGTAGAGGAGGACAGTGTGAAACAGGCAGGTAGGCTAGAGGAGGTGAATGTTAGTAAGGAAGATGTACTAGAAATTTTGAGGAAGTTGAAGATAGATAAGTCCCCTGGGCCTGATGGGATTTATCCAAGGATTCTGTGGGAAGCGAGGGAAGAGATCGCAGGGCCTTTGGCGATAATCTTTTTGTCCTCACTGTCCGCGTGTATGGTGCCGGAAGATTGGAAAGGGGCAAACGTCATTCCCTTGTTCAAAAAAGGGAACAGGGATAAACCCGGAAATTACAGGCCAATTAGTCTTATGTCAGTGGTGGGAAAATTATTGGAAAGGGCTCTGAGAGATAGGATTTATGATCACTTGGAAAGGCACAGTTTGATTCGTGATAGTCAGTGTGGATTGTGAGGCGTAGATCATGCCTCACAAACCTTACTGAATTCTTTGAACAGGTGACCAAACACGTGGATGAAGGTGGAGCAGTGGATGTGGTGTACATGGATTTAAGTAAGGCGTTTGATAAGGTTCCCCATGGTAGGCTCATGCAGAAGGTAAGGAGGCATGGGATAGGGGGAAATGTGGCAGATTGGATTCAGAATTGGCTGACCCTTAGAAGATGAAGGGTGGTAGTGGATGGGAAATATTCAACGTGGTGCTCAGTTATGAGTCGTGTACCACAGGGATCTGTTCTGGGTCCTCTTCTATTTGTGATTTTTGTAAATGATTGGGATGAAGGAGTGGAAGGGTGGATTAGTAAGTTCGTGGACGATACAAAGGGGGGTCGAGCTGTGGATAGTGCGGAGAACTGTCCTCGGTTACAAAGGGACATTGATAGAATGCAGAGCTGGGCTGAGAAGAGGCAAATGGAGTTTAACCCTGAAAAGTGTGAGATGATTCATTTTGAAAGGACAAATTTGAAAGCAGAATACAGGGTTGACGGAAAGATTCTTGGCAGTATGGAGGTGCAGAGGGATCTTGGGGTTCATGTCCACACTTCCCTGAAAGTTGCCACCCAGGTGGAGAGTTGTTAAGAAGGCGTATGGTGTGTCATTAATAGAGGGACTGAGTTCAAGAGCCATGAAGTTATGCTCCCGCTGTACAAAAGCCTGGTTCGGCCACATCTGGAGTATTGTGTCCAGTTCTGGTCGCCTCTTTACAGGAAAGATGTGGAAGCGTTGGAAAATGTGCAGAAGAGATTTACCAGGATGTTGCCTGGAATGGAGGGAAGGTCTTACGAGGAAAGGTTGAGAGAGCTGGGGCTTTTCTCTTTAGAACGACAAAGGATGGGAGGTGACTTGATAGAGGTGTACAAAATGATCAGATGTATAGGTAGAGTGAACAGCCAGAGACTTTTTCCTCGGGTGGAGGTAGCTATTATGAGGGGACATAGTTTTAACATGAGTGGAGGTAGGTATAGGGGAGACGTCAGAGGTAGGTTCTTTCGTCAGAGAGTGGTAGGGGCATGGAATGCATTGCCAGAGAGGGTGGTGGAGTCGGCCTCATTAGGGGCATTTAAGCGGCTATTAGATAGGCATATGGGTGATAGTATTAGGTAGGGGTGGAGGTTAGATAGAACTTAGGATTAGTGTAAAAGTTTGACACAACATCATGGGCCGAAAGGCCCGTACTGTGCTGTACTCTTCTATGTTCTATGTATGTTCTATAAAAGTAGGACCCTGGGTAGTGTTGTAGAACAGAGAGACCTAGGGGTTCAGATACATAATTCTTTGAAGTTTGAGTCACAGGTAGACACGGCTGTTAAGAAAGTGTTTACAACGCTTGCCTTCATTGCTCAGACCTTTGAGTGAAAGAGTTGGGATGTCATGTTGTGGATGTATAGGATGTTGGTGAGGCCTTTTCTGGAGTACTGTGTGCAGTTCTGGTCACCCTGTTATAGGAAAAATATTATTAAACTGGAGAGGGCTCAGAAAATATTTACCGGATGGGAATGGAGGCTTGAGATATAAAACTAAACTGGAACGGTTGGAACTTTTTTCACTGGAGTGTAGGATGTTGAGGGGTCACCTTTATTGAGGCTTATAAAATCATGAGGGGCATAGATAGGATGAATGACAAGGGTCTTTTCCCTAGGTTTGGGAAGTTCAAAACTAAGGGGTATATTTTTAAAGATGAGAGGAGAAAGATTTAAAAAGTACATGAGGAGCAACATTTTTACACAGAGAGTGGTTTGTGTGTGGAATGAACTGCCAGAGAAAGTGGTGGATGTAGGTATAGTTACAACGTTTGAAAAACATTTGGATAAGTTCATGAATAGGAATGTTTTGAAGGGATGTGGGCCAAATGCAAGTAGGTAGGCCTTGTTTAGTTTGGGAACATGGATGGCGTGGACAGGTTTGACTGAAAGGTCTGTTTCTGTGTTGTATAATTCCAAAATTCTCTGAGAATGAGTGGGCAAATGCATGGCAGATGAAATATAGTATGGAAAAATGTGAGGTCATCCATTTTGGCAGCAGATTATTACCTGAATGGTGATAGACTGGGAAAGAGGGAGGTTCCATGAGACCTGGGTGTCCTTGTACACCAGTTGCTGAGCTTAATCGTGCAGGTACAGTGGGTGGTGAAGAAGGCAAATGGAATGTTGGCCTTCATGGAGGATTTAAGTACTTGTCATGCTGCTTTGTATAGTGGCCTCCTTATCTGAGGAAGGATGTGCTGGCAACTGTGAGCGCAGCAAAGGTTTACCAGACTGATTCCTGAGTTGGCAGGATGGACATATGAAGAGAGACTAGTTTGGTTATGGCTATATTCACTAGAGTTTAGAAGAATAGAGGAGAATCTTATAGAAACCAATAAAATTCTAACAGGACTAGACAGGGTAAATGCAGGAAGGATACTCCTGATGACCAGGGATTCCAGAACCAGGGGTCACAGTTAAAGGATAAGGGGGAGGCCATTTAGAACTGAGATGAGAATAAATTGTTTCACCCCAATGCGTAACGAGCCTGTGGAATTCTCCGCTGCAGAAAGCGGATGAAGCCAAAATATTGAATGTTTTCAAGAAAGTGTTAGATATCACTTTTGGTATTAAAAGAATCAAAAAGTATTGGAAAAAAGTGAGAACAGGGTTTGACGGAGTTTGACGATCAATCTTGATCATGTTGATTGTCAGAGCAGGCTCACGGGGTTGAAATGTCTATTCCTCCTATTTTTATGTTTCTGTGTTTCATTAGCAAGTTTAGATTAATTATGTTGTCTTTTTGTTCAAGTTATGATTATGGACTGTAATAGCTTCTGGGTAATTGCTTAGTTCTAAGACATGTATCAAATTATTCTTCATTAATTTTTCAACTCTGCAATAGTGTAGAGTTGGTCTCCGAATTTGATGGTTACCAAAGAGTGAGGGATTTACCAAACCACTAAGTTGAAAATCGTAATTTCATACAATTCTGCTGCTGTCGATCAACCCCAGAAAGTACTTTAACTTGTCTCATTTAGTACTATGGCAATGTCACATTATATAATAGTGACATTATTTTCATAAGTAGTTGGGGAGTTGACCCACAGTTCCAGAGTTCCAGGATTTTGACCCAGTGCTGGTGACTGACAGGATGAGAAGCCTCCACAAGCACTCTCATCATGAACCACAGTGGAGCTTAACATGAAGGTAAGATTGTATTTGCAAATACATTCAGCTAAAAGTGCAGTTCATGTGATCCACCTCTGCCTTCTCCTGAGGACCACAATATCACAAATGCCAGTGTCCTGGTATGTGATTTACTCCAGATGATGTTAAGAAACATCTAAATGCCCAGACCTCAGTTATAGCCCTTGGAAACATCCCAAAGGAAGTGCAACATACCTGTTCATCACTGGTTTAGTATAGCTTTGACACTGGCATCTACATAACAATACAGATAATTATCCATTTGATGCCATAACTGGAAGTCTAACTCGCCCACAAGCACCCAATCAGCCTATTCACAAGCATCCGTAAACTAATGGAAAGTATTTTGAATAATGCTGTGAAGTTCATGGGCATCATGGTGGCTCAGTGGTTAGCACTGCTGCCTCACAGCGCCAGGGACCTGGGTTCGATTCCAGCCTCTGGCGACTGTGTGGAGATGCACATTCTTCCCGTGTCTGCATGCATTTCTTCCAGGTGCCCTGGTTTCCTCCCACAGTATCCTTGCATTTCAGGGAAAAGACTCTCCCTCTGAGTGCTGGAGGGCAGTCAGCAAGTCAGTCAAAAGGATCCAGTACAAAACAGACTCCATCAGTCAAGTGCTAGATACCAGTCACCAGACCAGTCAAAAGGAAATGGGACAAAATAATTTTGAATTAACCTGGAAGCATAAGAATCTCAATCGACTGCTCAACTAAGCTATACTGTCTCTACTCCACGACCAACCCAGAGACTAATACGTTTATCTCTTAACAGGTATCATTTCTTTTCAGTCATTTCTTATTTCAAATCTGTGATTTTTAAAAAATTCATTCATTCATACAATGTGTGTGTCACAGGGTGGAAGCATTTATTTCTCATCCGATGATGGTGAGCTGTCTTTTTAAACTGCCGCAGTTCATTTGTTGTAGGTAAACACCCAATGCTATTATGGGGAGACTTTCAGGAGTTTAACCCAGTGATACTGAAGCAGCGACAATATGTTTCCAAGTTATCATGGTTGAGTGGCTTGTCGGGGAACTTGCAGATGGTGGTGCTGCCATATATCTACTGCCTTTGTCCTTCTAGATTTTAGTATGCCTGGGTTTAGAATGTATTGTGTAGGCTGACTTGGGTTATTTATTTTTGTATGTAATAACCGATAACCTCACTTTTTTTTAAACTCAAAGCTTGGTTAAATTGGCTTGTTTTAAAACTAATTCATTTGGCATGAGAGAAAGGTATCTATCAGAGAGGAGATCCTTTTTAATTATGCTTGTTGTGATCAAATGACTGAGCAGGCTAATAAATTCATCCCTCCTCAGCTGGGACTATATTGGAGAATCTTGCCCAGGACTGTTTGTGACACAATATGATACCCAGACTTGGAAGTTGCAAGTAAAGCTGTTGCCACATAACGATCATATGAAAACCATTCTGCAAAAAGAGCACCCAGTAATCTCCCCTTGAGTTTGAATGGTACAATAATTTCTGATTGTTCTACCTTCTACCATGATTATTCTGAGGAGTCATTTCTGACCAGAATTCAATATGCCATATCAATACTGTGGTACAATAATAGAGGTTGGGTACTTTGCAACAAATGTCTCAGAGCTTGAACCTCAGAATGCCTTCTATCATTTATAAAGCTCACCAGGGATGTCATGGAATATTTGCTGCTTGCATGCTTGGAGAAGTGGCAATAACAATCGAGAAGCTTGTATCCTTTCTAGACGTGGTACATCTGCTATTGGACTCGGTACCCACCCATCCTCCAAGGTTGCAACAGGACTTTAGTATAGTTGAACTATAAAGTACATGAGAGTAAAATGCAAAGGTTTCTTCATTAATAATTTCCTTCCCTGCAGCCTTAAGCACCAAGAATACCAGAAGCAGTAATGCGTGGGATCATAGTTGCCCCTAAGCTCCATTCAAAGATGCATTTTGGAATACTGTGTAATTCTGGTCTCCCTGATATGGGAAGGATGTTGTGAAACCTAAAAGGGTTCAGAAAAGATTTACAAGGATGTTTCCACAGTTGGAGGGTTTGAGCTATAGGGAGAGGCTGAATAATCCGGGGCTATTTTCTCTGGAGCGTTGGAGGCTGAGAGGTGACCTTATAGAAGTTTATAAAATCATGAGGGGCATGGATGGGGTGAATAGTCAAGATCTTCTCCCTGGGGTAGGGGAGTTCAAAACTAGAAGGCATAGGTTAAAGTTGAAAGGGAGAAGATTTAAAAGGGACCTAAGGGGCAACTTTTTCATGCAGAGAGTGGTGCATGTATGGAGTGAACTGCCAGAGGAAGTGGTGGAGGTGGCTACAATTACAATATTTAAAAGGCATCTGGATGGGTTTATGAATAGGAAGGGTTCAGAAGGATATGGGCCAAATGCTGTCAAATAGGACTAGGTTAATTTAGGATATCTGGTAAGCATGGATGAGTTGGACCGAAGGGTCTGTTTCCATGCTGTACATCTCTATGACTCTGTCATTGTACCTTCGACATGCATCATTTTTACTATGCTATCACTGTGTTGTCATCTCGCAAATCCAAATTTAGCATCATTAGTGGGAGCACAGTTGTTCAAGAACTTTCAGTACTCAGAGGATGCCCACCACTAGCTTCAGGGCATCTAGAGATTGTCACAGTGATTGTCAATGTTGAAACCACACATATCTCCATATATAATAAGTACTTTCTTTCCATTATGAATTTGAAGTGCACACACATCAGAGAAACCTGTAACTCATTGTTTTCTTTACCTTTTCATCTGCAGTTTTCAGTTTCCATTTCTTGCTGAGATTCGAATTTCTAACATCCAAAATAAAATTCAAGTAGAAGTTTAGAGAATTAAAAATGACTTATTGCATTGATATTATAAAATGGATCTATTCGGTTGTTTTGTGATAAAATGTATAATTTGGGAATTCGGATTTTCAAAATAGAGTTGATAAATTTTGGTTTCAGTTCTGTTTTAAGAAGTCAAAGGTGTTTGGAACTGTGAAGTAAATATGTCAGTTCCAAGAAAGCATGTAACTTCAGTCAGTGCCTAGTATGTTTTCTGTGATGTATTTGATGAAGTGTTCACAAATTTGAACGTTTACGATATACAGAGAAAATGGGCCAGGGCCTCCTAGTTTCTTTGAGTTCAGATTAGAATCAGGTGTCAGTTCAGGAGAATCCAGTTTCAGTGCAGAAGAGCATTTCATTCTAGCTGAAGGATAGTCTTTAGGTCGGTAGAATCTCCAGGCTGTAAGTTTGTGAAGTTTCCAGTTGTTGGAACTGAAAAGTGTTTTGGCTATTGGAGTGGGAATGAATTATCTTGGAAAGAGTCAGTTAAGAAAAGAATAGAGTTAAATGGGATTGATATTTCATTGATAACAAGCATGGGGCTGGATGAACACAGCAGGTCAAGCAGCATCATAGGAGCAGGAAAACTTGACGTTTCGGGCCTAAACCCTTCATCAGAAATGGGGGAGGGGAAGAGGGTTCTGAAATAAATAGGGAGAGA
>JAHRHZ010000017.1:20746626-20800431 GCA_024137785.1 Ginglymostoma cirratum | reverse complement strand
GGGGGGGAAGTTGCGGTCCTTGAAGAATGAGGACATTTGAGATGTGCGGGAGTGGAATGTCTCATCCTGGGAGCAGATGCGGCGGAGGCGAAGGAACTGGGAATAGGGGATGGCATTTTTGCAGGAGGGTGGGTGGGAGGAGGTGTATTCCAGGTAGCTGTGGGAGTCAGTGGGCTTGAAATGGACATCGGTTTCTGGGTGGTTGCCCGAGATGGAGACAGAGAGGTCCAGGAAGGAGAGAGAAGTGTTGGAGATGGTCCAGGTGAACTTCAGGTTGGGGTGGAAGGTGTTGGTGAAGTGGATGAACTGTTCGAGCTCCTCGTGGGAGCACGAGGCGGCGCCGATGCAGTCATCAATGTAACGGAGGAAGAGGTGGGGTTTAGGGCCAGTGTAGATACGGAAGAAGGATTGTTCCACGTACCTACACTGTGGTACCTCTTACGTACCTACACTTACCTGCCCCCACACCTCCTCCCTCACCCCAATCCCAGGCCCCAAGAAGACTTTCCACATCAGGCAGATGTTCACCTGCACATCTGCCAATGTGGTATACTGCATCCGCTGTACCCGTTGTGGCTTCCCCTACATCGGGGAAACCAAGCGGAGGCTTGGGGACCGCTTTGCAGAACACCTGCGCTCAGTTCGCAACAAACAACTGCACCTCCCAGTCGCGAACCATTTCAACTCCCCCTCCCATTCCTCAGATGACATGTCCATTCCTGGGCCTCCTGCAATGCCACAGTGATGCCACCCGAAGGCTGCAGGACCAGCAAATCATATTCAGCCTGGGAACCCTGCAGCCCAATGGTATCAATGTGGATTTCACAAGCTTCAAAATCTCCCCTCCCTCAACCGCATCCCAAAACCAGCCCAGCTCATCTCCACCTCCCTAACCTGTTTTTCCTCTCACCTCAAGCCCCACCCCCATCTCCTATCTACTAACATCATCCCGCCCCCTTGACCTGTCCGTCCTCCCTGGACTGACCTATCTCCTCCCTACCCCCCTACCTCCACTCACCTTTACTGGCTCCATCCCCGCCTCTTCGACTTGTCTGCCTCCTCTCCACCTATCCTCTCCTCTATCCGCCTCTCCCTCTCTCCCTATTTATTTCAGAACCCTCTTCCCCTCCCCCATTTCTGATGAAGGGTTTAGGCCCGAAACGTCAAGTTTTCCTGCTCCTATGATGCTGCTTGACCTGCTGTGTTCATCCAGCCCCATGCTTGTTATCTCAGATTCTCCAGCATCTGCAGTACCTTTTATCTTTGATATTTCATTGGGATTGACTATATGGAAAGGTTACTGCCAGGGAAAAGATTTAATTGTTACTTTTTGGCGATAGAATCTTTGTAATCTGTAGATGGACACAGAGTGTTATTCTTTCTTTTGTGTAATAACTTGTGTTGTTTTCGTTAAAGAATATTGGCAGCCTCTTGTGAAAGTTAAGTTACTAACCATGGTAAGCGATTGCAAAAATTAAACGAGTAATTTATTAAGCCAGGTTTCTCTCGGGGCTTGGATTTATCCACTGTTACCATCTAAGATCACAGGGATGTTTGTAATCCCACCTCCCTGTTAGAGCTGGGAAAAGGGCAAATAAATTCAGCTATGTTTCTTATTGGCTTGAAAGCCACCAGAAACTACATTCTAAATTTTAATCTGCTTTAATGAGCAGATGGAAGGAACATCTGTTCAAAGTTGGTGAGATCCTTTTTAATGTACGTATGCTGCTCCTGACGTCAAAACCATGAACTAACTACAAACTTAACTGGTGCCTGGCATGGTAATCCATTCTAGCATCACTGCCAAGGGAAGATGGCTGAGAAATACAGCAAGAACCAGAATGAATCAAGCAGATACATTTTATTTCACTTTTAGGATCAGGGAAAATGGAAGCTTAGTTTTGCCCTGACAAAAATTATTTAAGCTTGTTTAAGTAGGAATGAAATTTAACAATAACAAGGCAAACCTCGTATAATAGAACCTGGATAAGTTCTGAATATGGTTTGCTGAGTGGCAAACTGTACATAATGTGGAAAAATGGAAAATTAATGACACCAGAGAAAAGGAAATAAACAGTGGAAATGTAAGTTAATTGGCCTCTGGTACAGGATACAATTTGAGGAGCGAAACTGGAGCTTTTGGTGGATATCTGTCCAAATGAACAGTACACTGTGTGGCAGGAGTAATGAAATTTGACTGGACTTTGTAATAAGTAGCCAGAGCGAAGAACAGAATTCAGGAGGTGATTAATCTTAGTGCAACCCCATCTGGTACTTTACATTTCTTGTTGCTACATGCAAAAAAGGTTAACAGCATTTTCCAGGGATAATTTGGATATTTGAGGGATTGCGACCAAAAAAAATCAACCAAATTAATCAAATCTGAGTTATGAGGTGAAATCAAGAAACTTTTTTACTCTGGAAGTGAGAATAGTGAGGGGAGATATTGTTGCCAGTTAAAGGAATAGGTAAATTGAATCAAAGTAGTTGTTTTGAGATGGCAACAAATTGGAGATTGCAGGCTTACATTCAGAAGCGAAAGGTGCATAGGTAGTTTACTTTTAAATAGTTTATTGTCTTGCATTAATGGTTTGATAAGAGATAGTGAGGATAGATAAGATGAAACAATTTGTACTTTCTTCTTTATACCAGAGAAGAAATCGATTTGCATTTCCATTGTTTGTTTTCTTCTCTTTGCTATTGTGAAGATTTAGGATGGGCTATATAAACTGTGAAGTTTTGTAGTTCTGTTCGTTCTAGTATTTTCAAGCCATAGAGTCACAGAGATATACAACATGGAAACAGACCCTTCAGGTCCCACTTGTCTCTGCCAACCAGATATGCTATATAAATCTAGTCCCATTTGCCAGCTTTTGGCCCATATCCCTCTAAACCCTTCCTATTCATATACCCATCCAGATGCCATTTAAATGTTATAATTGCATCAGCCTCCACCACTCCCTCTGGCAGCTCATTCCATACATGCACCACCCTCTGCATGAAAAAGTTGCCCCTTAGGTCTCGTTTATACCTTTCCCCTCTCACCTCAAACCTATGCCGTCTAGGTTTGGACTCCCCCACACTGGGGAAAAGACCTTGGCATTTACCCTATCTATGGCCCTCCTGATTTTATAAACCTTTGTAAGGTCACTTCTTAGTCTCTGACGCTCCATAGAAAATAGCCTCAGCCTGTCCCGATGGCTCAAACCCTCCAACCCTGGCAACATCCTTGTAAATCTTTTCTGAACTCTTTTGAGTTTCACAACATCCTTCCTATAGCAGAGAGACCAGAATTGCATGCAATACTCCAAAAATGGCTGAACCAATGTCCTGCACAGCTGCAACATAGCGCCCCCCCCCCCCGCGCCAACTCCTATACTCCGTGCACAGACCAATAAAGGCAAGCATACCAAACGCCGCCTTCACTATCCTATCTACCTGTGACTCCACTTTTAAGGAACAATGTATCTGCACTCCAAGGTCTCTTTGTTCAACACCACTCCTTACCATTAAGTGTATAAGTTCTGTTCTGATTTGCCTTCCCATGTTGACAATAGGACCCACTTCGGGTGTAAGTAAAGAAAATACCATAGATGTTAAATATTTTGATTGTGTCTTTCCAGGTGAAGTTGTAGACAGGCGACCTGGTCCAAAATCTAAGCACAGTCACGAGTCAGTCAAAAGCAATCAACCCATTGACAGAAGAAAAAGATCTGAATCATTGGATGGAACTGATGAGATGAATTTTAAACCTGTGATCACTAATGGTATGTTTTTTTTAACAAAAAAAATTCTCACTGGTATAGATATATATTAATGTTTCCTTCTTTATTTTTAACTTCATCCACAGTGTTGGATCCAATACACAGGCATTCCAACGAGCTCACCTATGTATCGAGCAGCTGACTCAATATCTAATCCAGCCCAACCCCTGGACTGAAAATCCAACAGCAGTGTAGCCATTTTTAAGGTTGGGTTTGTGGAGACAGGAACTCTCCTGTCTTTCCACACTCAATCCAGGAATGAAAGTCTGGCCTATGGTGTCAGCTGTAATGAATCAGTCTGTGACTTTGTCATTTGCAATTAGAGTAGTTCTAGATTAAGTTTTGAGACGCAAAGTGAAGCTTGATAGTAATGAGTCAGTTAAAACAGTATCATTTTAGGGTTGACTGTTCCTCAAAATACTCTATTTGTTTATCAGTCATTATTATTAAAATTCTGATTTGAAATGAATTGGAACGTTGTTTTTTTTGAGTGGAGCATTTTACAGATTCTATCAAATAGATTTGTTCTGTTTTCTACAGTGAATTATCCTTTGATAAATAAATAGACAGTACTAAAAAGTCATTGGCCGATATGAAGTTTGAGACCACGCTGCTGGACTTAACAGCCTCATTAACGATCAGCTGAGCTGCCTGAGAATTGCTTTCACAAAAGTTTTTGAACTCGCTTCAGAAGACTGTTACTAAAACCTGAAGTCTTCATTTCCAGTTTGGAAATATGTGATGTATTGCATAGTTTATCCCACATGGGATTTGATGCTTTGCAGCTGTATATGCAATACTAAAGCTGCTACCATGAACCAGAAAGGCATTAGAATTGTGCATGTGTCAGCAGCTGCAGTGCCATGTACATTCATTCCTGACTCCTTTTCTCTTTGGTGGCTGGAGTTATCGTGCTAATTCCAGTTCAAGGTTCTGATGAAAGATTGTTGACTGAAACGCTAACTATATTTCCCGTCGCAGATTCTGCATGACCTGCTGATTATTTTAAACACATTTTAATTTCACAGGTGCAGTTGTGATTCCATAAGTGGATTAATAGTGACCATAAAATCACAGCAGGTGTGCACTGATGCATCTTTCTTCAGCACTGGTATGATAGGCATGTGTTAGGCCCAATTGCTCACATTTGTGTTCAAGGACTCCCACCTTCATCACCCTCTATAAACCTGCCCTGACCTTCAATCTAATTGTATAAGGCACTGTTCCAGCTTTGCAATATTTTGCTTGATTCTTATCCTTGATTTTCAATTTGACAGAGATCTTTTCCATGTTTACAGCATCCCCTTTGAAAACAATGGCATGTTTCTTTAGAATTTATGATAGTTTAGTCTCAGAATCTGATGATTTACTTCAGCAAAGTTGAGTTTGATTTTCTCCAACCACGTTCTTCTGAATAAAGATGGAAATTTTATTTTAGTAATGTGTATGGATAAATCTTCTAACTGACTGTATAAATGAACGTTCATGTTGATACAAATCTTTACAGGCACCACTTTGCCTTGTACATTCTTAGTACGCAGCACAAAGTGACTTATTTGCTTCTGATACACACTTTGAGGTACCAGTGAAGCCACTGCTGTAGTGTCCACCTTAGTTCTTATCGGCATCAGTTGATATCACCATCAATGACCAGTGTATTTAATAACAACTTTTTGTTGGACTGAGAATCTAGGCTTTTCTCATGCCCTTTTTGTACTATGTAAGTTTTCTATCCGCTCTTTGGTTTCTGTCCTTTTGCTGTATGTTTTTCATGTTTTTTCCTGAAACAAGCCTGTTCAAAATACGCTTTTTTTTAAGTTTCTGCATACAGCTCCTTTATACTAGTTATTTGCTGATGAATGACCTGGTTTTGCACACTGATGGTAGTTTTGAGTTTACATTGATGTTTGTGTCTCAGTTGTCATTTTATGAATTCTTATGCTTGACCTTAGCTGTTGAGCTTCCGTAGCTACTAGTTCCTTCAAAACTGCTATTTCCAGTTCTTTCTTTAACTCTAGAATTCTTTCCACCAATAACCTCTTCTGGACTGCTTCATGTCTCAAACCATGTGCTAGTCTGTCTCTGATAACAAGATGTAGAGCTGGATGAACACAGCAGGCCAAGCAGCATCAGAGGAGCAGGAAAGCTGACATTTCGGGCCTAGACCCTTCTTCAGAAAATCTAGGCCTGAAACATCAGCTTTCCTGCTCCTCTGATGCTGCTTGACCCGCTGTGTCCATCCAGCTCTACACCTTGTTATCTCGGATTCTCCAGCATCTGCAGTTCCCACTATCTCTGCTAGTCTGTCTCTGATGTCTTCATTTTAAGCTATCTCCAAATTCACAAAATTCTGTTAACATCTTTTTAAAGTTGCTATGAAACTGGGAAATAGATTCACCATCATGCTGGTTGTGTTTGTGGAATCTGAACTTTCCAGCAATCACCAATGGTTTTGGTGAAAAATAGGATTCCTACTATTTCTTCATCAGTTTTGGACCCTGCTTTTCTGCCTGTATCTGACTCCTCGGGATGTTAAAAGCATTTCCAGTGCCCATGCATAATACTCAGGGATGACTACATCTGCTTCAGTTTTGTTAGCTTGAACCTAGTAATAGAATTTTTGTGTGTAGGAATTCTAATTCTCATAATTTTCATCATATGGCTCCATGGTTTCTTAAAAAAAATTAAGATGTGAAAGGCCTGCGTAGCATGATGTTCCATGAAAATTTTAGCAGTATGTTGTTTCATTCAGTCTAAAACAAGGTATTCCTGAGGCAGTCTCTTTTTTTTTCCCCAAAACTAGACCCCTAGTTCAAAACATTTCTGCCTGTGTAGGGTACTCATTATGCAGTGTTCCTTCAGGGTGGAACACATGGTGAGCTGCTTCTGCACTATTCACCTCTTCTCTGGGATGAACTTTTTTTTTCTTTTCACTGACTGTATCTGCTTCAGTATAGCACTAGCATCTTTTTATTTCTTCTTTTTATTGAAGTACCCCCTCCACCCCCCAAGAATTGCAGAGAGGGTCCTGTTTTTTAATGTACTAATGGATTGATCTGGTGGATCTCCAAAGAAGTTTTTATCCTTGTCGTAAGCTTTCTTCTTGTGTTAATGTTCCAAGAAGAGCCAAGAGGCTGAAGCATTGAACAGCAGGAGCGTTCTCAGGAGATGTTTACTGTACAGGTAGCGAGGTTAGATTAAGCTGTTTTTTTTGCCCAAAATGGCCAGTGATGTCACAGACGCTTAGTGACATTCCACCATACTTAGGCAAATACATAACTGACTTCTACCCTCCTTATCCTCTAGCCTTTCTCTGACTCTCCCTTTTTCTCAATAGTATACAACCATCCAGTTTCCTCCTCTGTTTGTTTCTGGGAAAAAATCATGAGATTCAAAATGTTACCTCTGTTTCTCACACAGATGTTCCCAGACTTGCTAAGTTTCTCCAGCACTATTTTCATTTCACATCTTCAGCATCTGCAGTGTCTTGTTTTTATTATAATTTATAAAGAGAAATATCCACAGGACAATGGACTTTGTGACATCCCCAAAGCATAGATAAAATCCCGGGGAAGCACTTAATAGAAATAGAATTTGACTGACTTAGTCGCTAAATTAGTGGTGGAAATATTATCCCTTATGTGTATAAACAATTCTGTTATAAAATAGTGAATCAGTTAGCATGCCAAAGAAATGCCACAAAAGACCAGTAGTTTCTTACAGCATTTCTGGCAAAATAAGATGAAAAAACTACCTTTTTGTCTGAAGACAGCTTTGATGTAGTGTTCATACCTTTTGGTTTGCATTGGTTTGTATGTGTAATGCTCAAAACAATCTTTTACACATCAGTCTGAAAAAAAAATGATTCACCTAAAAAATAAGTTGCTTTTATACAGCATGATTAAAAAAGGAAAAAGACCCAAGATAGTTCACAACCAATGTACGAGATAAATATCACAAACAGAAGTTGCTGAAAAAGATCAGGTCTGGCAGCACCTATGAAGAGAGATCAGAGTTAATGTTTCAGGTTCAGTGACCCTTCCTTGGAGCATTTCAGTTTTTATGAGATAAGTATGCAATTTTATTGATGATTTGTTTTCTTTACAGTGGAAAATCTGGCCATACGTTCGACTCCAAATGATAAACGGAATCGAAGGAGGTCTGGCCGGGGGAAGAAGAAGATATTTGAAAATTATTTGTTAAGCAGTGATGTTTCAGTTGGCTTAAAAAGAGGAGAACTTATACAGGTAATTTATTTGAGTGGCCTCCAGATAAAAATGAAAATACTATGACTTCCTGTTGAATCTCAAAAGTAAAACCAGTGATGCTGGATTTCGATTACGCAGTGGTATAAGCCAGTTGACGTGTAGATGATTCATCAAAATTTTAAATTGATCTAGTTTAGTCATGATTGTAAAGAACGTAACGTCAAAATATTGTGAACGTTAATGGACCAACTGAAGGAACAGTGGCTATATTCAGCTGCAATTAATTTGCCCACTTCAATTTTAATTTGAAAATTGAGAAAAGCCGGAAGTAACATACACAATAGCTACAGTGATGTTGGTAAAACTAAATGAGAGCATAGGAAGTAGATTGTTTATCTTGCTTTAGTTTTATATCTTTTCTGCTATTATGCTCTCCCGAGCAAAATGACCTTACCTTGGAGTCTCTGTGTCTGTTGCTAAAAGCGGTTGCTGATTTGTTGGGTGCTGTCATAAATCTGCTCACTGAATCAGATGTGCTGAAAATTTCCAGAACTCTCAAAGGATATGTTTGAAAACACTTATTATTTGGAATCGAAAGTCAATTTATTAAATGCATTATATGTTGATCTGTTGGTTAAATGCGCAGAGCGACAACAGATGGAATTTAATCCTGATGAGTGCAAGGTAATGCATTTTGGGATTATCTAATAAGGGAAGGATACACACAATAAATAGTAGGTTCCTAGGGTGCACTGGGGAAAAATGGGCTGTGGCGTATAATACTGTAGATCCTTGAAGGTGTCAGCCCAGCTAGACAGGGTGTTGAAGAAGGTATACAGGATGCTTGCCTTCATTAGCTGTGGTGTAGAATATAGGATCAAGGACGTCTTGTTGCTACTTTATAAAATATTCGTTGGGTCACGGATGGAATGCAGTGTGTAGTTCTGGTCACCACGCTATCGGAAGAATGTGATTGCATTGGAGAGGGTGTAGAGGAGACTCACCAGGATGTTGCCTGGGGTGAAAAGTTTCAGTTATGAGGAGAGACTGGATAAGCGGTGTTTGTTTTCCCTGGAGGACAGATGGCTGAGGGAGATTCTGACCAACGTATACAAAATTGAGAGGCAGAGATTGGGTAAATAGTGAGACTATTTTCCCCATAACAGATTTAGAAGATCAGAAGGTGCAAGTCCAAGGTGAGGAGTAAGTGGTTTACAGGAAATTTTTTTCACCCAGAGGGTGGTAGAAATATAGAACATGCTGCTAGGGTGGGTGGTGGACGCAGGTCCCCTCTCAACGGTTAATTAAGATCTAGATGAGCGTTCAAAATGGCAAGGCATAGGCTGTGGATGAAGTGCAGGTAAATGAAATTAGTGTGTTTTGGAGTTTGTTGGTCAGTATAGACACGGTGGATTGAAGGGTCTGTTTCTATACTGTATGACTGTATGACATAGAAGTACCATTAACTGAATTATTCGTAGATTTTGCTTGGCATTCAATTTAATCCAATTAGTGAGGTTGTAGATATGCTCGCTGAGCCAATGGGTTTGGTTGCAAATGTTTCATCACCCTGCTAGGTAACATCGTCAGTGCGCCTCTGTTGAAGTGTCAGTGTTCTGCCCCGCTTGTTATCTATATTCCTCGGTTTGCTGGGTTGATTGGTATTACTTCTGGGTTCCCTGGTGTGTCTCTGGCTTAAGTGATTGTCCCAGTTGAATTTGTGTCCCTCGTTGTCCGTGTGTAGTTAGACAAGTGAGAATTGGTCGTGTCTCTTGGTGGCTAGTTGGTGTTAGTTTTGCAAGGACTGTGAAAAACACTACATAGGCCAAACTGGAACTGTGAGAGACACTACATAGGCCAAACTGGAACTGTGAGAGACACTACATAGGCCAAACTGGAAGAAAATTGACTATATGGATACATGAACACCAACTAGCCACCAAGAGACACGACCAATTCTCACTTGCGTCACGACACACAGACAACGAGGGACACGAATTCGACTGGGACAACACATTGATAAGAAAAACAGAGACATTGCCAGGGAATTCCTGGATGTCACCTGGAACTCTATCAACAAACACATTGAATTAGACCCTGTGTACAAACCACTGAGAAACAGAACCGGAAGAAATTCCAACTGCCCCAGCAAACCAAGGCATATAAGTAACAAGCGGGACAGAACACCAACGCTTCACCGGAAGCGCACTGACAATGTTACCTAGCAGGATGACGAAACGTTTGCGACCAAACTCACTGGCTCTGTGAGCACATCTGCAACCTCATCCACGACTCGAGGTATAAATATTCTCAAACCTTAAACACCTACAGGCGCAGCACCCTCAAACTAGCCCGCAGATGGGAAACAAATGCCATCCAACTAAGCGTGACTTGTGAACAACTATAATTCCTGTTCGAATGCCTCAGAAAGCAGGTACTGCCACAAAGCTTAAGGTATAAACCACTGGTCAGCAATCTACAGGCACTGAGGACAGCTGAACAGAACGGCCGCAGAGTGATGAGTTATGATCAGCCATGCCCACAACCGCCTATGCAAACACAGGCGGAAAATTGCGTGCCAGAAAGCTCTGTACTCCAACGCACTGCCCAAGAAATGATATTCACACTGGAACAAGCCATCAGTATACCGCAACAAAAGACCAGAACAAAGAAAAGAATATCCCTTCAAGAAAAACTGTCCACAATCACCCACATCAACGACATGGACAACACAATTTCATAGATTAAAAACATCTCGGACCAACCTCTCACGGGCACCGAGAAGATCATCCTAGTACGAGGACTGAATTATAATTACAGAGGCGCCAAGAAGATTGACTTCCTTGTTAGACTGGAATGACTGCTAAAGAACAATGGATTCACAGAAGAAGTACAGCAGACCATCAGACAGACGATAGCCCCAACACTGACCAAGAAAGGAATGTGGAACACATTCAACAGAGAGGAGAGGAAAGCCCTGGAAAGACTCGAGAAAGACAGGAGCATTGTAATTTTACCAGCAGACAAAATACACATGACAGTAATCCTCAAAAGAACCCAATACTTTGAGAAAGCTAATGCACTACTAGCAGATACCGAGACCTACCAACAGATGGCGATAGACCGGACACCATAGCTGGGAAACTGGATTACACAAAGTACACAACTCGGGAAACACCAGCAAGACAGAACACCAAAAATATGAAGCCAGAGCGATCCAATTTACCCCGATTCTACTGACTCCCCCAAGGTACACAAACTGGGGGTTCCCCTCGGATCCATTGTCTCACTGTCAGTACGCCAACATATAGACTTTCCAAGGAACTACAACAGAAATTAAAATACTTAGTGGACAACACTACCCATTCCATCCACTCATGCCAATGATTCCTCAACATCATCAGGTACACCAGGATAGATGAGGACAAGATTATGATATCCTTCGACGTAACAGCCCTTAGTAAATTTGCGGATGACACTAAAGTCAGTGGAGTTGTGGATAGTGCGGAAGGATGTTGCAGGTTACAGAGGGACATAGATAAGCTGCAGAGCTGGGCTGAGAGGTGGAAAATGGAGTTTAATGCGGAAAAGTGTGAGGTGATTCACTTTGGAAGGAGTAACAGGATTACAGAGTACAGGGCTAATGGTAAGATTCTTGGTAGTGTGGATGAGCAGAGAGATCTTGGTGTCCATGTGCATAGATCCCTGAAAGTTGCCACCTAGGTTGATAGGGTTGTTAAGAAGGCATACGGTGTGTTAGGTTTTATTGGTAGAGGGATTGAGTTTCGGAGCCGTGAGGTCATGTTGCAGCTGTACAAAACTCTGTTGCGGCCGCACTTGGAGTATTGCGTACAGTTCTGGTCGCAGCATTATTGGAAGGATGTGGAAGCATTGGAAAGGGTGCAGAGGAGATTTACCTGGATGTTGCCTGGTATGGAGGGAAGGTCTTGTGAGGAAAGGCTGAGGGACCTGAGGCTGTTTTCGTTAGAGAGAAGAAGGTTAAGAGGTGACTTAACAGAGACATACAAGATGATCAGAGGATTAGACAGGGTGGACAGTGAGAGCCTTTTTCCTCAGATGGTGATGGCTAGCATGGGGGGACATAGCTTTAAATTGAGGGATGATAGATATAGGACAGATATCAATGGTAGGTTCTTTACTAAGGGCGTGGAATGCCCTGCCTGCAACAGTAGTAGACTCGCCAACTTTAAGGGCATTTAAATGGTCATTGGATAAACATATGGATGATAATGGAATAGTGTAGGTTAGATGGGCTTCAGATTGGTTTCCCAGGTCGGCACAACATCGAGGGCTGAAGGGCCTGTACTGCGCTGTAATGTTCTATGTTCTATTTACATCCATAAACATCAATCTAGCCAAAGAAACAATTGCCACACTGCTCGACGAAACAAGTAAGCAGTCAACCCAGGACTCCAACAATATCAATAAGGACACCATCATGAAACTACTAGATTTGTGACTCACAACCCACTTCACCTTCAACGGCAACATATACAAGCAAATCAATGGAACACCAATGGGATCCACAGTATCAGTGGATAGTGGATATAATTGCAGAAGCAGTAATGCAAAGGTTAGAACGGACAGCACTTCCTGCTGTACAACCCAAATTTTGGGCCTGATATGTAGATGACACCTTTGTGATTATTAAACGCACTAAACTGGAAGAAACCCACTGACCCACAAACAACATTCTTACCAGGAAAAAATTCATGAAAAAAGAAGAGAACAACAACCGATTACCCTTCTTGGGTGAAATGGTAGAATGCAAAAGCAATGGGGAGATCCAGATTAGCGTATATAGAAAGACCACGCATACGGACCAAATACTCAATTACACTAGCAACCACTGCAACACCCACAAATGGAGCTGCATCAGGACACTGTTCAAACAATATTTCAACAACCCGGAACTGCGCAAAGCAGAACAGGAACACTTGTACGGAGTCTTTAAAAGAAATGGCTTCCCGAAAAGCACAATGTGACGTTATCTCTGAGACAGGCCATAACAGGAAGACACAACACGACCAGACTCACGAATCACCCTACCGTACATCAGGACATTTCGGACATGACTGCAAGATTACTCAGACCCCTTGGTATCAGAATAGCCCACAAACCAACAATCACCCTATGACAGCTACTGACGAACATAAAGGATCCTGTATCCAAAACCGGCAAAACTGGTGTAATACACAAAATACCATGCAAGGACTGTGAGAAACACTACGTAGGCCAAACCAGGAAAAACATTCACTATACGAATACATGAACACCAACTAGTCACCAAGAGACATGACCAAATCCTATTTGTCCCACTACACACGGACAATGAGGGACACAAATTCAACTGGGACAACACAATGATAATCGCATGAGCCAAACAGAGACATGCCAGGGAACTCCTGGAGGCTTGGTATTCGAACCAGAACTCCCTCAACAAACACATTGACTTAGACCCTGTGTACAAACCACTGAGAAAACAAAACCGGAGGTAATACTAATCGCCTCAGCAAACCCAGGCAAATAAATAACAAGTGGGACAGAACACCAACACTTCACTGGAGGTGCACTGATGATGTTACCTAGCAGGGTGACGAAAAGTTTACATTCAAACCCACCGGCTCAGCGAGCATGTCTACAACCTCATCCACAATCTGAGCTACAAATCTTCTTAAAAACTTTAATCCAATTAGCCTTAAGCTGGAATTGAATTTTGGTACATGAGACAAAGTAATAGACTACAGTTTTTATTTAGCACAAACTAGCATAATATAAGAAATCGGACCTGGGGAAACCTATTGGCGGCTCAGATGGCCAATCAATATGATTATGGCTGATCATCACCTTTAACTTTATCTCGGTTGCCTGCTCCCCTAATTCCCCAAAATTGGTCTATGTCAGTCCTAAGTTTATTCAGTAATAGTATCCAGAACACTCTGGATTAAAGGCTTCCAAAGACTCACATCCCCTTAGGTGAAGAAATTTCTCCTCGTCAGTGCAACAGATTGATCTCTTTATCCTGATACTGTGCTAAACCTGCAGCTCATGGAAACAACAAATTCTTGTCTTTATAATGAATTCACCCTCTGTTGTGTTATGTGACATTACCACCGTGTTAAGTAGAATAGATTCAAAACATATCTGTGGGCAGTTGGCAGCAACAGAATTACTTTGCACTGCCTGTTGTAACCTCAAGTCTCAGCATGACTTCTGCTGTTATTGCCATTAAGCCAGAGGACCACTGCTGGTTCAGAGAGGGTTATGAATGAGCACACCAAGAGCAGGCATACATAAACGTGTTTTGCCAATTTGCTGAAACTGCATACTGCAAGATGACTGCTAATGTTGTGAAGTGTGAATTCCTGGCTATAGATCGTGCTACTTTAGATTTAATGTTTATGTAATGAGAAAGGACTAATTAACAAACTGGTAGTAAAGGAGTTTTGCAAAACAGTGACTATAATTTAATCAGAGGTAAAAGGTACTGCAGATGCTGGAGAATCCGAGATACCAAGGCGTGGGGCTGGATGAACACAGCAGGCCAAGCAGCATCATAGGAGCAGGAAAGCTTGACATTTCGGGCTGAGACCCTTCATCAGAAATGGGGGAGGGGAAGAGGGTTCTGAAATAAATAGGGAGAGAGGTGGAGGCGCATAGAGGATGGATAGAGGAGAGGATAGGTGGAGAGGAGGCAGACGATTCGAAGAGGTGGGGATGGAGCCAGTAAAAGTGAGTGTAGGTGGGGGGGTTAGGGAGGAGATAGGTCAGTCCAGGGAGGATGGACAGGTCAAGGGGGCGGGATGCTGTTAGTAGATAGGAGATGGGGGTGGGGCTTGGGGTGGGAGGAGGGGATAGGTGAGAGGAAAAACAGGTTAGGGAGGTGGAGATGAGCTGGGCTGGTTTTGGGATGCGGTTGGAGGAGGGGAGATTTTGAAGCTTGTGAAATCCACATTGATACCATTGGGCTGCAGGGTTCCCAGGCTGAATGTGATTTGCTGGTCCTGCAGCCTTCGGGTGGCATCAGTGTGGCATTGCAGGAGGCCCAGGATGGACATGTCATCTGAGGAATGGGAGGGGGAGTTGAAATGGTTCGCGACTGGGAGGTGCAGTTGTTTGTTGCGAACTGAGCGCAGGTGTTCCGCAAAGTGGTCCCCAAGCCTGCGCTTGGTTTCCCTGATGTAGAGGAAGCCACAACGGGTACGGCGGATGCAGTATACCACATTGGCAGATGTGCAGGTGAACATCTGCCTGATGTGGAAAGTCTTCTTGGGGCCTGGGATTGGGTGAGGGAGGAGGTGTGGGGGCAGGTGTAGCACTTCCTGCGGTTGCAGGGAAAAGTGCCGGGTGTGGTGGGGCTGGAGGGGAGTGTGGAGCGGACAAGGAAGTCGCAGAGGGAGTGGTCCCTCCGGAAGGCAGATAAGGGTGGGGAGGGAAAAATGTCTTTGGTGGTGGGGTCTGATTGCAGATGGCGGAAGTGTCGGAGGATGATGCGTTGGATCCGGAGGTTGGTGGGGTGGTATGTGAGGACGAGGGGGATTCTTTTTTGGTTATTGTTGTGGGGACGGGGCGTGAGGGATGTGTTCCGGGAAATGCGGGAGACACGGTCGAGGGCGTTCTCGACCACTGTGGGGGGGAAGTTGCGGTCCTTGAAGAATGAGGACATCTGAGATGTATGGCAGTGGAATGTCTCATCCTGGGAGCAGATGTGGCGGAGGCGAAGGAATTGGGAATAGGGGATGGCATTTTTGCAGGAAGGTGGGTGGGAGGAGGTGTATTCCAGGTAGCCGTGGGAGTCAGTGGGCTTGAAATGGACATCGGTTTCTAGGTGGTTACCCGAGATGGAGACAGAGAGGTCCAGGAAGGAGAGGGAAGTGTTGGAGATGGATATATTGTTCATTCTGAAACTTGTCTTAAAACTGAACAAAGGAAACTATAAAGTCATGAAGGATAAGTTAACTATTGGAGACTGTGAAAATACATGAAAAGATCTTCTAGTAGGCAGGCAATGTCGTGTATTTGAAAAGAAAGAGAAGATTCAGTAGATTGATTCAAGGTATGGATGGATTCTGTTACGATGTTTAGTACGTTGGACTTATACTGATTGGTTGTTTCCCCATGTGGGTGAATTCAGGATCAGAACGCATAATCTCAGTAACGAGTCACTCATTTAGGATAGGAATGAGGAGAAATTCCTTCTCTTAGAGGGTAATGAATCTGTGGAACCCTTTACTGCAGAGAGCTGGTGAGGCTGGATCGTTAAGAATATTCGAGGCTGAGATAGACAGATTTTTAATCAGTAAGGAAATCAAGAGATATGAGGAAAAAGCCAAAAAAGTAGAGTTGAAGATTATTAATTTAACCATGATCTCATTGAATTGCAGAGAAGTCTTTAGGGACTGAATGGCCTACTTCTGCTCCTATGCCTTATGGTCTTGATGATTGCATGAGATCAAAGGAAGTGGATTATAAGAGTGCCAGAAAAAGGAATAAGCCTGAAGATTGGAGCAATTTGGAATCCAGCAAAGGGTATTAGGGGCTTTTAACCCATCAACCGTTAAGGAATGGGCTATATTGTTCAAGGTCACGGCGCTGTGCAACTTTGAGGGAAATTTGCAGTTTGTGGTGTTCCTAAACATCTATTGTCATTACCGTTCCAGGTGGTAGGTGTTGGAAGGTGATGGGCAAGTTAGTTACAGTGCCTTTGTAGTTGGTACATACTGATGTAACTAGGCATTGGTGGAAGGAGTACATTGGAATAAAGTCAGAAGTGGGATATTTGCTGATGATTGCACAGATTTCTGACTGTTCAAATACTGGAGCGGTCCATGTCCGGGTAGCAATATTCAGGCTTGTGTTAACAATTGGCAAGTAACGTCCATGCCACACTAGTGCTGGGCATGACCAACTTCAACAAAGAGAGAATCTAACCATTGTTCCTTGACATTTAGTGGCATTATCATAGTCAAATCCCCCACTGTCAACATTCTCAGGTTGCCATTGACCAGAAACTGAATTGGACTAACCATATAAATACTGTGGCCAGATCAGCAGGTCAAAAACTCATAATCCTGCTCAAAGTAATTCACTTCTTGACTCTCAAAAGCCTGTCTGCTCTCTACAGTGCACTAGTCAGGAATGTGATGGAATACCCTCCATTTTCCTGGATGAGTATAGCTGCAATAGTATTCAAGAAGCTTGATACCATCCAAGACAAAGCTTTCCATTTGATTGGCACCACATCCACAAGCATTCACTCATTCCTCTACCAATGCCATGTGTACCATATCCAAGATACACTGCAATAACTCACCAAGTCTGCTTAGACTGCACCTTTTAAACCGATGACCACTACCATCTTGAAGGGCGAGTGCAGCAAATACCAACCCCTGCAAGTTCCCAACCAAGCCACTGTTAATTCTGAAATCTATTACTGTTCTATCAGAGCCACTGGGTCAAAATCCTGGAACTCCCTCCTTAAGGGCATTGTAAGTGCCCTACACCAAATAGATAGCAGTTCAAGAAGGCAGCTCACCATCATCTTCTGAGGGGCAATAGGATTTGAAGTAAATGCTGGCCCAACAGCCATGCCCATATCTCATGAATGAATAAAAAGAAACCTTTCAAGAGCTGGTCTTTGGTTTGTTGGAGAACCTTTCTTTGTTAGAAAATAATTAACCGAAGTATATATTATTACAGACTTCAGTATCTTTTGCGTTTATATTGTGCTTTACAGGACCGTTACTATGCGCTTTATAACTGATGAAATGTAGTCACTGTCGTAATGTTGAGCCAATCCAATGAAAAGAAAGTGTTATTTTGGTAACCATTTAATACAACCAATTTTTTAATTTCCAACTTTCATACACACTTCATATGCTTTTATAGATTGTTGAAAATTATAATTGTCATCCATGCTGAGTTATTGGTTAACGTTAAAATGAAAAACATTACGTGAAGCGTCAATGTTAGATAAATTATTCCAAATGCAGTGGTTTGAAAAATTAAAATCATCACTTTTTCCATTGGCATTTACAGGGTCCACTGAGAATAAATCCGAAAAATTACCAGGAGGCTTTTGTTCCTTCTCCTGTAAGTAAAGATAAGTTAAAGCTAATTTTGGCGCAGTTCTCCCTTCCTCTTGTAGACCAATGCAGTTTAGTGCAGTCTATTGTTTCAGAAATGGTGTGTTAAATACTTTCTCTCTCGTAGTATATTTTTACACAAGATGTTGAGGTAAATTTTGGTTTTCTTTGTGGTATTGCATGAATGATGCTGTTTTGTAATTTCACTACACAATGTTTGCCAAATAAAGCAGAGCAGCAACAAAAATTCTGCACAATTAGCTATGGATTGCCTTCTACAATATTTGCTGCAATCACTAGACATATTCCATACATTTCTATGGAACCAGTAAATCTCTTTAATTTTAAGTACTTGCTTACGTATATGTTGAGTGTCTCACATTTCTCAACGTACGGCCATTTATCACTTTAAGTATGGCTTTATGTGCACGTTATCAGCAGCACATGCTGGACGTACTTAGCATGTTAGATAGCCCATTTGGTGAGAAACAGCGCTTTTGTTCCAGGCTGATGCTGACCCTTCATCAGAATATGGGAAAAAGAGAAATGTCATGGCATTTGAAGAAATGAAAACGGAGGTGGAGGAGGAGCAAAGGGAAGGTTTGTGATTGGATAGAAGGCAGAAGAGATTTAAATGGCAAAGTGTTTTGTGGCAATGGGTAAAGAAAAGACACAAAGATGTGAGCAGATAAGGTGTGAATGACTGGACAGCAGCTGTCCAAATGCAAAATGAAGGAAGAAAGAAGGATGCGGTAGAAACGAAGCCAGCAAAAAAAAATGGAACTAGAGATGATGATCCAGAATTCTTGAGTTCAGCAAGCTGTAGACATCACTTAGGAAGATGGGGTGTTGTTCATGAAGACTGAAAGAACTGTGGATGCTGTAAAAACGGAAGTTGCTGGAAAAGCTCAGCAAGTCTGGCAGCATCTGTGAAGAGAAATCTGAGTTAACGTTTCAGGTCCAGTGATCCTTCCTTGGCATTGATTGTAGAAAATATTGGTTTATAAGCAGTGGATAGGATGGGGGAAGGGGTTAAGGAGTAAACGATAGGTGGGGATAGAGCCCACAGAGAGAGAAGAATAGTTGGACAGACAAAGGAGCTGTTAATGGAAACTGTTAGTGGCTAACAATAGGTAGTGTGTAATGGCAGACTATATCATAACAAGGCCTGGTGTGTGGGGTGGCTGCTAGGACATGGGATGTTGGGTCTGGAGGGCTGCAGGGTCCCCCAGTGGAAAATGAGGTGTTGTTCTTCCAGCTTGCGTTGAGCTTTGCTGGAACACTGCAGCAAGCCTGAGACAGAGAAGTTGGCCAGGGAACAGAATGGTGTGTTAAAGTGGCAGGCAACTGGAAGCTCCAGGGTTTTTCTGTGAGCAGAACATAGATGTTCTGTGAAGCAGTCACCCAGTCTATGCTTCATTTCCCTAATGTAGAGGAGAGCACATTGTGAGCGGCGAATGCACCAGACTAGATTCTGGGAAGTGCTGCTTCACTGGAGGGTATGTTTGGGCCTTGGACGCTGAGGCAAGAGAAGGTAAGTGGGCAGGTGTTGCACCTATATTGTTTGCAGGGCAAGATGCCGTGGGGCTGTGGGAGGGTGCTGGGAGTGAAGGAAGAGTGGACTAGGAGGTACCGGAGGGAATGGTCCCTATGGAAGGCGGACAAGGGAGGGCAGGGAGGGGAATATGTGTCTGGTGGTGTCATCTTGTTGGAGGTGGCAGAAATGGCAGCTGTTGATCTTCTGGATATGGTTAGAGGAACCCTATCACTGTTGTGGGAGGGACGAGACGGGTTGAGAGCAGAGGTGCAGGAGTTGGTTCAGACCTGGTTGAGAGCCCTTATTAACAATGGTACTGGAGAATCCTTGTATAAGGAAGAAGGTGGATATTTTGGAGGCTCCCTTGTCGAAGTGGGCCTCATCAGAACATGTGCAGTGGAGACTGAGAAACTGGGAAAATGGCATCTTTGCAGGAAGTTGGGTGCGAGGACATATTGTCCAGGTCGCTGTGAGAATCAGTGGGTTGATAGTGGATATTGGTGGCCAATCTGGCCCCAGAAATGGAAACAGATGTTGAGGAAGGGAAAGGAGGAGTCAGAGATAGATCAACTGAAAGCGAGGGCAGAATGGAAATTGGAAGCGAAATTGATGAACTTTTCCAAATCCAAATGAGACAGGGAAGCAGCACCGATGATAGAAAGAATTGTGGGTGGAGGCCAGAATAGGACTGGAACAAGGAATGTTCCATGTACCCCACGAAGAGGCAGGCATAACTGGAACCCATGAGAGCATCCGTGGCCATCCCTCAGACTCGAAAAAAATGAGAGGAGTTAAGAGTTGTTGAGGGTGAAGATGAGCTTGACCAAGTGGAGGATTGTGGTGATGGGTGGGGATGGTTCAGGCCTCTGCTTCAGGAAGAAGTGAGAGCCCTGAGACCCTCCTGGTGTAAAGGGATTGCATGTCCATGGTAAATAGGCAGCTGGAGCCTGCAAACTGGAAATTCCGAAACTGGCGTAAAACGTTAGAGGAAAAGTGGATTAAAGTGGACAGGGAGTGGACGAGGAGAGAAAAGACTGAGTCAAGATAGGAAGATATGAGTTCTGTGGGGCAGGAGCAGGCTGAAACAATGGGTCTACTGGGCAGTCCTGTTTATGGATTTTTGGAAGGAGGTAGATGCAAACTGTGTGGAACTGGGGGACTGTCAGCTTGGAGGCAGCTGAGGGGAGATCACCCGATGAAATGAGGTCAGTGACTGTAGTTTATGCAATGGCCTGATGTGCCATGGTGGGGTCATGATCGAGGGGAAGAAAGGAGGAAGTATCTGAGAGCTGGTGCTTAGCCTCATTATCTACTCCTTTGTCGTCCAACTGTTCTTCTGTCTGTTTGGGCTCAATCCCCACCTAATGTTTACTCCTTACCCCCTTCACCCCCATCTGCTGCAAATAAACCAATATTTTCCTATCTACCAAAAGTTCTGAGGAAGGGTCATCAGACCCGAAATGTTAACTCTGATTTCACTTCACAGATGCTGCCAGATCTGTTGAGTTTTTCCAGAAACTTCTGTTTTTGTTGTTGTTCATGAAGCTTAGGTTGAATTTAATTGGAACGCATTACCAGGCTAAGGGCAGAAACATCATAGTGGGAGCAGTAAGGAGAATTAACATGCTAAATGACAGGATGCTTATGATATGGCTTGTGGACTGACGAGAGACTTTGTGCAAAGGAGTCACCCAATCTATAGTTGGTCTCTCCACCATAATGGGGAGTTGGTGGCATAGTCAAAATGTTAATGGGTTAGTAATCCAGAGGCCCAAGCTGATGCTATGGGGTCTTTGGTTCAAATCTCACCATGGCACCTGGTGGAATTTAAATTCAAATAATAACAATTCTGACATTATAAAGCTAGTCAGTAATGATTGTTATAAAAACCCACTGGCTCACTAATTCGTTTGGCAAGGAAATATGCCATCTTCACCTGGTCTGTCCTATGTATGACTCTGAGACTCACAGCAATGTGCTTGACTCTTAACTGTCTTCTGAAATTGCTTCACAAGCCACTCAGCTCAAGGGAAGTTGGGGATTAGCAACAAATGCTGGCTTTGCTAGTGATGCCCACATCCCATGAAAGAATAAAAAAAGGGTCGGGAAACTACATAGCAGTATACTAACTTGAAAGAAGCACATTGAATTATGTCTAACTTGAAAGCGGTGATAAAAAAAAGTACGATGTAATGAGCAAGTATTGCATCTCTTACACTTTCTTAGTAAAGTGCCATTGGATTATTTCCATGTCAGGTTAATGAATGGGAAATATAATCACTGTTACTTCACTGACTTGGAGTCAAAATTTTAAAACTCCTGCCCTCACAACATTGTGGATGCATGTATACTAAATGGACTACAGCAGTACAAGAAGGCAACTCATCACAACCTTCTCCAGAGCAGTTAGGGGCAGGGAATAAATGTTGGCTGATTTATTGAAGCGTTGGTTTTATCAAGCAGTTTTATGGGCAAATATGTATTGTATGGCGGTGGAATTATTCCGTGTAGATGTGAAACAAAGTTTTCCCATTATACAGTTAATTCTGTCTTTGTACGGATAATGGGGAAACTGGCCTTGGCAGTACGGCAAAATCATCATCTTCAGCCAGAAGTTGTGAATTTACATTTTATCCTCCCAGTGAATGTGAGCATTGGTAATTCTGTCTTGCTTGTGTTACTTCCTAATTGGTTAGAAATGGCAAAGCAGGTTACCCTGCAGCCCAATGGCATCAATGTGGATTTCACACTCTGCAGCCCAATGGCATCAATGTGGATTTCATAAGCTTCAAAATCTCCCCTCCTCCAACCGCATCCCAAAACCAGCCCAGCTCATCTCCACCTCCCTAACCTGTTTTTCCTCTCACCTCAAGCCCCACCCCCATCTCCTATCTACTAACATCATCCCGCCCCCTTGACCTGTCCGTCCTCCCTGGACTGACCTATCTCCTCCCTACCCCCCTACCTACACTCACCTTTACTGGCTCCATCCCCGCCTCTTTGACTTGTCTGCCTCCTCTCCACCTATCCTCTCCTCTATCCATCCTCTATCCGCCTCCCCCTCGCTCCCTATTTATTACAGAACCCTCTTCCCCTCCCCCATTTCTGATGAAGGGTCTAGGCCTGAAACGTCAAGCTTTCCTGCTCCTATGATGCTGCTTGACCTGCTGTGTTCATCCAGCCCCACGCTTGTTATCTTAAAGTTCATTCTAATTGATTTAACTTTCCATGGTGTAAAGCAACTGCTTGGAACAAGTTTCATACCTTTTTCAGGATAACAAGGGACCAATGAGTGGTCCAACCCAACTGCCCTCCAGGATTGCTTACTGTTCTTGATATAGATATATTGTATTTCTTAATTGGTTGTGATGACTGAGAAAATGAGAGAGAATGGTGAATTACTTTCGTTGGTTAGTGTTCTTCCTTCTTTGTCTAAAATCGTCTCTTTTCCCCTGACTTGGATAATTCTGTTGTTTATTGAACATGATTTGGGGTGCCTGTTGTTTTTTATGGTATGATGCTGATTCAGATTTTGGGAAAAGTCCTGACAAGACTGTCCAATTTAAATCAAATGTACACAGATGTACATTGTCAACTGACTGCAGAATACACAAATTTCATAGGGGTTATAGCCGTACATCATTTACCTCAGTATAACTTGATACCATTTCTGTGCATCCTACTTCTTTAATGCTAATCTAATGTTCTTTGACATTACCTTGATTTTATAGCTTTTGTCATTAATTCCTTTAAAATTGTTGCTTTCAGGATGGAAACAGAGACATTTTTATCAATGGTATCATTTCCCGAAATAGAGCCTTGAACGGTGACATAGTGGTGGTAAAGCTCCTGCCTAAAGAGAAGTGGAAGGTAAGTTTCAGATATAAAATGAAAAATAATTTTTTTTCTCTTCACCCCTAAACCTACCAGTAGCAGTTCTGAACATCTGGAAATTCTTAGTAGCAATTAGGTGCTTGCGCGAAGGCAGAATTTAATCTGGTTGACTGGGGTCCTGCCTGCTGTCTTATCTAGAGAGTCTTATTTATCAAGCATTTGGGCGGACAGTAATATGTCTTCCCCAGAATCAAATACGCCGGGAGTGTAAATACTATCCATCAAAAACTACTGCCCTCAAAGCTTGGTAGATGTTTCTTGGAGGGCGCATCAGTTGGAGCAGTGGTGGAACTGACCCCACCAAAGGCCCAGGATCAACCTGGTACCCAGATCACAGGTTGGTGAGAGGGAGTTTGGACGTGGACGTTGGGAGCAGGGATAGGGTTGTGGCATTTACCACCAAGTCCTTCAATCAGACACTGAGCGTCTGACAATGAGGGATTCATTCATGGAGCTGCAAGCAAACTGATGGCTTTGCTCCTCTGGTTCCCTGTGTGATGATTCCTTTTTGTTGCAAGTTGAATGCCAAAGGCAGTGAGGTAAGGCCGATAAATGGACATTAATTGCTTTGAATTGGTAGCAGGGTGGGGAGGCAAGATGGTCCATGAGCTTCCATACCCTAAACTTAACGTTGGCATGATTTGCACTTCCAAACTGCCTTTGGGGAAGGTATTAAATTGTGTAAATAACCTATTTTTAACTGTTACCAGTACAAATTATCCATGTGGTAGCTATTATATTCAGAAGATTGAGGGGGGATCTTATATAAACATATAAAATTATGAAGGGAATAGATAAGATAGAAGTAGAGAGGATATTTCCACTGGCAGGTGAAGCTAGGACAAGAGGGCATAGCCTCAAGATTAGAGGGAGCAGATTTAGGACTGAATTGAGAAGGAACTTCTTCACCCAGAGGGTTGTTAATCTATGGAATTCCTTGCCAAGTGAAGTAGTTGACGCTACTTCAGTAAATGTTTTTAAAGCTGAGGTAGTTTTTTTTGAACAATAAAGGAATTAAGGGATACGGTGAGAGCGTGGGTAAGTGGATCTGAGTCCAGGAAAAGATCAGCCATAATCTTATTGAGTGGCAGAGCAGGCTCGATGGGCCAGAAGGCCTGCTCCTGCTCCTAGTTCTTATGTTCTTATATGGAAAGTATGAACTTGGTCTGTCAAAAGCTAGTTTAGGATTTTAACTGAATTTTATCAGTTTTTTTGAGAAGACTTTTTTTTTCCACTGGTGGGATGTGGGTGTCATTGAGCCAACATTTATTGCCCAGCCCTGGTTGCCCATGAGGTTCAAGGTGGTGACATTCAAGCCTTCTTGAACCACTGAAGTCCATTTGGATAGGTATGTCCCCAATACCATTATGGAGGGTATTCCAGGATTTTGACCCAGTAACAGTGAAAGAATAGAAATATTTCCACGTCAGGACGGTGAGTGGCTTGGAGTAGAACTTGTAGGTGGTGGTGTTCCCATCTATCTACTGTCCTTGTCCTTCTAGATGGAAGTGGTCATGAGTTTGGAAGGTGCTGTCTGGGATCTTTGAATATCTGCAGTACATCTTGTAGACAGCAGAAACTGCTGCTCCTGAGCATTGATGGTGGAGGAACTGACTGGCACCATATCTATAAACCACCAAGTAGGCTGCTTTCCTACTGGATGATATTAAGCTTCTTGGGTGTTGTTGGTGCTGCACCTATCCAGGCAAGTGGGGAGTATTCCATCACACTCCTGACTTGTGCCTTGTAGATGGTGGACAGACTCTGGCGAGTCAGAAGGTGAGTTACTTGCCTCTGACCTGCTTGTTAAGTGACTGTATTTATATGACGAGTCCAGTTGAATCTCTGATCAATGGTAACTGTGAATATATTAATAGAGTGGGATTCAGTGATGGTATTGAATTTCAAGAGGCAGTGGCTACATAGTCCCTTATTGGAGATTAATGGCTCTCGTGTTACTTGCCACTTTTCAACTCAAGCCTGAAGATTGGCTAGATAATGTTGCATATGACCATGAGCTGCTTCAGTATCTCAGGAGTCATGAATGGTGCTGAACATTGTTCAATCGTTAGTGAACATCCCCACTTATGACCTTATTATGGAGGGAAGGTCATTGATGAAGGAGCTGAAGATGGTTGGGCCTAGAACACTGAGGAACACCTGCAGAGATATCCTGGAGCTGAGACGACGGACCTTCTAAAATCACAACAATCTTTCTATGTGCTAGGTATGACTCCAACCAGGGAAGAGTTTGACCTCTGATTCCCGTCGAGTCTAATTTTGCCAGGGCTCCTTATATCGCACTCAGTCAAATGCAACCTTGATATCAAGGGCAGTCATTCTCACTCATCTCAGAAATTCAGCTCTTTTTTCCATGTTTGAACCAAGGCTGTAATGAGGTCAGGAGCTGAGTGACCCTGGCGGAACCCAAACTGGGCTTTTTAGAGCAGTTTATTGCTGAGTAGGTGCTGCTTGGAAGCCTTGACACCTTCCTTCACTTATTGGTAAATTGTCTCAAGCACAGAACATTTACTTGGGAAGTTACCTCTCACCTAAGGCTGACATTGATGCAGAGATTGAATCTGTGAGCGCATTTCTTGAGGGAAGCCTTCAAGAAGTCTCTGAATTGCTTCCATTGTCCTCTTCACATTCAAGCACCTTGGTCAAGCTGGGCAAATATGATCTGCTTTGGTAGTCGGAACTCAGGCAATTGAAGCATGTCGCCAGTCCATTGGAGTTGGTTTAAGATGATCATGGCCTTGATGCTACTGCTGTTAGCTGCTTCAAGGTTGTTGTTAGTTTACCAGTCTTCCCAGCTGATGCAGAGAATCTGTCTCAGACAGCTTTGATGGTACTTCTGAAGTTTCTTGAGGTGGCATCGACAGGCAGTCTAGATTTGGAGCCATATAGAAGAGTTGGAAGAATGATAGGCTTACACACCAGGTTCTTGGTATTAGCACGGATGTCATGTCGAAGTCTCTCATCTGAAGGCTGCGCTCACAGATTCAATCTCTGCATCAATGTCAGCCTTAGATGAGAGGTAGCTTCCCAAGTAAATGTTCTGTGCTTGAGACAATTTACCAATAAGTGAAGGAAGATGTCAAGGCTATCAAGCAGCACCTACTCAGCAATAAACTGCTCTAAAAAGCCCAGTTTGGGTTCCGCCAGGGTCACTCAGCTCCTGACCTCATTACAGCCTTGGTTCAAACATGGAAAAAAGAGCTGAATTTCTGAGATGAGTGAGAATGACTGCCCTTGATATCAAGGTTGCATTTGACTGAGTGCGATATAAGGAGCCCTGGCAAAATTAGACTCGACGGGAATCAGAGGTCAAACTCTTCCCTGGTTGGAGTCATATTAACATATGCGAGACCCTCATTCAGGAGAAATTGACTTGGAGGAAGGGATGTAATTCTTTAAGAATACCCATCAGCAAGAGAAAGTAAGTACGGAAAAGAAACCAGTTAAAGGGATAATACCAATCTCAAGGTCAAGGACCAATTACACCTGCTGGAAACACCTGCCAAATGTGTGGTTGGAGATGCAGCTCCAGGATTGCTCTCGGAAGCACCCATCAAACCCGTGACCAGTGACCATTTCTTTGGTGCACAATTGTACTTGTTAGTGAGTGATTGCCAAGCACCTTCACTCTACTGATGATTGAGGCAAGACGGATGAGCCCAAATTGGCTGTGTTGTATTTGTCATGCTTTTCGTGCATGGGACATGTATCTGGACAATTTTCCACATTTGTTGGTTAGATGCCAGTGTTGCAACTGTGCTGAAACAGCTTGGCTAGGGGTGTGCCAATTCTGGACCACAGGTCTTCAGTACTATTACCAAAATGTTGTCAGGGCTCATAGCCTTTGCAGAATCCAGGGCGTCCAACCATTTATTGATGTCATGTGGAGTGAATTGAATTACAGAAGACTGGTATCTGGGATGCTGGGGACCACTGGAGGAGACCGAGATGGATCATCTACTTGGCACATCTGACTGAAGATTTTTGCAAATATTTTTGCTTCAGTGTTATCTTTTATATTACTGGGCTTGCCCATCATTGAAATAGGGATATATATGAGACTTCCTCCTCCGGTGGTTTGTTTGATTGTCCACAACTATTCATGAGTGGATATGGCAAGACTGCAGAACTTAAATCTGGTCTGCTGGTAGGTTGCTTAACTCTATTTATCACTTGCTGATCATGCTGTTTTGCATGCAAGTAGTTTTGTTTTGCAGATTCACTAGATTGACCCTTCGTTTTGAGTATATAGAACATAGAACAGTTCAGCACACTACAGGCCCTTCGGCCCACGATGTTGTGCTGAACATTTACACTAATCCTAAGTTCTATCTAACCTCCACCCCTACCTTGTACTATCATCTATATGCCTATCTAATAGCCGCTTAAATGCCTCTAATGAGGCCGACTCCACTACCCTCTCTGGCAATGCATTCCACACCCCAACCACTCCCTGACGAAAGAACCTACCTCTGATGTCTCCCCTATATCTACCTCCACTCACTTTAAAACTATGCTCCCTCATAATAGCTACCTCCACCCTAGGAAAAAGTCTCTGACTGTCCGCTCTATCTATACATCTGATCATCTTGTACACCTCTATCAAGTCACCTCTCATCATTCGTCGTTCTAAAGAGAAAAGCCCTATCTCTCTCAACCTTTTGTTGTAAGACCTTCCCTCCATTCCAGGCAACATCCTGGTAAATCTCCTCTGCACATTTTCCAACGCTTCCACATCTTTCCTGTAATGAGGCGACCAGAACTGGACACAATACTCCAGATGTGGCCGAACCAGGCTTTTGTATAGCTGGAGCATAACTTCACGGCTCTTGAACTCAATCCCTCTATTAATGAAAGCTAATACACCATGCGCCTTCATAATAACTCTATCCACCTGGGTGGCAGCTTTCAGGGTACTGTGGACAAGGTCCCTCTGCACCTCCACACTGCCGAGAATCTTTCCGTCAACCGTGTATTCTGCTTTCAAATTTGTCCTTCCAAAATGAATCATCTCACACTTTTCAGGGTTAAACTCCATCTGCCACTTCTCAGCCCAGCACTGCATCCAATCAATGTCCCTTTGTAACCTGGAACAGCCCACCGCACTATCCACAACGTGACCCACCTTCGTATTGTCCGCGAACTTACTAATCCACCCTTCCGCTCCTTCAATCAAATCATTTACAAAAATCACAAATAGAAGAGGACCCAGAACAGATCCTTGTGGTACACCACTCGTAACTGCGCACCACGTTGAATATTTCCCATCCCCTATCACCCTTCATCTTCTAAGGGTCAGCCAATTCTGAATCCAATCTGCCACATTTCCCCCTATCCCATGCCTCCTTACCTTCTGCATGAGCCTACCATGGGGAACCTTATCAAACGCCTTACTTAAATCAATGTATACCACATCCACTGCTCCACCTTCATCCACGTGTTTGGTCACCTGTTCAAAGAATTCAATAAGGTTTGTGAGGCATGATCTACGCCTCACAATCCACACTGACTATCACGAATCAAGCTGTGCCTTTCCAAGTGATCATAAATCCTATCTCTCAGAGCCCTTTCCAATAATTTTCCCACCACCGACGTAAGACTAACTGGCCCGTAATTTCCGGGTTTATCCCTGTTCCATTTTTTGAACAAGGGAATGATGTTTGCCTCTCTCCAATCTTCCGGCACTATACCCATGGACAGTGAGGACGAAAAGATCATCGCCAAAGGCCCTGCGATCTCTTCCCTCGCTTCCCACAGAATCCTTGGATAAATCCCATCAGGCCCAGGGGACTTATCTATCTTCAAGTTCCTAACAATTTCTAGTACATCTTCCTTACTAACATTCACCTCCTCTAGCCTACCTGCCTGTTTCACACTGTCCTCCTCTACAACTAGGTCCCTCTCAGTTGTAAATACTGATGAAAAGTATTCATTAAGGACCTCTCCTACCTCTTTAGGTTCTGTGCACAAATTCCCTTTACAATCCTTGATCGGCCCTACCCTTTCTCTGGTCATTCATTTAGTCCTCACGTACGTGTAAAATGCCTTGGAGTTTTCCTTGATCCTATCTGCCAAGGTTTTCTCGTGCTCCCTTTTAGCTCTCCTAAGCCCTTTCTTCAGCTCCTTCCTGGATAACCTGTATCCCTCTAGAGCCTTTTCCGTTCCTTGTTTCCTAAACCTTATATAAGCATCCTTCTTCCTCTTAACCAGTCGTTTGACCTCTCGTGAGAACCAAGGCTCCCTCACTCGACCGCATCTTTGGTAGGGACAAACATATCGAGCGCACGCAGTATGCATTCCTTAAACAATCTCTACATTTCAATAGTGCTCTTCCCTGACAGCATCTGTTCCCTTTTTATGTTACCCAGTTCTTGCCTAACAGAATTGTAATTACCCTTACCCCAATTATAAACCCAACCCTGCCGTACGTACCTGTCCGTTTCCATGACTATTGTAAAAGTAACAGAGCTATGCTCGCTACTGCCAAATTCTCTCCCACCAACAGGTCTAACAATTGGTCCGGTTCATTGCCGGGCACCAAATCCAAAGTGGCCTCTCCTCGTGTTGGTCTCTCTACGTTCTGTGTCAGGAATCCTTCCTGAACCCACTGGACAAAATCCGCTCCATCTAAACTATTACAACTAAAAAGTTTCCAATCAATATTTGGAAAGTTGAAGTCACCCATGACTACAACCCTGTGACTTCTGCACCTTTCCAGTATCTGCCTCTCAATCCGCTCCTCCACTTCTCTGCAACTATTAGGGGGTCTGTTTAAAAAAAAACCCAATAAACTGACTGCTCCTTTCTTGTTCCTGACCTCAACCCAAACTGACTCTGCCTGAAATGCCTTGTGCACGCTTCTTTGAACCAGAGTTGATCTCCTGGCTTGATGATAATGGTTGAGTGCCGTGGTCACTGTTATCAACACTGTCATGGACAGATTCATCTGCAGCTGGCAGATTGGTAAGGATGAGGCCAAGTATGCTTTTCTTTCTTGTTGCTTCCTTCACCACTTGCCATAGATCTAATCTAGCAACGGTGTACTTTAGGACCCAACCAGCTCAGTCAGTAGTGCTGCTGCCAAGCTACTCTTGTCGGTGGACATTGAATTCCCCCACCCAGCGTACTTTCTGCCCCTTCCCACCCTCTGTGCTTACTCTGTGATGTTCAATGTGCAGGAGCACAGAATCAACAGCTGAGGGAGAGCAGTGCATGGTCCTCAGCAAGAGGTTTCCTTGCCTGTGTTTGATCTGATGCCATGAGATGTATGGTGTGAAGAGTCAATGTTGAGGACATTCAGGGCAACTCCCCACGATATACCACTGTGTCGCCACCTCTGTTGGGCCTGTCTGTTGGGACAGGACATATCTAGGGATGGTGAATGTGGTGTCTGGGACATTCCTAGTAAAGAGTACTTTATAGGGTTGACAGTGTTGTTTTGCCATTGCTTCCTGTGGCTAGGTTGATGCCAGATGGTCCGTCCAGATCCATGCCTTTTTTTTTCCGAGAACATAAATGTTCAACCCTTTGCCTTTCAGGGAAACCATCACTCATCTTCTACCTCAACTCAGTCACTTTATATTGTCCCAATAGTCCTTGAATTTTGGGAGGAAGCACCCTTGGACTTCCCTATTTTCTCTCTTGTTTCTTGAATGGTGGAGTTATGCTTGCTTCCTTTGCAATCGATGGGAATCGTTTCACTACCTAGGAACTTCAGGAAGATCAAAAGTATCGCATGAGAGATCTTTTGTTCCCACCACTGCACTAATGCTGCTCTCCATCTCAACTTTTTTAGGATGAAGCAGACTCTTCTCAGTCATGATATTGGACTTGCCCTGGAAGTGAGTTTCTATCCACATCCACAGTATATTATACTCTAATTCCAAATCCATGACATTGCCCAGATTGGTCCCTGTCCTAGCTCATCTACTACAGTATAGCCCACTTCAAAGTCCCTCTTTCCTGTAGATTTGACTGTTCCAGTACATTCCTTGGTCTCTCATCTTCCACTCTTGACAAATTAAGGCTTATGCAACACTTTGCTGAATTGTAACTGACATCAGACCCATTCACCTATTACCTTTTGTTTGCTTGTCTACATTTAGGTTTTAGGTTGATTTTAAAAGTGTCATCCTTGTTTTTAAATCCTTCCATGGCCTTGCCTCTCCCCGTCTCTAATCTTTTCCAGGCCCACAATCAATGTTCCTTCTAGGCTGTGCAGCTGCTTGAAGGCCCCATGCATGCCGATTGGCGTGCTGATACATTGACTCCCACATGCAGAATTTGCTGCCGTGCATGAACCTAAGAGATTCGTGCAGCAGAGGAAACATCGGGGAAACGTAGCCCATAATCCTTTGAAATATCTGCGCTCCTCCGTTTCTGTTCTGTTGTACATCCTCCATTGTTATTTCTCACTTTGGTGACTGAACCTTCAGGTATTGAGGCTTTAATTTGTTGAATTTTTTCCTTAAACTTCTCTATCTGTTTTCCCTTCTCTTAAGGGACTCCTTAAAACCTGTGTTTTTGACAAATCTTAGTTATTCACCCTAATATCTCCTTATGTGGCTCAGTGTCCAACTTCGTTTGGTTATGCTTCTATGAAGAATTTTGGGCTGTTTTGCTATACTAAAGTTGTGCTTGGTATATCAGTCGTTGCAGTATTAGTAATCTAGTTATAGTGATAGTAAATTTTGTGTTCACAGTAACGTGCCAAAACTATTTATTATCTGTGAGAAGTTGATTGCATTGCACCTCAGCCCATTTACACGTCTAAGATCAAGAACTCACCAGAAAGGAGTACTACCCATGCTTCTGAATAGTGCGCATTTTATATATTTAATTATTTTCTTTTTACATTTTTGATCAGTTCTTTACTTGCTCCATTACAAAACAAAGTTCAGAGATTTTCTGCTATTTCTTCCTTGATTGTCTAAATTTGTGAAAAACAGACTTGTCATTTTAATCAAAGTTATAACCTAACCTTTACTTTCAGAATTTGTTGCATTATTTAGAATATACCCAGTTTGGTATACAGTTTGATTACTGTTGATTACAGTTTGTGTAATCAAAATTAAGATTTAAACCCATTCATTGTTTGCCTTGAAATATCTGAAATTAAAAAAGAAAGGCATTTATAAATACTTTATCTGTGGATTAGCAAAAGGTGCAATTTATTTTTGTAGACTATATGGTTGTAATTATTGGTGTATTATTGTTTTGAAATGTCTGTTAAAACTTTTGTGTTTCTGTGTGAATTGTCAGACATTGGATCAATGTGAGCTGCCTGAAACATTTTAGTGTACAATTTACTAGGCTCAGTTAGTTTCTCAACTTTACAATGTTAACTTAATTTCAGTAGTTAGCACTGCTGCCTCACAGCACCAGGGACCCGGGTTTGATTCCAGCCTCTGGCGACTGTCTGTGTGGAGTTTGCACATTCTCCCCCTGTCTGCGTGGGTTTCCTCTGGGTGCTCCGGTTTCCTCCCTCAGTCCAAAGTTGTGCAGGGTAGGTGGATTGGCTATGCTGAATTGCCCATAGTGCCTAGGGATGTTTAGGTTAGGTGTGTTGGACATGGGAACTGCAGGGTAGGGGGAATGGGTCTGGGTGAGATGCTCTTCGGAGGGGCGGTGTGAACCTGTTGGGCTGAATGGTCTGTTTCCAGACTGTAGGGATTCTATGATTAGAAAATGGCAAGCATAAAATTATTTGTTCTTTCTCATTTGATCTTGTAATCTCTCTAAATAGTCAACTTCAATAACACCTTCAGAATATAATATACTTTTGTACAGTAGGGGGCAGAAAGATTATTACAGGTACAAATCCAGGACAAGTAGCATGAATTAAATTATGAAATATTTTCCATTTTAAACAAAATAATGTTTTACTCTTCCAGTGGTTTCTGTTCCTTTTTTTGTAATTGCTTGAGATTGTTCTCAATTCTTGCACAACTATTCTGCAGGACACATAAAAAGCATTTCAGAAATTATGCTTTCATATGGATTTCTTCCTATTGGAATTATTGATATGACCCTGCATCATGCTGCAATGGAGTATCTTGTATACTCAATTTGCAGTGTAAGTTGAAGGTGGTTTAAATGGCTCAAGCCCAGAGCTTTCAATTGGAGTCAGAATTGTTCAGACCCAAGCCAAATGTAGGAAAAGCTGCTCTAGCTAGTTTATGTTAACATGTTTCCTTATGCCTGTCTTCTGATGCTGGCCACTCACTGGAACTCCCACTACAGCAAACAGGGTAGGCCTCGCCACAGTACAGTGGAAGCAAAATCACAGCCCAACCCCATAACATTGGAGGAGCTGAGAATGTTTCTTGTGGGCAGCAGTAGTCAGCACAGGGTTTTAAACTGAACCAAACAAAAATAGAAATTGCTGGAGAAACTTGACAGGCCTGGCAAATCTGTACAGAGATAACAGAGTTAATGTTTTGAGTCCTTCTGTGAAGGGTCACTGGTCCCAACACTGGAATGTTGATTACTTTCAACTGTTGTGGATTGAATGAGCTGCTGTGGTAGCATCTGTCACAGCTCAGTTGACATAACAAGTTGTTGTATATTGGTAAGTATTGCAAAGCTAACTAACGCATTTGTTCAAGTAAGTTCAAAAACATTACATGCAATATACAGCACCGACACCGGCAGTTCTGCCCATCAAGCCTGCAATGGTGTTTAATATAAATAAATATAAGTTTCCTCCCATTCCAGCTACCTCATCTCAACTTTTTAGCATATAATTCTATTCTTTTCCTTCTCAAGAACTTTTAAAATTCTGTGAACTATTTGCCCTAACCACTGCCTGTGATAGCAAGTTCCATACTTTAACCATTTTAAGAGTGAAAAAAATTTCTTCTTATGACTCTAATGGACTGGTGAGTGATTGTCTTGTAATTATAGTATCTAGTTAAAGGTTCTTCTCCAAGAGGAAATATTCTCTCCATCTCCACTTTATCCAACCCAGTCATAATTTGGAGATCACTGTCAGCTGTCTTCTAAATGAATGGCTTTCAAAGGTTTTTGCTTGAAGGACTCCTTTTCAAATGTGATCACATATATACACCTGTACCCTTTCCTGTGTAAGTTGTGTTCCAAGCCACTCAACATCCTGATTTGGAAATATATTGCCATTCCTTCAGTGTTGCTGGCTCATATTCCTGGAAATCTCAACTTCGTAGCATTGTGTACCTAGACCAAAACAACTGCAGCAGTTCAAGAAGGCATCTCACCACCACCTTCTCGAGATCAATTAGGGATGGGCAATAAATGCTGACCCAGCATCTCATGAATGAATGAAGAAAAAAAAATACTTTGGTCCCCATTTTTTGGGTTAACATTGTAAAGTTTAGAAGAAAATGCTGCCCTTGTTGAATGAGGCATAGACCTGACTGAAAATTTTGTTGGTCCAGTTTTCAGCTGCTGTTTTTCTCCTTCATGTAAGTCCTTCTATATGGCTAAAACTAGTTTTAAAACAATGCACCTGCAGATCTGCCTGGGTACATGTAAATTTTTCAGATGTAGTTTTCACCGTTTCTATCAGTCACTGTGATGTGAGAATCAAAAATAAAATATCGTTTGGTTGAAAAATATAATGCTTTATGCAGTTTAAACAATTAACATCTGAGTGTATGGCTTTTTGGATGTCAGCTTTTATTTGTAACATGGAGTGGAACGAAATTCGTCACCGGGGCTTTGAGGACATTATTGGAAATGAACTCTTGTTTAATGTTACACTGTTTAGTATAGCTTGCCAAGAGTCACTGCCTAACCTTGCATGTGACCATTTGAACAAGGTACTAGAAGATGGACAGTACCCGTGGGACCTGCACTGAAGCACGAGTAGGCAATTTCAGCAGAAAAGAGTAGAGAATGAGAGGAGCTGAAGCATTATATGGTTGCTGTCACTGTACCAGGCCTGTGAAAATAATGCAGAATAGTTAAAATGCCCAGTCATTGGAGACTTAACTGTTGAAATGCACAAGAAGTTCTGTTCCAAAAAAATTCAGAACCAAACACTGTTGGTAGTAATGTGAAAAAAATTATAGTTTATAATTAACTAACTAAAACATTCTTTCTCCCCTTCCATAAAGACATCCAATGAAATCTTGAGCAACTGCCATATGTAATGGGAGGTGAATCTTTGCTAATCAGTCTTGTGTGCTGTTGTACACAGGAAGTTGAGACCAAATATATCCAGTAGATGAAATGAGGCTTAGCCAGAGATAGATAACTGGACCAGTGCATATAGATGCATTTCAGTTAATTTATTAAAATTAGACATCCTTTCTTATGTAATAATCTTCAATATTGTTTGCAATTGAAAAGCAAAACTTGTGACAAGTCAGGAAACCAAGGAGTAGAGTTGGTTAGAGCGTAGCAGTTCCTCTGCAGCCTAGGGAGTTGGGGAACTCAAAAATGAGAATTGTATTTTAGGTGAAGCATGTTTTCATAGCCAGTTTTCACTATAAATGTGAACAGGATTTTTTTTGTGAGAAATATTAACAGAATGTTTGACAAAACTGTGACACAGGAAGTAAGATTCTGTAGACAGAAAGTGTTTACAATCATAAGTTTTTGGATATAAATATAGGTCAAGCAATTTAAGAGGAGATTAATTGAACTAATTTACATCTTCAGACAGGTTTTGTAAAATGGTGGTAAATAAAAATATAAATTTATTTATTACTGTGAGGCATCTACTTTTGTTGTCGTTGCTGAGAAATTCACTTCCTGGCTAAGTGTCAGCTCACAAACACTGAGAAGAAGCGGCTGCTGGACCATTGTGTCCTCCATTTTGGATTTTAAATACCCACTCTCCTCAGAATGTTTGTTTGATTTTTTCAACTCTGAATTTGTGCTAGTGTCCTGAGGATTAGGAACTGGGTTCAGACTACCAATGCTTAATTTTCGTAGAATTCTGGCACGGGACAAGCAAAGATTTATATCCAATTAGTACGGCCTTTTTTAAACCACAGAACTGAATGAACTCTGTGCTAATCCAATGCACCATTCAGATTTTCACATCTGTCTACAATTTTTAAATGAATAATTGAGCTGCTTGGTCATACTTTTGCTGGGTACAGACTAGATTGCATGTAGGCCTATACAGGGGACTCCATTGTAGAGATAGGCATAACATATTCCTCCATAATTTTCATAGAGACCTGGTTCCTGTGATCATCAGAGGTGTCATGAGCCATGGTCTGCATGAAGAATCCGTTTGAAAGGTAAGTTTCTTATTGAGTCACTGAGTAATTTATGGCACAGAAGGAAGCTCTTTGCCTCATTGAGTCCATGCTGGCTTGCCATAGAATGATCTTATCAATCACACTCCCTCATCAATCCCCAAAGACCTGAAGGTCATTTCCTTCAAGTGTCCATCAATTTCTTTGAATGTTTTCACTTCCACCATCCTGGAAAAAGTAAGTTCCAGCTCATTACTGCTCATTGTATAAAAAAAGTAATTTCTCAGAAGTCCCCAGCATTTCTCACCCAAATCTTAAATTTGTGTCATCCCATCTCCTCCAGTCTGTCCTTGTACCATCAAAGTGGATTTTAGAAAAGCAGTCTGATAATTTAGATTGGAGAGTGTTGTGGTGAGGTAGATATGGTTGGGTTTCCTCCCTGAAAATTCACAAATGTTATGAGAAGTAAACAACAGGTTTATTTTAAGAACTAGAATATACCTCTGAATGTTGTGTAAATAAAAACTGTCAATGAAGCTAGGGTTTGTGTCTTTCAAGAGAACAATGGGTGTCTGGTCTCCTGGCCAAGAGTTGCAAGTTACACAAAGTTAAAAGTTGAAGTACTGGCAGTATCAACTATTGAATCTATGAAGTGACTGGGCGATTGACTAGTAGAAGAAGATTTGTTAAACATTATGGAATGTTTTCAATTGTTAACTTTTGTTGATTTTTTTAAATGGCTTCACTGACATTAAAGACTTCATTACTTTTATCCAGTATTCAGTGGTTGAATGGACATAGAAGTGCCAGAGTAGGGCGTGAGAGTCCATCAGGGTTGTTTGAGGCTCATGAGCCGTAAGAGTTGTTTGGACGCATTTGTTTTGGAGATGGAGTGGTGTTACATAGGAATGAGAGGGTTGGAGGCCCTTTTATTTATTCTAACTGGGGTGAAGTCTCATAACAACCTTACCAACAGCACCATCAACATTTAGCAGTTCCTGTGGATGCTTCTAAATTTGTTGTTGGTTCATCTGGTCTGACTCCAATCCACATGGGCATCCTCCCTGCCCCTCCTACAATGAAGGTCCTTCCTACCTTGGCAAAATTGTCCTAATTTCTGCTAGCTGGCTTGGGAATGGTAATTCAGGCCTTAACTTCTGTTTAATGCCTTAACAATGTGCTCAAATTTGGCTATGCTGAATTATGTTCTCTGATTTTGTTTGAATATTTTATGTTCTGTTTTCAGGTTGTAAGTATAGGACAACGCAGTGATTGTAAATGTTGAAAACAGCTATCTATATATGATATATAAAATCCATTTTTTAAATATTTTGTTCTGTCAGAAAGAATGAAATGATTGATAAATAATTGTCTATCCAAATGGACGTTTTGGGTGGTCGTGGGAAGGACTGTAATAAAAAAAATGCGCACATACTATTGGATCATGCATCACAATTAAAATCCGCAGTATAAGTAATGATAGTTGGTCATGCTTATTATAAATCGCCCTTCTTGTTTATCCTTCAGGCTTGATTTGTGTCTAAGTAGTATTAGTCAGAGACCAGGTTCCTCAATGACTTTTTTCTCTAACTTTTAAATTTTTAACGGAATATTTTAATGACATACATAATAAATATTTGTTAGTTGGTACCAACATACCAATTGCCATGTTTAAAAAAAGAAGAAAATCTCCAGACATTTTGGATTTCCTCACCAGGAAGGGTGGATATTCTGTAGAGGAAGATAGTGAGAAGCCATGAACTAGACTGAATTACTGTTTATGTGGGAAATGTAATGCTGTGTATATACTCACTTATCTTTGTGGATTATTAGTATCTGTTTCCCTTGGGTGTGACCCATTTGACAATATTGTACAATAGCATATGAGTAGTTAGGTGTGGTGCTGAGTATGCCAGGAGACTTCAAAGTGAGGAAAACACAGGAAAGGGAAATTGCTTTGTCAGAATTATGTAATAATTTAAGATAGCGCTGGTCTTAGTACTTTATCCTGGAAGGTCAAATGAGAAACTTTTGTTGGTCTGAGATAGTTTAATACAGGAATCACAAAGGAACATTATTGGGTGGAGTATAAAGTTATGTTTTACTGTCAAGAGTTTTTCGTCAGTGCTTTATCAGCTCATTGAGATTGTGCAGATGACTTGTATTTAAATACTTGTCCAAAACTCTGTTTCAGGGTTGTCATGGTGCAGTGGTAGTTCCTTACCTCTGAACCAAAAGGTCTGGGTTTAAGTCCCAGTGCTGAGAAATGCATGGCATCTATCTTGATCACATTTGCTATTTGATGGACGTGAGGGGGTAATCAGTCACAGACTATCCCCCATAATTAGGGGATCAGTCAGCTTAATTGGCTGGTTTGTGATGCAGTGTGATACCAACAGTGTGGGATCAGTTCTTCTAATCAGCTGAGGTTACAATGAAGGTTGCATCCTGTCAACCTCACCCTTTTCCTGAGGTGTGGTGACCTTCAGATTAAACTACCAGCCATCTCTAATGGGAGAGCAGCCCTGTAGGTGATAGGCTATGGCAACTTTATCTTCAGATTGCAGTGGTTCACAGACACCCAGTCTGATTGTTTAATTTGCAGTGCTATGGAGTCCATGGACTCTGTATAGAAACACAGAAAATAGGTGCAGGAGTAGGTCATTCATACCTACTAGCCTGCACCACCATTCAGTACAATCATGGGTGATCATGCAGTCTCAATATCCCATTCCTGCCTTCTCCCCATACCCCTTGATCCCTTTAGCAGCAAGGGCCACATCCAGCTTCCTCTTGAATATATCTAATGAACTGCCCCGACAGCTTCCAGTGGGAGAGTCTGAATGAAGAAATTCTTCCTCATCTCAGTCCTGAATGGCTTATCCCTTATTCTTAGACTGTGACCCCTAATTTTGGACTTCCCCAACATCGGGAACATTCTTCCCATATCTAGTCTGTCCAGTCCCATCAGGATTTTATGTTTCCATGACATTTCCCCCTTATTCTTCTAAATTCTGACGAGTACAATCCCAGTCGATTCAGTCTTTCCTCATATGTCAGTCCTGCCATCCCCGGAATCTGTCCAGTGACCCTTCACTGGACTCCCTCAATAGCAACAATGTCCTTCCTCAGACTAGGAGACCAAAACTGCGCACAATACTCAAGGTGTGGCCTCACCAAGGCCCTGTATAATTGCAGCAAGACATTCTTACTCCAATACTCAAATCCTCCTGCTATGATGGCCAATACGCAATTTATCTTTCCTCACTGCCTGTTGCACCTGCATGCCAACCTTCAGTGACTGTTCCACCGTGACATCCAGGTCTTGTTGCACCCCACATTTTCCTAAACTGCCACCACTCTCATAATAATCTGCCTTCCTGTTTTTGTGATCAAAGTGGATACCTTCACATTTATTCATATCGTATTGCATTTGGCAAGTATTTTGCCCACTCAGCCAGTCTGTCCAAGTCACCCTGCAGCCTCTTAGCATCCTCTTCACAGCACACACTACCACCCTGCTTAGCGTCGTCTGCAAATTTGGAGATGTTGCAGTCAATTCCTTTGTCTAAATCGTTAATGTATATTGTGAACAGCTGAGGTCCCAGCACTGAACCCAGCAGGACCCCGCTCATCACTGCCTGCTGCTCTGAGAAGGATCCGTTTATTCCAACTCTCTGATTCTTGCCTGCCAACCATTTGTCTATCCATGTCAATATGTTCCCTCCGATACCATGAGCTTTACTTTTCGTTACTGATCTCTTGTGTGGAACCTTGTCAAAATCCTTTGGAAAGTCCAGATACACAACATTTACTAATTCACCCTTGGCAACTCTACTGGTCATATCCTCAAAAAATTCCAGCAGATTTGTTAATCATGATTTCCCTTTAGTGAATCAATGCTGACTAGGACTAATTCTGTCACTGCTTTCCAAATGCTTAGTTATTACATCCTTAATGATTGACTCCAGTATTTTACCCACCACCAACTTCAGGCTAACCAGCCTGTAATTCCTTTTTCTCTCTCCCTCCTTTTTTAAAGAGTGGGGTTACATTAGCTACCCTCCAGTCCATTGGAACTCTTCCAGAGTCCACAGTAAGCTGGAAAATGATCACCAATGCATCCGTTATTTGTAGGGCCACTCACGTAAGTACTCTGGGATGCAGAGCATCAGGCCCTGGAGACCTGTTGGGTTTTACTCCCATCAATTTCCCAAAAACCATTTCCTGACTAATACGGATTTCCTTCAGTTCCTCCTTTATGCTTGACCCATGCATTTCCTGAAGGTTATTTGTGTCCTCCTCAGTGAAGACAGATCCAAAGTATTTGTTCATTTGATCTGTCATCTCTTTGTTGTCCAATGTGAATTCATCTGATTCTAACTGCAAGGGACCTGCATCTGTCTTCATCAGTCTTTTTCTCTTCACGTATCTGTAGAAGCTTTTGCATCAGTTTTCGTTTTCCGCAAGCTTACGAATTAGCCCATTGTCCTCCTCTGCTGAATATTAAATTTCTCCCAGTCCTCAGGTTTGCTGCTTTTTCTGGCCAATGTATATGCCTCCTCTTTGGCTTTAACACTATCCTTGATTTCCCTTGTTGGCCATGGTTGAGCCACCTTCCCTGTTTTACTCTTATGCCTGATAGGGATGTACAATTGTTAAAGTTCATCCTTGTGTTCTTTAAATGTCTGCCATTGGCTATCCACCGTAAACCCGTAAAGTATCCTTGGCCAGCTTATCTTAGCCAATGCATGCCTCATACCATCATTGTATGTACTGGTTGTGGGCCGTTGAACCACCTTTTTAGTTATTTAAAAAATCTTTTATTGTGTTTTTGGTTGCACTTCTGCCCATGCTCCTGATCTTTGAGCATCCAGTCTGGAGGGGTATGGACAAGTCAGAGGACCTCATTGTGGATCTACTTCTGAACCAGGCCTAGTTGGCTATCAACTTGTCCAGGTAGCTGGCTATGGAAGGGGTTTTAGCTGCCGACTGTCTGCCCGTCTTCCATAGCTATGCTTGTGGTCAGGTGTTCTTGGTATCCACTGATACTCTCAGTGCCTTTAGAGAGAGATACAGGAGGTGGAGATCTGCCCTTGCAATTCCATTTTGTTTTAACCCTCTCTCCCTCTCCATACTTCTCTCTCATTTTTTGATGTTCTATATTGCCCTTAACAAGCTTGACATGTAAACTAATCAATAGGAGAACATGGGTGATGGCTAATAGATGAAAAAAAAAACACTGGTGATTTGGGGATGTGTGTAAGAGCATTTCTGGATATAAAAGAGAAAGAAAAGCTATGTTTGAGAGTACATGTGATGCAGTGGTAATGTCCATTCCTCTGGACTAGGAAAAATGGTTCATCTCCCACTTGCTCCAATATAAAGACACTAAACCTGTATGTTTAGGGGCTCTTGTGAAGTAGTGGTAATGTTCCTGCTACTGGGCCAGGAAGACAGAGTTCAAGTCCCACTCTCTACAGAGGTGTGTATTGATGTTTCTGACCAGGTTGATTTGAAAAGCAATAATTTTTGACATGCAGTTCCTATTTATAGACTACGAGGGTCTTCAGGTATTCCTCCGGATGCTGCTGCTTTTTTTTTTGACCAGATCATGATCATGTCTGGAACATGGTTGACTCACGTTGTGTCTTCATGCCCTCAGGAGTAGGAGCTGTTGTCAGAGAGCCACACAGTGGCCAGGAGTCCAGACCTCCATCTTGAGTTAGAGTGGCTGAAAGGAAAGGCTGTGGCACAATTGGGGAAGTGCTGAGTAGCAGAATCTTGGGCTAGATGCTCCCACAAGGGTTGGTGAGCAAAGCAGCAGTGGACATCCAGCACTGAGAGAAGCTCATTGAGAAATGTTTCTATTAATTGTGCCTTTCCATTTATCATTTACTCTTGACTCTGACCAATTACCTTGCACCAACCATCTGATTGCTTTGCTTCATTAAAACATTGATTGACGTTACTTCATAACCAAGATATGCCAAAACCAAATCTAAATGACTGGTGGAAAGTTAATAACTTTGCATTGGGAAGAGTTCAATTATTCTTGGAGGATCATCTAAAACAACTGTGGACCCAATGGCTGCCATGCAGATTGTAGCATCTTGGTATTGGCAAAGCAGTCAGAGCCAACTGACTCGCACTGGTAAAGGTATTGTCAGCAGAGCTGGTGGGGTTGCTAGCGTGCTGTAATTCTAAGGGAGGTTTTGGCAGCACAGTGGCTCAGTTCCCTCGTAACGCCAGGGACGCAGGTTCGATTCCAGCCATGTGTAACTGGTTCATGTGGAGGTTGCACATTCTCCTTGTGTCCGCGTGAGTTTCCTCCGCGTGCTCTGTTTCTTCCCACTGCCCCAAAGATATATAGGTTAGGTGGATTGGCCATGGTAAATTGCCCATACTGTCCAGGGATGTGCAGGCTAGGTAAATCAGCCATTGGAAATGCAGGGTTACGGGGATAGGATAAGGGACTGTATCTGAGTGGGATGCTGTTCAGAGGGTTGGTGTGGACTCGATGGGCCAAATGGCCTGTTTCCACATTCTAGGGATTCTATGATTAGTGATGCATGGAGTTAAAGCAATTTGCAACATTTCCTAGAGATTTGCTGCAGAAGAGTGCAAAAGACATGTAACTGCTGAAAATCCCTTTAAAAATTGGCCAACAGAACCAAGATTACCGCCGTGCTAACGCAGTGATCTGTAAAAGAGGTTACTTGAATTTTCATGGAGAAGCTGTCAAAATACTTAAAGGATGCTTAGTCCTGAAGGACCTGATTTATATTAAACAGAATGGTTGCCATGCCCTATGCAAAGTTTTGAAACAAGTTAAACTCCTCTCTATTTCTGCAGTCACCAAGTGTATCAAGCATTTTTGAGTGTGTATCTGAGTGTAAACTGTGCCCTTGGCATAAACATCCAAGTCCTCTGTAACAGAGCTGAGTTTTAAGACGACTGCGTATCTATCGAGCAGCTTGAGGACTTTCCTATAAGGGTATAGCTTAGCAACAGAAGAAATCTTTACCTCCAGAAAGGGCTCAAAAAACATGTGTACTTCATTACAGGAATGGATAGTCAGCAGTAGGTTCTACAATTAAGTTGGTGACCAAAATTAAACTTCCTTTGGAGAAAAGATAATGTTGTAAAACACTTTGTCTCCTCGTATGTACAAGTGCATATCCAAGCAGGCAAAATATCTATGTATATCAAGATATAACTGTACTTACACCAGATGCACTAAAAGATTAGTCAGAATCCAACCCTTACAAATTTAATAACCTACCGCTCCCAATAAATAAATAAATATTTGCTACTGTAGCTTAGATAGACCACCAAAAGGAAGTTCCCACTAGTATGAATACCCTTGAGAACTTCCATAAATTGTTACTTAATATGACAGGTTTCAAATCTAGCTTTTACAGGAAAGAACTACTGCCAGAAACCAAAGAGAACTGTGGAAAGTTGAATTGCTTTTCTTGGCTTTTGTCTAAACTTTCTCAACAGTGTTTTGCTTTGTTTCTTTGCTGAGCTTGTAAAATGTGCTAAAAATGCGTGTACTCTGGGCTTCATTAAGACACTGGAACTTCATATAATAGGAATAATGGTTGTGTTCAGAAGTTATTGGTACTGAACTTCTTTTAGAAGAGAAATTTCTATTTGTCCAACTTTTAATGCTGTGCTCTCCCAGCAGTTGTGAGAAAATAAGTGTGTGGCTCTCGTACATAAATACATACATACCTTGGAATTTCAAAGTAGTTAATTTATTTTAAGATGGGCTTATTCAGTGTATATTTTTCTCAAATCTTGAATTTTATTTGTAGAGACTTTTTCTCAGTATTTTTGTGAATTTGGTTTTATTACATTGGGCTCTAGGTACAAGAATGACAAAAATAGCACCATAATTTAAATGCAATCTGGTTCTATCAGTTGGATAAGCTTGTGTATTGAGAGAATAACTGTTTTTCTCCAAAATTCATACTTTGTGTGAGATTAGTGATCATTAAAACACCCATACTATTCTCCTTTGCTGTGAACCCCTGCATCTTTAAAACAGCACGTAATGACACATAGATTACCATTATAATAGAAGTGTTTAGTGGTTTTCGGATTCACTTTTGAACAGAAGTTATGGCAATAAGATGAGGTATTTCATTGATTTTGTAGAGGAATCATTGAAAACACTGCTGTGTCAATGTGACCTTATCCAACATAGGAAAAGATTTGAACATATATTCAGTGCAATGAATTTTATAGTGAAGCCGATTGTGAGTTTTTAAGAATGTTCTTTATATTTGTATTTATCATTGTAATAATATATAAACCCTGTAAAGGATGAAATTTAAATGAGTCAACGGTAGACATTATACTAACTTTATCCTTTTTAAGTTTGTGTTTTATTTTCAGGATCACAAAGCTGTTTCTTAATAAAACTGAACATGCTCAGATTTTTACCCTTGAGTAATTCAGAAGATCTTAAGAATCCGCGAGGCTCAATGCTGTACCTCCTCCTTTTTTGCATTAATATGTTGACCCGCTATTATGTCATCCAAATATAGTCAACTCAACCCCTACTCTCTACTGCTTCTATCTCATAAGCCTGCTTATTCCTGGATGAACAGCAAATAGCTGCGTTTAAACATGAGGAAGACCAAAACTATGATTCCTTCCACATCGCCATACAAATGCATCCTCAGCACTGAGTCCAACCATTTCTCAGGCATTGTCTCATGTTGAACTAGACTGTTCCTGACCTTGGCATCCCATTTTTAAACTACTGTTTAATAGAATGTGGACATCTCTGGTGAGGCTAACATTTGCTGTCTGTCCCTACTTGCATGTTGTGCCTTGCTGTGCTGTTTACAAGTGTGAAATAGTGTGAAATATATTCTTGTGGGTCTGAAGTCACATGTAGGCCAGATAGGGTAAGAACAGTATATTTCTTTCCTTGAAGGACATTAGTGAACCAGATGGATTTGTGCAACAGGTGATAATAGTTTCACAGTTAATAGTACTGAAACTAGCATTCAGTTTCGGATTTACTGAATGCCTCCATGTCCTCAGAGCGTTAGCTTGGACCTTTGGATTATTTTTCCAGTATGTTAGGACCAGACCAAACCCCTTTCAAATGTATCAAGGAGATAGCTTAGACTAACTTTAATTTTAATTAAGGGCAAGTGTAAGGTGCAGTGATCCAGATGTATATCGATTGGTTACACTACTCTGCTTTAAGCAAAGCACACTTTATTCTTACTCTACAGAAGAACTGGAATAATTTTAACTCTATTGGAAAACGTAACAGAGTAATAGATTATTTAACTATTAAACAGCAACTGTTCCAATGGTGTAACATCCTATAAACACACCCTTGGCAAAGGCAAAGTGAGTAAAACAGATTGCTACCTGAATCGCATGTGAGACAGAGAGAGAATCCAAGCTTTTGGCGGTAGTGAGAGAGAGAGACACACAGCTTCCACAGCCAGCTTTCAAATGCCAGCAACTGCTGAAAGCTATGCTAAATCCCTTGTTCTGAGACTGGGTCCATCCATTCATGTTGTTTCTATTGTTCTAATGTTTCAAATAAAAACTAAGGCCTCACAAGCTGTTTATTTCATTGGCTTGGAAGAGATAGCTTGTCACCTATGGCTCAAAACCTCTTGACAGAAAAAAAGAACAAAATATAGCCCCCTAAAGCCATAATATCGTCACACCCGTCCCCTTTAAAAAGAACTATCAATATACAATGATGACATCATTTTAAAAAATCTTTTAGTCTTGTGCTGCTAGTACACTACAATACATATACTTTACATTGACTCTAAGCATGTAAACATTGACTAGTGCGGTCCGTTTCTTCCACCACCGAACACCTTTGTATTCCTTCTTTAAGTAGTGACATGTCAGCAATTACATTCTCTTGGTCTGTCACATATATCATTTTCAAATTAAATGGCTGTAACAATAAACTCCATCTAAACAGTCTGGTATTTTTATCCTTAAATTTTTCCAAAGATGTTAAGAGGTTATGATCAGTATGTACAATATAGTTGTCTCATATGCATTACTGGCAACATAAATATTGAAATGCTGCAACACCAACACCAAACCCAACGTCTCCTTCTCAACTGTGGAATATTTCTTTTGATGAATACTCAACTTTTTGGACAAATACCCAATAGGCCTTTCAATCTCCTTGCAATAGTATAGCAATGACACGCACGTTACTCGCATTGATAGCCACCTTGAATGGCTTTTAGCTGAGGCAGTGGTTAACGCAGCTTTCAGGCTGTCAAATGACTTCTGACACTCTTCCGTCTACTGAAATTTTCCATACTTCTTCAACAAATCAGTCGGTGGAGCAACCAGACTGCTAAAATTTGGTATGAATTGCCGAAAAAAGAACGCTCAGACCCGGAATCATAGTACTTCCCTCTTCATTGGTATGGGAAGCTCCCCAACAGTCTTTGTTTTCACATTCTGTGGGGCCATTTGTTCATGTCCAATAATACAGCCTAGGAACGTGGGCTTTTGTGAACTCATTCTTAGCCAGGTTTATCAGCAGACCAGCCTTTTGAAGTTGATCGAACAATTCCGAAAGATGCTTAATAATTGTTCCTTCCATGTGTGACTAAAAATCACCAGATTGTCTATGTACACTGCTCAATTGGGCAATCCCAAAATAACTGTTGGTTGGTCTTTGAAGTGTTTCTGGTGCATTTTACATGGCATAACTTCAAACTGGTAAAGTCTATTCGGCGTCATGAAAGCTGAAATTTCCTTTGCTCTGTTGGATTAAGGTACCTGCCAGTATCCTTTGATATTTAGTAATATAAATTGCTTGTCCAACCTTCTCAATACAATCTTCCAGCCATGGAATAGGATACGAATTAGATTTCGTAACTGCATTGACCTTGTGGTAATCATCACACAAATGTGGGGTACCGTTTGGTTTTGGCACCATGACTATGGGTGAGCTCCATTCACTGCAACTCACTTTGATTATATCATCTTTGAGTGTGCTTTCAATCTCTTTTTGAACCTGTGCCAATTTTAGTGGGTTAAATCTATAAGTATGTTGCTTAATTGGAACAGCATTTCCTATATCGACATCGTGCGTAATCGTATTAATCCTTCCCAGTTTATTTCCAATTATCTCTTTATGTGGTTGTAATGTGGTTTCAATTTTTCTCTGGAAAGTAACTCCATAATTAATCCCAATTTTTCAGAACTTCATTATCCAATTTAGTGTGAGGAATATCAAATCCAAATGAATATGGATTTGGTTCTTCTCTCCGAGTTGTAACAAGTGCCACATTCTCCTTTCGCCTTCCTTCCCTATCAAAATTCACATGACGCACTCTGAGTTTTTTTTTCTACTTCGTGTTCTTATCAAATAATTCACCTCACTCAATTTCCTTTCAATTTGATAATACCCACCAAATCTTGCTTTTAAAGGTTCACCGACCACTGGTAGTGATATTAGCATTTTATCTCCTGTAACAAAACTGCAAATTTTTGTTTTCTTGTCTGCTTCTTCTTTCATCACATTGTGCTATTTTCAAAGATCTAGCCAAGTCAATCTCTCTATTTAATCTTTCCCTAAAATTTGACATATAGTCCAAAAATGCAGTCTCTGAATTCTGACTCACCAAGTACCAGGATGTTGCCTGGTATAGAGGGATGGTCTTATGAAGAAAGGCCGAGGGACTTGAGGCTGTTTTCGTTAGAGAGAAGAAGGTTAAGAGGTGACTTAGTAGAGACATACAAGATGATCAGAGGATTAGATAGGGTGGACAGTGAGAGCCTTTTTCCTCGGATGGTGACGGCTAGCACGAGGGGACATAGCTTTAAATTGAGGGATGATAGATATAGGACAGATGTCAGAGGTCGATTCTTTACTCAGAGAGTAGTAAGGGCACAGAATGCCTTGCCTGCAGCAGTTGTAGACTCACCAACTTTAAGGGCATTTAAATGGTCATTGGATAAACATATGGATGATAATGGAATAGAGTAGGTAGATGGGCTTCAGATTGGTTTCACAGGTCGGCGCAACATCGAGGGCCGAAGGGCCTGTACTGCGCTGTAATGTTCTATGTTTTATGTTCACCTTAATTAATTTCAGTGATCCCCTCATGTCATTCCCAAAACCTAATTCAAATTGATTGAAGTTAGTTGATTCATTAGGTGCATCCCTAATTGCAAAAAGTACAAACAATATTCCTTCATCCCAATCCTCTGGATAGTCTTGACTATGAGCCCTCAATGGGATCTTTAATGTTTGATTTTTAATGCCCCTTGTGATTCAGGATGCTATGCAGTGACTTGAATTGTTTTATTGCTAAACTATCCATAACTTCCTTAAATGACTTTGTAAAATTTGACCCTTAATCTGATTGTATTTTGTGGGTAGTTTCCATATCTAGTTTAAAAACAAAAGTTGGAGTAACTCTCTTCAACAGTCCTTCAAGCTGTGATGTTGTGTAATGGAATGGCCTCTGGAAATCTAGTAGACGCACCCATTATGGTCAATAGATATTGATTTGCCACTTTTTGTTTTAGGGAGGGCTCCTACACAATCAAGACTTTTGTAAAAGGTTCTCAAGTGCTGAAATAGATATTAATGGTGCTGGTTTTATCACTGCCTGAGGTTTTAGTGTTATCTGACATGTGACCTGTCCAGCAAAATTTAACCACATCTCCTTGGACTAAAAACTGAAAGAACTGCGGATGCTGTAAATCAGGAACAAAAACAGCTGCTCAGGACTGCTGTTCTGGGGAAGGGTCACCAGATCCAAAACGCTAACACTGATTTTTCTTTACAGATGCTGCCAGACCTGCTAACCTTTTCCAACAACTTCTGTTTTTGTTCACATCTCCATGGAGTTCAGGCCAATAAAAACAATTTTGTACTTTGGCTTGAGTTTTCCTTACTCCCGAATGACCCCCTACTGATACCTTGTGTGCTACTTGCAATACCTTCTTTCTGTTACCCACTGGTAATACAACTTGATGAACTTCTGCCCATTTTTCATCTGCCTGCATACGTAATGGCCTCCATTTTCTCATTAAGACTTCATTTTTAAGAAAGTAACATTCTGGGATACATTCAGATTCATCTTTGCGTTGTAATTCAACAAACCTGTCTGAACTAAAATTATCCATTTTGTCCTTCACCTGTTTTGTTTTGTTTTCCTCAATCACTTGATCAAACATAGTTTCTAATAATTGAACTTCAGCTTCCTTATCTTTAATATTTTGATTTTTCCTTCTGTTTCAGCCTGTGGCTTTGTTGACCTTATTACCACACAGTCAGGAAAAATCCCAAGATATACTTCCTATAATATCTTGGTTGCCTGATTTTCCATTGGCTTTTCAATCACCGTAGCATCACTCCCACCTGTGATTCAGTTATCTAATTCCCAAGGATAAACTGTATCTCCGGAACAGACAATTTTTTTTTTACTTCTACTTCCACTTCACCACTTTTCACCTGATTTTCCAAACTCACCTTGTACAATGGAACACTACTCTTATCACCTTGAATTCCACACATTACCACCTTTTTTTGGCAATACTCCTTCCAAAGTACGTACCACCACATCTCTCACCATCAAAGATGATTGACTTCCTCCTGTATCTCTTTAAAATTTTAATTTCTTTACCTACTGCTCCTGGTATACATGAGTAAACCTTACCCACACAGGTACTTTTTTTTTATTCAGACTTGGTATTTTCTTATTAACCGACCTCTGACCCCTGTACGTTCTTTTCCAGCTCTTTAGCTTCTACTAGAATCTCCTTTACTACTTCAATAAACCCTTATTTTGTTGCTTATTTTGTTTTACCACATCTGTCTTCGCAATGCTTTTCTTAAACCACCAACACTTCTTGAGGCTTTTTACTTCTGTTCTCCTCTCATGGGTTTCCTTTTTAACTTGTGGAAAACCATCTTTACTATCTTCAATGAGATTTCCTTTGCTTTTACTACCTGAGGATTTCTTTTTTGCACAATTTTTATCCCTCACAATTTGAAGTTGATGCCGGAAGCTGAACTTAGATGATTAAGAGTTAGTTCATGTATCAGCTGTTAATCCTACAATTTTAACTCTGCTCTTCCACAAGTTGTTTAGCCACTTCCTCAGATGAAATGAGAAGGGCTCCTATGTCCTTCTTATCAAATTTAATAACACTTGGAAATATTTAAACAGATCCCCACTTTGCTTTTGGCTACAAAGTTGTTGTTCGTTACTGTCCCCATCACTACTCCTACTGTCTACTTTTGCCTCTGCCATTTTAAGTCCGCTTCCCTCTTTCATTGCCAACTTCTGAAGTTCAAAAGCTCTCACTTTCTCCCTCTTTCTACCATTTTTTCCACTAGGACCATCCTTTTCTTTTTCCTCTGCTTTTAATCATAATTCAAACTATTTCATTTCTGTTTCTCTTTTTGTTCTGTCAGGGCTATTCTTTCTTGTAATTTTTTCCTTGCCATTGCCTCTAGTTCAAGCTGCCTCATTTGCAGTTGAATTTTAGCCATTTCCAATGATTCTGATTGCATTCCCGGCAATAGTAATGCTGAGCTGTTGCCGCAATTATTTTCCTTTTCCTCGCAACTCCAACTTGTTTGCCAATTCTGACAGTTTTGCTGTGCTCACTTTCTGTAAAGTAGCCGTAGTGACTTCTTCCGCCCCCAGTGAACTCTTGGTCGCAAAACAGCCATTATTACACAAGCTACACCTTATTTAAACCAATCAAATGCAACACCCAAAATAGAAAAATACCAACATTCACCACTCATTATCGTTGAGTCAAATAATCCTAAACCCAACCTGGAATTAGAGATTTGTATTCTGGATGAGTCCCCAATTTGTTATGAACCAGACCAAACTCCTTTCAAAGATATCAAGGAGATAGTCCAGACCCTAACTTTTACCCTAATTAAAGGCAAGTGTAAGATGCTGTATTCCAGATGTAATTCAAATGGTTACACTACTTGGCTTTAAGCAGAACACACTTTATTCTTACTGTTCAGTTAAAATACAAACAAGAAAAAGAACAATTGGTCTAACTGTAACTCCATTGGAAAAAGCAACCGAACAATAGATTATTTACTTATTAAACAGCAACTGTCCCATAAACACACGCTTGGCAAACGCATTAAAACGGATCATTTCACATGTGATTCTGGCAGTAGAGAACTCATGCTTTTAGCTGTAGCACAGAGAGAGGGATTCTAAATGGCCAGAGTCGACATTCCAACAATTGCTGAAGTGAAACTAAACCCTAGTTCTATGGGAGCCTCAGTCCACCCATTCATGCTGCTTCTATTGTTCTAATTTTAAAGAAAACCCAAGGCCTCACAACTGGTTTATTTCATTGGCTTGGAAGAGGTAGCTTGGCACTTGTGGCTCAAAACTTCGCCACAATAAAAAGGACGAACTACATCTCTGAAAGCCATAATATTGTCACAAGTTACATTACATGAACTCCACAGACAAGATGACAATGATTGCTCTTGACATCAAGGCACCTTTTGACTGACTACAGTGCCAAGGATTCTTAGCAAAACCAATTGCATCTTCTTAGCCAGCGACCACAACCATCTGGAAGGACAAGGGTAGCAGGTACATGTGAATGCCACCATCTGCAAGTTCCTATCCAAGCCACACATCATCTTTTCTTGGAACTACATGACTGTGCTTTCACTGGTACCAGATCAGCATCTTGGAATTCCCTTCTTAACAGCGCTGTGGTCATCCCTACATTCTAAGGACCAAAATGCTTCAAGTAGGCAACTCACCACAACCTTCTCCAAGGCACTTAGTCACCTGCTAAGTTTTACCCTTCTGCCACAATCTCTCAACCTCACTTTTACCTGTGCTTTTAATTGTAGAGCTCCCTCTGTAACCAGTTCACTTCTCTCTGCTTCCTTAGGACCACTTTTAATGCGTGCAGTTTTGCTTTTTGTCATTCTTTTGAATATCTTGTTTCCTTTGTTGTCCTTTCCCTTTTTTTTGCACTTTTGTCAATATCAGTCTGAAGCCATTATCTCTGGCCACCACTCCAAACTGTGTTCCTGGGCTACCAATTCTATCCCTCCCTTGGCAACAGCCTGAGATTGGCTACTCTGACGCCACATTCAGTCCTAAGATAAACTTCCATCCTCGTATTAGTGCCAACACTAAGATCACCTTCATAACATAGCATGATGTTGCCCCATCTCAGCTCATCTCCTCACAACCGCATTCATGCATTTGTTATCTTAAGACTTGACTACTTCAGTACACTACTGGCTAGTCTCCCACATTCAGCTCTCCATAAATTTGAAGTCAACCTACTACTTGTAAGACACTACTTGTGTCTTAACTAGCAATTACCCTAGGCCGATGAGTACTGAAATTCCTTCCATACTTCCCCAGCTTTCTCATTTTCCTTTTGTAAGACTGTTCTTAAAACCTACCTCTTTGATTAGAGTTTAATCATCTAATCTAATTTCTTCCTTTTGCAGTGTGGTGTTATACCTCATTTTCTAATGCTTCTGTGAAGTGCCTTTCGGATATTTCATTACATTAAAGGTTCCATACAAATATAGGTGTTTCTTCTTTACACTGTGCCCCCTTGTACATCCCAAGATATTGGTGATCTCATTAGCGGTCAAATTTATGTCTCCGCTGTTAAAATTAATTGTGCCATCTTATTCAATATTTGAAATGCCATTTGTTTAATTGCAATATTATAGGCAAGAATTTTGAATGATCTGACTTTGTTAATTGATTGTCTCCTAAGGGGTGCACTTAGTTAGTTGGCTAGGTAGCTCATACACCATTCAGAATAATGCCAAGAGTGCAGCCTCAATTCCTGTTCCAGCTGAGGTAAACTTGGGAGCTGCCTCCTTGTTTTAACGCTGGGAGTGGAAGACATGACAAACTAACACCAAAAAAGTGAACAATAATATTTCTCAAGTTGAAGCATCAGCAGACAATGAGCCAAGGAACAGCCTTTTGACAGAGCACGTGAATATTCTATTAAACAGTATTCTAATCAAGTTTAACAAGCATGGGGCTGGATGAACACAGCAGGTCAAGCAGC
>JAHRHZ010000017.1:20630314-20746226 GCA_024137785.1 Ginglymostoma cirratum | reverse complement strand
GTCAAGTTTTCCTGCTCCTACGATGCTGCTTGACCTGCTGTGTTCATCCAGCCCCATGCTTGTTATCTCGGATTCTCCAGCATCTGCAGTACCTTTTATTTCTAATCAAGTTTGTTCAATTTAGATTTTATTACTAATGTTCAGAATCTCCATGATCTTTTTGTGTTTTTACAGGTTATCACACCTGATGGAGATGGCTCAGAAGCTAATATAATTGCTCAATCTGGTGTACCTGGTGCAGTTAATAATATAACCTTTGAGGACCTTCCAGCTCAGGATAGAGTTAAAATACTTGAAGCCAGTCCTGATGTAATTATTGAGGAGCAATATGATGACAGCCAAGATGAAAGTGAAAATGAATCGAGTGATTTGCAGAAAATTGTAGTTGGTGGAAGTGTGAACAAGATAAAGTTCAGGCCTTCAGATAACGGTGAGATTATCATTCTTAAGTAATACATTTCTATAATTTAAAGCATGGTTGTATTTTTGATTTATTTCACACTTAGAAGTAAACAATTGGAAGATGTTGATAGTTTTGTGTTACCTTGGTATTGCAGTTAATTTTGGAAAAAACTGCAACCACTTAAGTGGCAATTTTCCTTTAAATGTCTAACAGATCTTAAGTATATGATATAACCTTGCCTAAGATATTGAGTAATTTGTATATATGTGAAATCATATTTTTGACATTAAGTCAAGAGATCATTATTGTTATGAACTTGTTTTGTTTATTTGGTCTGTGAACCACATATTACTCTAGAACTTTAAAACTTGGTCAATATTTGGACTTTTTAATGAAAACAAACTCTTGGAAATAACTGATTAACAATTAGCTTGATTATAATGGTGAGAGGTAACATCCTTGACAGATGCTATCTTGAAATAGTTTCTAATAGCAATTCATGTGCATTGAACTGACAGTTGCTATAGAATGCTTGATTGCTGCTTTGCAATTTGGTGTCTAGATTTCCTTTCAAAACTTCAGCCAACAAAGTATTGGAATTTATTTGTACAATAAGTCAAAATATGGAGTATTCCAAGTGGTAATGACATGATTAGCATTAAAATGCACTTAGTTGAAATTAGCATTCTCCATGGCTTTAGCAAATATTTTGTTTGGGTAATAAGTAAATTTGATGTATGATTTCTTCCAGAACTCAAATGTAGTAATTAGGAAATGCTACCAATATGTGAAAGGTAGAGCGATAAGTGGGAACTGGTGAGGAAGGAGAAGCAAATAGCATGAAAATCAAGTAGATGAGCATGAAATGAGCTTTCCCTCCAACAAGAAAGCACTTTCTGGATCAGTGGTCTGGCAAAAAAAAGCTATGAGAAGCACAGTGTTGAACTTCAGAAGGGTACTGACAAGCTGGTAGAATGGATGGATTGCTGGCAAATAAGGTTCGATGCAAAAAGAAGTGGGGTGATGCATTTTTGTAGAAAGAATATGAGACTATAAAATGAAGGGTACTACCATAAAGGACATAAGAGAGCAGAGAGATCTGGATAGCTATGTGTGTTAGCCATTGAAGGTGGTGGGGCAGATGGAGAGCAGTTAATAAAGCATTCAGTATCCGAGGCTTTATTAGTAGGAGTACAGAGTAGGGAGATTATACTGAATCTACCGTTATGATCCCACCTGTTTTTAACACTGGACGAGTCGCATCTGTTAGAAATCTGGTTTGATAGATCATTTCTGTGTGGTTTTAATGAGGTTGTTACTCTCTAAAGCAATAAACAGGCAATGTTACAGATTTGGTTTTAACAAGAACATTTATTATGCAAAGAAAATAAAGATAAAATAAACTAAACTATTCATATGTAATATAAATTTAAAGATGATAAAACACACAACAAAAGTATAATACCATTAATCCCAACAGCATCCCATTTCAGTACTTAAATGCTAAAGAGAATGCTTTTATCGCACAGGATTTGACTTAGCTGTGGCTTCAGCTCCTGGTTGTGAAAATTTGATAGCTTCTTCCTTAATTTGTCATATAACCAATCCTAGACTTCTTCACCTTTACAAAACCCCCCTAAGGTTTTGACCAAACACTCTGGTCTGGAACTTTTAAACTAAACTCCTTACACGAAGGTAACCTGTTTTCAACAATTCTAAACTACCTTCTCTCTTTCTCAGAAGCCACTGCTTTATACATACAGCTTCAGCTAAGAACTCTGCAGAGCTCCTCAAACTAGAACTAAAACGCTATTTTCCAAGCTGTGGGTATTTTCCCCTAAGCAACCATTGCAAAATAAAATCAGAATGTTCTAACCACAAGTTTAAGCCAAGACTGTTTACTTGTGAACTGTCTCAATGTAAACAAATGCCCAAGAGCATCCAAAACTATCTCTCTCAGACTGTTTTTAGAAGAAATCACCATGGCTACGGAAGTACTTTCATGTTAATCATTAAACTCCTTCAGACACATAACAGACCAATTTGCCAATTAATTCAAATTCCAAACATTTCACTCAAAAGTAAATGATATTAAAAATATATGTATATCACACACCTTACCTCACATGATATAAGATACTAGTTACACTTCAGCTGGAGTATAGTGTGAATGTATTGGGGAAAAAGTGGAGAAGAAGTTTATGATGACATGGACAGGCCAGACCCCTCAAATTATTTTAAGAAGGTAGCCTAGATCCTAACTACTACTTATTTTAAAGGTAGATGTGAAGTTGGTGTTGCAGGTGTGATGCAAATGGTCAAACCACTTGGTTTTAAGCAAAACAGAATTTATCTTAACACTACAGATGAAACCCAAATAAAAGAAAGCAGAATTTGGAATAACTTAACTATTGGAGACCTTAACCAACCCGATACAACAACTCAACTGAGTAACTGTTCCACTATCATAACATTCCATAAACACACCCCTTGGCAAAAAGGTAAATTCAAATACAGATTCTCACAGGCAGGAGGAAACAACATCCAGAGAGATTTCAGAGAAAGTCAGTTAGGAATTATTTACTGAAGCTTGCAACGCTTCTGGTGATTACATATCTTGTGACTGCTACAGCTTAAAAAAAAAACTGAGAACCTGAACTGGGAGAACTGGCCACTCCCCTTCCATTGCTAAACTGTTTTGGAAAAAAAAATCCTAGCTCCCCAGACTCTTCTACCTCTGCCTTTACAACCTGTCTTCAAAAAACCCAAATAAAAATAACCTTCTTAAGGTGACAACATCATCACAATGATACTGATTCGAAGGATGCAAAACCTCAGTGATGAAGATAGATTGGAGAAGTTGGGACTGTTTTCCTTGGAGGTGGAAAACGGGGGGATTTGATTGAAATTTTCAAAATCATGAAGGACTTTGATAGACTAAACAGGAAGAATCTGTTCCCACTTGTAGAATGAGTAAGGGTAGGAGAATGACACTTAGCATGCTCGTTTGAAGGACTACTGCAGATACAATGTGTCAAATGACCTCCTGCACTGTAACAATTCTGTGAATATGTGAACAGATTACTCAACAACTTCAAAGGTAAGAACTTCAAAAATAGGTATAGAAAAAGATTATGCAGCTCATCAAGCACGCTTCTTCATTCAAGCTGTTGATGACTGATCTCGGGCTTCAACTCCCCTTCCCTGCCCATATTCCATATCATTGAGATAAAAAGATTTGTCTGTCTGAGCCTTAAATATATTCAATGATTGCACACCCACAACCATGTGTGCTGGAGAGTTCCAAAGATTTACAGCCCTTTCAGTGAAGATATTAATCTTTGTTTCAGTCCTAAAGGATCAATCCCGTATCCTGAAACTGTGCCCCTTTGTTCTAGATCCCCACAGCCCAGTTAGGGAAAGCAACATCTCAGTATCTACCCTGTCAAGCCCTTCATATTCCTGGGTGTTCCAATGAGACCACCTCTTGTTCTTCTAAACTCCAAGGAATATAAACTTAATATACTCAGTCTCTATAATTGATCAGCCCTCTCATTACCAGAGACCAGTCTGGTGAACCGTTGCTGTGCTGCCTCCAATGCAAAATTGTACATTCTGGTTGAGGTGTGACCTCAACAAAACTCCATACAATTCTTGCAAGTCTTCTTTGTTCCTGTATTCCAATCTCCTTGCAATAAAGGCTGACCTGTCCTTTGCCTTCCTCTTGAGAAAATTAGCAAAACAACAGCCTAATGGTATTATCACTAGACTGTTAATCCAGAAACTAAGCTAATGTTTTGGGGATGTGGTTTCAAATCCTGCCATAGCAGATGATGGAATTTGAATTCAATAAAAATCTGGAATTAATAGTCTAATGATGACCATGAATCCACTGTCAATTGTTGGAAAAACCCATCTGGTTCATTAATGTCCTTTAAGTAAAGAAACTGCCATCCTCATCTGATCTACATGTAATTGCAGACCCACAGTAATGTGATTGATTCTTAACTATCCTGTGGGCAGTAAATGCTGGGCTAGCCAGTGACACCCACAATCTTGGGAATGAATAAAAAAAATTGCCTGTTTCACTTCATGTGAGTATGTCAGTCTGTGACAAACAACTGTTCAATCTTAAAACAAAAGAACTGTGATGTTGGGAATCAGAAACAAAATTAGTAATTGCTAGAAAATCTCTGCAGGTCTGAATGCATCTGTGGAGGGAAAGCAGGGATAACGCTTCAGTTAGCTTCAGTTCTAAAGAAAGGTAACTGGATCTGAACAGTTAACGCTGATTAACTTTGTAATCTATACAAGCTATTTAACAGTGAAAAATGCATTGTAACGAGAAAGCATGGCAAACTGGGTGTCAGTATCGTCAGTTTTGGTATTGGATTAGTAATCGAATCCTGAGGCTCGAAATCTGAATCATGGGTTCAGATCCCATCTTGGCAGCTGTGGCTTTTAATCTGTTATCTTGTTGTGTTAAATATAATTTAACCGTAACAACTTAAATATGTAAACATTTAACATCCGTATTGCTTACCATGAAATTGCCAGGTTGTTGTTATAGCCTATCTGGTTCACTGGTTATGGAAGGAATTCTGTGGGCCTTTTTCAAACCTACTGATATGTGACTCCAGATAGATATCTGTGTGTTTGATTTTTAACTATCTTCTGAGATCACTGAGCAAATCATTCCGTTTTGTCTAATAATAATATTAAATGGATGACTGACATTGACTTGGTGTTAAACACAACAAAGACACAACCAGCCTAGTCAACCCTGTATATTCTTTTAATAACACATGGTGAGTCGTACAACAATTGGACAAGCTGTTTTGTAGAATATCTAAGCATCAGTCTGACATAGTCATACTCCTAAAATCATTCCTTTGAGTAATTGTGCCAGACTTCTCTATCACTACCGCTTAGTATGGATTTTCCCTTTAGTGTGATAGAAGCAGTGTAATGATATGTAATCAGGAAGAAATTGCTCTTGGAATACTCAGCATTATTTCTGGACCCCATGAAGAAGCATAGCACCAGGTTAAACATGGCCAAGAATATGTCAAGCTAATGACTACAAAAAGTACTGTTTAGTTTAGTCAATATACATGGTCCTGTGTGGGGGAATTCCGTGTCTGTCACCAGGAGTGACTTGGCAACATCAGTACTGACTGATCAGGACAAATCCTGATCTGCATAGCTGCTGCACTGAGCCCACATCTGATGGTGAGAGAACCAATATAAGGGAAAAATTTGACCTTGTCATCACCAATTTCTCATCTTCAAATTGATGATACCCTTTATCATATTCTATAGTACTACTACTATGCTAAATGGGCTAGATTCAGAATATATCTGGTAGCTCAAAAGAGGCACCAGAAAGTGCTAATAGAACGCAGACATAATAATCCCTCAGGGTCATCTTTTTTAGGTCTTCACCAGTACGGAAAGGCAATGGTCTAGTGGTATTATTGCTGGACTGTTAATCCAAGATAATCCTACCACGGCAGCTGGTGGAATTTCAATTCAGTAAATGTCTGGAATTAAGATCTAATGATGACCATGAATCTGTGCTGGTTGTCGGATAAACCCGTCTGGTTCACTAATGTCCTTTTGGGAATGAAACTGCCGTCTGTACTTTGTCTGGCCTACATGTGACTCCAGACCCACAGCAATGTGGTTGACTCATAACTGCCGTCTGGGCAATTAGGGTTGGGCAATAAATGCTGCCTTAGCCAATGATATCCAGATCCCATGAATGAGTAAAAAAAAAGCAAACCTTGAACAATTTGATTCGCAAAACATAATATTAAAAAATGCTGGATACACTGAATGTAGCAAAGGTGTTCGAAACTGACAACTTTATGGCTGTAGTTTTGAATGCTTGTGCACCAAAACTTGCTCTACCTTTTTGCCAAGCTCTTCCAATACTGTTATGACACTGGCATTTATTTAAAAAAGTGAAGAATTGTCTGTCTATGTCTGTCCTCAAAGGTCAGGACAGATCCAGTCTGACCAATTATCACTGTTTCATTCTAATTGGATTAATCAGCAGTGCTGTGAAGTATCATTGACAGTGCAATCAAGTGACAATTCATTGCCAATATCCTGTCACTGATGCTGAAGCTGAAGAGGCCCATTATTATTTAGTATAGAACTTCAGAGATATCTGTGAGCATAAATGAGCACTAATGTTGTCAAGAAAGAATTACCAGAATATGCTCAAAGTATTTTTCTGGAACAATATCTGAAGGAATCATCAAGAGTACAGCCAGTTTTAGACCCAGTATTACGCAATGGGAAATGGCCAATTAATGATCTATTCAATGCAGTTCAGTTTGAAGGTATTTGTTTAAAATCTAATTAAATTCTAACAAATTATGAAGGTATGAGGAGAAAATGTCTGTGATGAATTGGAAATATACGTTAAAAGATTTGACAATATATAAAATGACTGCTGGTATTTAAGAAATCGATGTCTAGTTTACAAGAAACATGCCCAAAAATATTCAACAAGAAAATTGAGAATGTCATAGCTGACAAGAGAAGTTAAAGATAGATCAAGGGAGGAGGTGTATGAAGTTGCCAAAAAAAAAGTAAACCTGAGGATTAGGAGGATTTTGAAATTCAGCAAGAAGGACGAATGAACTGATAAAGAAAGATAACAGAACATGAATGTAAAATTACTGGAAACATAGATATGTGGGTCCATTGCAAACAAGAAAGAGGAGAGTTGACAAACAGGATATAGAGTAAAGGCAGAGAGGCTAAACAAGTGCTTTGTATTCATCTTTACAGAAGAATACACAAGAAATTTCCCTGAAATAATCCAAAGGTCTGGTGAGAGTGTGGAACTGAAAGAAATTGATATTATTAAAAAACGTAGTGCTGGAGTAAATAATGAGGCTGAAACCCCGGACCAATAAGCTTCACCCTCGAGTGCTGAAAGAGATGGCTACAGAGATAGTGGATGCATTGGTGATCAACGTTCAAAATTCTATTCATGTTGCAATGGTGCCTGCGGTTTGGAAGCTGGAAAATGTTTACCACTGTTTAAGGAAAGAGGGTGAGAGAAAACGTGAGCTACAGAACTTTTAGCCTGTTGTTAGTAGTAGGGAAAATACTGGAATCTATTAAAAAGCATGTGATTGCTGGATATTTAGAAACAATTATCTAATTGGACAGAATCAGCGTGGATTTATTGAAGAGGAATTCAATGTTGGATAAACCAGAAGGTTTTTTGAGGGTGTTACGAGCAGAGTTGATAAGGAGGGGAAATCAGTTGGATGTGGTATTTGTATTTGCAGAAAGTTTTTTGAAAAGTCCCACACAGGAGTGGAACAAAAACAGAAATTGCTGGAAAATCTCAGCAGGTCTGGCAGCATCTGTGGAGAGAAAGAGAAAGTAGAGTCACCGTTTTGGGTGCAGTGACTCTTCTTCAGAACAGTGCCTGGGCTTCAGCTTTCGCAGTCAGTATCAAAAATTTGGATGTTGAGTCCAATTGTAATTTTTCCAAGTTTGCAGATGATATGTATCTTGGTGGAAAAGTAGTGATGTGGAGGTTGCAAAGATGCTTTTTAGATGAATTTGGGGTGAGGAAGAGCCTGGCATTTTGAATATAATGTGGTTGAATGTGAGGTTATCCACTTTGGTATAATGAACACAGGTGTACAGTATTTCTTAAATGATGTGAGATTTAAAGTGTTGGTATCTACAGGGACCAAGATGCCTTTGTTCATAAGCACCGAAAGGTAACATGCAGATGCAGCAAGAAATTTGGAAGGTGACCAGCATAGCCCTTTATCATAAGATGCTTTGAGTCCAGGAACAAAGATGTCTTGCTTCAGAGCAAGAGAAAATCAGTAGACCACACCTGGAGTATTATGTACAGTTTTGCCCACCTTGCCAAAGGAAGGATATTCTTGCCATAGAGGGAGTACAACTAAAAAAGGTAAAGTTGCCATAGTCATAGTAGACCATAGGACTGCTCTTTCACGAGGGAGAGACAATTGATGGTGGTTTAACCTGAGGGTCACCACACCTCTGGGGTGAGGGGAGAGGTTAAGAAGGAGAATCCTTCGTGGTAACCTCAGCCTATGTGGCATGCTGTTGTCACCGTTCTGCATTGCAAACTAGCTGCCTAGCCAACTGAGCTAACTGACTCCCCAAAAGGAGCACAGTGGAGTTTCATCAAACTGATTCCTGTGATGGTGGGATTGTCTGCTGAGGAGAGATTGAGTACAGTTTATTATTCTGTAAAGTTTAGAAGAATGAGGTGCAATCTCATGGAAATATGCAAAATTGTGATTGGGTTAGACAATAGATGCACAAAAGATGTTTCCCCTGGCAGTAGGGTCCTGAACCAGGAGGGAGAATTTCCAAATAAAATGCAAGCCATTTAAGACTGAGATGAGGAAGAATGTCTTTACTCAGAGGGTGAAATTCTCTATCTCAAAGGGCTGTGAAAGGTCTGTTACTACATTCAAGAGAGAGATTGATAGTTTTGTTTAGTTGCTAATGACTCCAATGGATATGGAGATAGCATGGGAGTATGGCTTTGAATTAGATGATCAGCCATGATCTACAGTGACGGAGCAGTCTCAAGGGGCTGAATGGCATACTCTTACTCATATGTTCCTATTTTCCCCGTTCTCTTCAAAACCCCTGAACATTGTTATAACCTTCTACCATCTCTTTTCCTTTTCCTCTGTCTTTTGCTGTTTGTCTTTTTCATTCTGTCTTTTGTTTTCACGTGTACATGTCTGCCTGCTGTTTGCTTACTTTTGTTTTCTCTATCTTGCAAAGAGATTCTTCTTGTTTTGCTTTTGCGTCCTCTCTTGCCCTCTGTCAATCTCCTCCTCAGTTCTGTCTCACTCTCACTACAAACAATAATTCAATGTTTCAGTAGGAATTGTATTGTTTTGAATTACACATGATGAATACATAAGGTAACTAACTTCACACAGCCACCATAGTGTTCGCATTTTTACACAATTGTTTCTTCTGGCATTGATTCTCTGAAGTAAGGAGACCACTTACAGAGTCCATCTGCAGCTTATGGAAAATGTCACTGTAATTGAACTCCTGCATTTGCCTGTTTTTCTCAGCTCCCAACAACATTTCCTTTTATTTAAAAAAAAATGCTTAGAAGCTTTAAAGTATTTCTGTGCAACAAAAAAAAATGCCCTCTACAATTTTTCGGTTGGAATACAAAGGAAACTTCACGGTGCAACATTTAGTTTTCTGTTCAGCTGCTCCAAAGAAATCTTCAATGGTCATGTCAGCTGAAGTTGACTGCAGTTTTAGTTCATGGACATTGGTGATGTAAACTGTTGCCTTTATGTTCTGATTTCATGGTGTATAAAAAGAACAGTATATGGAATTATTTCAAGAAATGAATGCAATAATATTATGAATGCAAATTGTGTTATAGTACCAGGATTTTTCTGTCATTTGTCTTATCTAATTCGACAGGTTTATGATTGAGATTTGCATCTTGCTTCTCAGATGAAATAAGAATAAGAGAAGGCCATTCGGCAGCCCCCAGACCTCCCCCACCATTCGTTATGGTCATGGCTTGATGTGTCCCAGACCTCAAACCCTCTTTTGTGTGAGCCCTCATAGCCCTCTACTCCTCGATATTTCAAAAGTCTATCTACCTCCTCTTTAAATGCTTCCAGTGTTCTAGCTTCCACAAGTCTCTAGGGTAGAGAATTCCATACAGTCACTCGTCTCTGAAAATGAACTCCTTTGCATCTCTGTTTTAGATGCGTGTCCTTTTGTTCTATATAGAAATTAGGAGCAGGAGCAGGCCATTTGGATCTTCAAGAGTGCTGCACCATTTCAGCATGATCGTGGCCTGATTGACCAACTCCGTACCAAGTTCCTGCTTTTTCCCCATGCCCCTTTGATCCCTTTAGTCCGAAGAACTATACCAGCTCGTGTTTGAAAGCATTCAATGTTTTGGCCTGCTCTATGTTTTGTAGAAGAGAATTCCACAGGCTCATCACCCTCTGGGTGAAGAAACTTTTCCTCATCTCAGTCCTAAGTAGCCTACCCCTTATCTTTAAACCATGACCCTTGGTGCTGGACTCACCAGTTACCAGGAACACTCTTCCTGCATTTGTTCTCTCTAGTTGTTTTGGAATTTTATAGGTTTCTATGAGATTTCTCTCCTCCCCATTCTGCTAAACTCCAGCTAATATAGTCTTAACCAATCCAGGCTCTCATCAAACATCAGTCCTGCCACCACAGGAATCAGTCTGATAAATCTTTGTGCACTCCCTTCACAGCAAGAACATTCTTACTCGCATAAGGAGACCAAAACTGCACTCGGTACTCCACGTGTGGTCTCATAATTGCAGCGAGACATCCCTGCTCCTGTACTCAAATCCTCTTGCTATGAAGGTTAGTGTTCCATTTACCTTCTTCACCACCTACTGCACCTACCTGCTCACTTTCAGTGACTGGTGTACAAGGATACCCAGGCCTCATTGCACCTCCTCCGTTCCTAGGCCTGGATTTGCTATCAATGTGGATAACCTTACATTTATTCACATTATACTTCATTTCCCATTAGTTTGCCTGCTCACTCAACTTGTCGAAATCACACTGAAACATCTCTGCATCCTCCTCACAGCTCATCCTCCTGCTTAGATTTGTGTCACCTGCAAAGTTGGAGATATTACATTTGGTTCCTCATCTGCATCATTTTTATATATATTGAATAACTGGGCTCGATGCATTGATCCCTGCTGCACCCCACCAGTCACTGGCTGCCACTTGGAAAAAGACCCATTTATTCCTCCTAACCAGTTCTCTATCCACGTCGGTATACTACACAAACTTTAATTTTCCATGCCAGTCTCATATTTGGCACTTTATAGAAAGTCTACTGAAAGTCCAAGTAAACCACATCCACTGTCTCCCTTTTATCACCTTTACTAGTTACACCCTTGAAAAATTCCAGTAGTTTTGTCAAACCTGATTTCCGTTTTGTAAATCCGTGTTGACTCTGATCGTGTCACTGTTTTCAAAGTGATAGTAAGAACTGCAGTTGCTGCCTGGCCTCATGTGTTCCTCCGGTTCCACACTGTTTTCAAAGTGCTGTGTTATTAAGCCTTTTATAATGGACGTAAACATTTTCCCTACTATTGATGTCAAGATAGCCAGTCTATAATTCCCTGTTTTCTGTCTATCTCCCTTTTTAAATAGTAGGGTTACGATAATTATCCTCAATTGATAGGAACTGGCCCAGAATCTGTACAATCTTAAAAGATGACCACCAATGCATCCATTATTTCTTGGGCCACTTCTTGAAGTATCCTTGAAGTATTCTGGGATGTAGATTATTAGGCCCTGGGGATTTATCGGCCTTTATTACCATCAATTTCCACAATGACATTTCCCTACTAATACTGATTTCCTTCAGTTCCTCTATCTCATTAACCTTGTGTTCTCCAATACTTTTGGGATGTTATTTGTGTCCTCCTTTGTGGAGGAACCAAAATATGCATTTAGTTGGTCCATCATTTCCTTGTTCCCCATTATGACTTCCGCTCTTTCTGGCTGTAAGGGACCTATGCACGTACCTATAGAAGCTTTACAATCAGTTTGTACGTTCCCTGCAAGCTTACTGCTGCACACTATTCTGTTCTTGTGTAAAAGTTTTACCTGGTTTGAAACTCTCCGATTTGTTGAAACTCTTCTCAACATCTACCCTGTCATACCCTCTTGATTTTCAGTTTGCTTTGTGTTTCATAAAATTGTACTGAATGCTAATGTTTGTTCAATGTAGATTAGACTTTGAAATATTAGCCATTACTTTGAAGTAGGCAAATCTGTTACAAATAGATTTGTGACTGCGTGTTTTAAAGAAATTGTTCATTAATTTAGCCACCTTCTTTACACAGTAAAGCAGAGCACTAATAGTACACCTGTCCAGATCATTTTTCTTCTGTGTTACTTCATATAAAAATTCTTTCCAATTTGTTGTAGTACTTTGGAAGCTTATTTTGAAATTTTGATGCCGGACTCTGTTGATTTTAAGCAGTTGACTACACTGATGGTCTTGCTGTTACGTACAGATTTGACTGAAATACTCATTGTGTATTACATTGGATTCAAGATTCATAGGAGATTAATTTAACGATATTGTCATTTTAGTTTACATCCAAGTTGAAGAAGCATAATGTGAAAACTAAACCAATCACATGTACAGACACGGCAGTTCATTATTATGTGGTGATGTGTTTTGTAATTTTATACACGTAATGTTCCAATGTAGAATGGAACAAAATTCTGATATGGTTTTGAACCAATTGAAACTTGAGTTAGGTTACTACACTCTCATATTCCTTTATCAGTATATGTAGAGCAAAGCTTGCTCATATTTTCCTTAAAACTAGCTTTGACATGCTGTTATAAAACCACTAATAGGCATGAGTACCTCATGGATCTCCTCATCACTAAGATTGAGAATATAAGAAACTTCAGATATGTTGATGAATTGAAGAAGTTGGGACTGTTCTTGAAGTAGGTTGGGAGGAGATTTGATAGGGATTTTCAAAATCTAGAGCTGTTTGGATAGAGTAGATAGGGAGAACCTGTTCCTGAACGAGAAGATATAAATATAAAGTGAAGTGCGAAAGAAGGAAGGGTGAGATGAGAAAAACCTTTCTCACGCAGCAAGTAGTTAGCGTATGGAGTACATTGCCTGGACATTTTTGAAGGCAGATTCAATTGGGGTTTTCAAAAAGGCGTTGAATGATTATTTGGATAGAAGTGATGTGCCAAGGGTATGGAGAAAAAGCAGGATTTTGGCACTGGTTAATGATGCTCATTGGAGGAGGCTTGATCGTAGGGAGGATGGGCCAAATGGCCTCCTTCAGTGTCGTAACAATTCTGTGATTCAGTCAGCAGCCTCTAGCACTTCCCTCCCTTCCATTAACTCAATGAATCAAGCTTTGTCTGGAATTCCTCCCATCCTACCCCTGAAACGACATAGTTTTTAACTTTATTATGTGCCCTCATGCCGCCTCCCAGCCTGTTTTGTCAGTGACATTGAGCATCCATTTGCTGTTCTTTCAACCCTATTCCATTAAACTGTTCCCCCTGGGGGGGGGGGAAACCCTTCAATTTACCACCATTGTGACCTATCACCCTATCTCCATCCTCCTTTTCCTCTCCAAAGTTCTTGAATGTCTTGTCACCTCCCAAGTCAGTGCCTGACTTAGCTTGAATCCATTTTGGAATCCCTCTGATTAGGTTTCCCTGTCTTTCACAGAACAGAACTGGCACTAGCATTACCATGGCTTCCCATCCACTGTGGTTGAAAGGACCCTCAACCACATCTAATCTATCCCCCATGCTTCCATCCTTACCCCTTCCCATCATTTACAACAGCATGATTGGCTCCTCCTTATCCCAACTTTTCATCGCACCAGCCTCCGCTTTCAAAGGAACATGCTCTGCTATTTCAGACAACTCCAGCAGAATGCCACCACCAAACACGTCTTTAGAAAAGAACAGTACAACACAGGAACAGGCCCTTTGGCCCTCCAAGCCTGTGCTAACACATTTTTCCCTTCCATATTAAAATTGTCTTCACTTACAGGATCCATATCCCTCTATTCCCATCCTATTCATGTATCGTCCAGGTGCTTATTCAATGCTGTTGCTGCTGTCTGCTTCCACCATCTCTTCTAGCAGCGCGTTCCAGGCACTCACCACCCTTTTGTGTGAAAAACCTGCCTTGCACATTTCTTTTAAACATCCCTCCCCCCACGCATTGAACCTGTGTAACCTAGTAATTGACCCCTCCACCCTGGGAAAAAGCCTCATACTTCCCACTCTATCCATGCCATTCACAATCTTATAAACTTCTATCAGGTGGCCCCTCAACCTCCTGTTTTCCAGTGAAGACAAACCCAGTCTATATAACCTTTCTTCATAGCTATAGTCCCCCATACCAAGCAACATCCTGGTAAACCTTTTCTGTACCCTCTCCAAAGCAACCACATCCTTCTGGTGGTGTGGTGACCAGAACTGTACACAATATGCCAAGTGTGGTCTAACTAAAGTTCTATAAAGCTGCAGCATAACTTGCCTATCCTTGTACTCAATGCCCCTTTGAATAAAGGCAAGCATGCCATAAGCCTTTTTTACTACTTTTTCTACCTGCGCTGCCGCCTTCAATGATCTGTGGACCTACACAGCTAGATCTGTCTGCATATCAATATTCCTAGGGATTCTGCCATTCATTGTATAATTTCCACCTGTACTTGATCTTCTGAAACACATCACCTCACATTTGTCCAGGTTAAACTCTTATCTGCCATTCTTCTGCCCATGCCTTCAACTGATCTATATCCTGCTTTATCCTCTGAAATTCATTCTCACTATCCATAACTCCTCCAATCTTTGTATCGTCTGGAAACTTATTAATTAGACCAGCTATATTTTCCTCCAAATCATTTATGTAGACCACAAACAGCAGAGATCCCAGCACTGATCGCTGTGGAACACCACTAGTTACAACCCTCCATTCCGAAAAGCATCTTTTCACCGCTACTCTCAGTCTCCCATGACTAAGCCAGTTCAGTATTCACCTTGCCAGCTCAACCCTGATCCCATATGACTTCCCCTTTTGCACCAGTCTGCCATGCGGGACCTTGTCAAAGGCTTTACTCAAGTCCACGTAGACAAGGTTAACTGCTTTTTCCTCATCAATCATCTTCGTCACTTCCTCAAAAAACTCGATGAAGTTAGTGAGGCACGACCTCCCCGGCACGTAACCATGCTATCACTAATAAGTCCATTTGCTTCTAAATGTTTATAGATCTTGTCCCTGAGAATCTTTTCCACCAATTTCCCTGCCACCGAGATGAAGCTCACAGGCCTGTAATTTCCTGGATTATACCTGCTACCCTCCTTAAACAATGGAAGAATATTGGCTATTCCTCGGTCCTCCCGAATCTCACCTGTGGCCAAAGAGGATACAAAGATATCTGTTAATGCTCTAGCAATTTATTCTCTTGCCTCCTTCAATATTCTGGGATAGACCCCATCTGGACCCTGGGGACTTATCTACCTTAATACTTTTTAAGACTCTCAACACCTCTTCCTTTTTAATAGCAACTTGGTTTAGAAATTCGATACTCCCTTCCCTGAGATCATTTGCCACCAATTCCTTCTTTTTGGTGAATACTGACACAAAGTATTCGTTTAGGACCTCACCTACCTCTTCTGCCTCCACACATAGATTCCCTCCTTTGACCTTATGTGGGCCAACCCTTCCCCTTGCTACCCTCTTGCTTTTTATATATGTATTAAAAGCCTTGGGATCCTCCTTAATCCTGTTTGCTAACTACTTTTCACAATCCCTTTTAGCCCTTCTAATTCCTTGTTTAAGATCTTTCCTATTTCTTTATATACGTCAAGGGTTATGTCAGTTCCCATCCTCCTAGACCTTTCATATGCTCATCTTGCCCTCATTTCCCTTATCTGCATTTTGCAGGGACCATTCCTCCAGGACACGTTGGTCCATTCCCCAACAATAACCCCCCATGGCACATTCCCATGTAACCGCAGAACCCTTCACCTCCTCCCTTCTCACCATCCAAGGGCCTAAACAGTCTTTCCAGATGAAGCTGAATTTCACCTGGACCACCTCCAATCTGGTGAATTGCATTCAGTGCACCCATTGTAGCCTAGTCTACATCAGAGAAAACAAACACAGAACGGGTGACTGCTTTGCAGTGCACCTCTAGTCCGTGCACAAGCAAGACCCCGACTTTCCCAGAGCCTGTCATTTTAACACAGCGTCCGTCTTACGTACCCACTTGTGTGTCCTCAGCACGCTACAGTACTTCAGTGAATCACAGCAAAAACTGGAGGAGCAACATCTAATCTTTAGACTAGGCACTCTACAACCTTCTGGACTTAGTATTGAGTTCAACACCTTCAAACTGTGAACCCGCTCTGATTCCTTCCCTTTCCTTTAGCTTTACTTGTCACATTCTCTGTCACTACGTCCTCTCTCCCCTCCCTCCACTCCACTGGGACTACTTGTCCTTTCCAGTTTCACAGTTAGACACACCATTGTTCTGCCTTCGTCACATTCCGATCGCTTAATCTGCATAATCTACACCCTTTCTCCCCAGCACTCCATCACCCCACCTTTGCATAAATGCTGCCCCTCCACACTTGGTGTCGACTCTAATGAAGAGTCATCTAGACTCGAAACATTAACTTCCTCTCTCTCCATAGATACTGTCTGACCTGCTGTGATTTCCAGCATTTTGGCTGTTATCAAAGTTGCAAATGACCCACTGTGACTGTGCCAAAGATTAAGCTATCCTTCCTCATCTGTCTGCGGCCTTTAGTTTAATCACACCATTCTCCTCTAATTCTTCTGCATTGTCATCCAGCTGAGTGGAACTTAGCTTGCATGGCTTCATTCCTGTTTATCTACTCTGATTAAGAGTATCACCTGCAATGCCTTCCCTTCCTGATGCTGACCAAACCTCTTCTATCCGTCAAGGATCTAGGCCTGACATCCCCAATTTCTCATCCAGCTGCACTTATTGACCATCACGATGGAATCCTCACTGCCACTAAATTATCATATTGGTTTTTAGCAGGAGTATCAGATAAATAGAGATTTTCTTCAATTAAATATTGGAAAGACTAAAGCCATTGTCTTTGGTCACTGTTGCAAGCTCTGCTCACATGTTTAAACTCTATTCCTGTCTATAGAAACTAGCTAAGGCTGAACCAGTGTGTCTGCAACCTTGGTGTCATATTTAACTAGGAGCTGAACTTCTGAGCGCACATCTGCACCATCACAAAGACTGCCTGCTTCCATCTCTCTGTAAGAAATGGAAGCAAAGTAATGTGCACTGGAGAACCAAATTAAAAACAAAGTGCTGGAGAAGCTCAGCAGATATGGCCACATCTGCTGGAAAACAGTGTTTTTTATACTGTTGACCAAGAGGAAGTGGTGCAAAGAGCAAAAGACAAAGGGAGTGCTAAAATTATAGTAGAGGAGGTATATAAATGCAGGTTAGACAATCCCGAAGGTTGCAGGAACAGCAACTCATATTCTGCTTGGGAACCCTGCAACCCAATGGTATCAGTGTGGACTTCACAAGCTTCAAAATCTCCCCTCCCCCCACCACATCCCAAAACCATCCAGCTCATCCCCACCTCCCTAACCTGTCCTTCCTCCCACCTATCCCCTCCTCCCATCTCAAGCCCCACCCCCATCTCCTACCTACTAACCTCATCCCGCCCCCTTGACCTGTCCGTCCTCCCTGGACTGACCTACCTCCTCCCTATCTCCCCACCTACACTCACCTTTACTGGCTCCATCCCTGCCTCTTCGACCTGTCTGTCTCCTCTCCACCTATCTTCTCCTCTATCTATCTTATTTCCGCCTCCCCCTGTCTACCTATTTATTTCAGAACCCCCTTCCCCTCCCCAATTTCTGAAGAAGGGCCTAGGCCGGAAAAGTCAGTCTTCCTGCTCCTCTGATGCTGCTTGGTCTGCTGTGTTCGTCCAGCTCTACACCTTGTTATCTCAGATTCTCCAGCATCTGCAGTTCCTACTATCTCAGAAAATGGGTCAACTTTGCTGGGAGAAAATCAGTGCAAAGAAGATGTGGGTGAGGGCTAAGTGGGTGTAATCAAAATGGATGACAGTGTTTAAGCTCTGAAGTTGTTGAACTCAATGCTTAGTTGAAAGCCGTATGAATGCTTAAGCAGAAAATGAGGTGTTGCTCGTCCAGCTTTCAGTGGGATTTGCTAGAGCAATGCCGGGGGCCTAAGACAAAAATGTTATGAGGGCAAAATGTGTACTGAAATTACAAGCAATTGTAAGGTTCAGGGTCATTCTTAAAGACAGAGCTGAGGTATTCTGCAAAGCAGAAGTCTAAATTTTGTCTCTTTAATGTAGAGGAGACTGCATTGATAACAGTGAATGCTGTAGACTAAATTGAAAGAAGTACAAGTAAACTGCATCTTCACCCGGACGGTGTGTTTCTGGCCTTGGACAGTTAGAAACAAGGAGCTAAGAAGGCAAGAGTTATACCTTCTGCACTTGCTTGGGAAAATGCCACAGAGGAAGTGTTAGCAGTAATGGAGTAGACCAGGGTGTCACTGATGGAGTGGCCCCTGTAGCATGCTCACAAGGGAAAGGAGAGGAAGCTGAGTTTGGTTGTGATATAAGTGGTCTAAGATCCTTTGAATGTGCAGGCCATTAGGGTGGAAAGTGTGGATAAGAGTAATCCTATCATTCTGGGAGAGAGGAGAAGGAAGAGAACAGAAGTATGGGAAATGTATCGGACATAGCTAAGAGCTCTGTCAACCACTTGTAGGTATCCTTTGTTGAAGGAGGATGATATCTTAGAGACACTCTTGAGGAAGCTGGTAAAATTAGAGCAGATGCAGTGGAGATGGAAAAGCTAGGAGAATGGAATAAAGTACTTCAGGAAATAGGGTATGAGGATATGTAGTCAAAAAGTCTATCTTTGTGACATCAGACACCACTGCTGTTTCAGCTTTGCAGTTAATAAATGCCTCTTACTTGTCCTCATTATAATGCAATACAATACAGCACAGAAACAGGCCCTTCAGCCCACCAAGCCTGCACCAATTCCTAGTCCATATTTAGACCCCTACTTATTGCCCAAATTACCTTTAGACTTCTCTATTTCAACAAACTCTAGACCTGTTTCCAAATTCTTTTCTCTGTAAACTTGATGTCCTTCAAATTAAATGCAAGTTTTTTTCCCCCCAAATCGAATATTTGTCTTGATTTAAAACTATACTGTTGTACCTTTCACTGACTTAAGCCAAATTCCTGGATATCCCTTCCCAACATCACTATGGATGTAACTAAATTACAAGGCCAGCAGTGGTTCAAGAAGGTAAGTCACAGCCATCTGCTTAAGGACAATTACAGATGGACAAAAGATACTAGCCTTGACAACAGTTCGACATCCAATGAACAAATAAAATTAAACTTTGCTGCCTATTCTTTATTTGAAGCAAGTTTTGTTTACCATTTCTAGTTGACTCCCAATTATGTAAGTCGTAAATTGTAAAATTTTCATTTATGTTTTCAAAACCCTCTGATGGCTTGCCCTGTAATCTCCTTCAGCCTCTTAACCCCTCCAAGATATTTGTACCTATCCAATTATAGCCTCTTTAATTGCTTCACCATGATTGATGATGTCTTCAGCTATTGAGGCCCTAAGCTTTGGAATTCTCATCCAAACCTTTCCACCTCTCTCTTCCTTTAAGCCACACTTTAAAATCTACCCTTTGATCAAGCTTTGGTTTTGCACCCAAATGACTTACGTCGCTTGGTGTTAAATACTGCTTTATAATGCTAATTTGAAGTGTCTGGAGATATTTTATGATGTTAAAGGTGCTATATAAATGCTGTTGCAGGTTTCTGGAGAAAGCCTGCAATTGATGTTTAAAGTCAGAAGTCGCACAACACCAGATTATAGTCCAGCAGGTTTATTTGAAATCACAAGCGTTCACAGCGTTGCTCCTTCATCAGGCAAAGTGATGTTGATGTTTAAAGGCTGTTAATTGCTTTCTATATTGAAACAGTATTAAAATGTTGATTTCTTTTTAGATAAGATTATAAATAAATTTGCCATGTTTAAAATTATAATTACCACTAGTTTGCTTGTGTTATAATTTTATTTCTTTATTAGCAGTTCTGATTTAGTTAACTACAGGAAACTGTTTACCTGTTAGCGCAAGAGTTTATCACACATAATATTAGTACGTAATTTTTACACCACACAGTTTTATATTATATTTGTACTTTTATCTTTTATCTGTGACTTGGAACATAGAACAGTACAGCACGGTACAAGCTCTTTGGCCCACGATGTTGTGCCGAACTTTTACCCTAAACCTAAGGTCTATCTAACCTCCACCCCTACCTTATACTATCATCCATATGCCTATCTAATAGCCGTTTAAATGCCCCTAATGAGGCCGAATCCACACCCTCTCCGGCAATGCATTCCACGCCCCTACCACTCTGATGAAAGAACCTACCTCTGATGTCTCCCCTATATCTACCTCCACTCATGTTAAAACTATGTCCTCTCATAAAAGCTACCTCCACCCTAGGAAAATGTCTCTGGCTGTCTACTCTATCTAAACCTCTGATCGTTTTGTACACCTTTATCAAGTCACCTCTCATCCTTTGTCGTTCTAAAGAGAAAAGCCCCAGCTCTCTCAACCTTTCCTGGTAAGATCTTCCCTCCATTCCAGGCAACATCCTGGTAAATCTTCTCTGCACCTTTTCTAATGCTTCCACATCTCTCCTGTAATGAGGTGACCAGAACTGGACACAATACTCCAGATGTGGCCGAACCAGACTTTTGTATAGCTGGAGCATAACTTCACGGCTCTTGAACTCAATCCCTCTATTAATGAAAGCTAATACACCATGCGCCTTCTTAATAACTCTATCCACCTGGGTGGTAGCTTTCAGGGAACTGTGAACATGAACCCCAAGATCCCTCTGCTCCTCCACACTGCCGAGAATCTTTCTGTCAACCCTGTATTCTGCTTTCAAATTTGTCCTTCCAAAATGAATCATCTCACACTTTTCAGGGTTAAACTCCATCTGCCACTTCTCAGCCCAGCTCTGCATTCTATCAATGTCCCTTTGTAACCTAGAACAGCACTCCGCACTATCCACAACGTGACCCACCTTCGTATTGTCCGCGAACTTACTAATCCACCCTTCCGCTCCTTCAATCAAATCATTTACAAAAATCACAAATAGAAGAGGACCCAGAACAGATCCTTGTGGTACACCACTCATAACTGAGCACTATGTTGAATATTTTCCGTCCACTACCACCCTTTGTCTTCTAAGGGTCAGCCAATTCTGAATCCAATCTGCCACATTTCCCCCATGCCTCCTTACCTTCTGCATGAGCCTACCATGGGGAACCTTATCAAACGCCTTACTTAAATCCATGTATACCACATCCACTGCTCCACCTTCATCCACGTGTTTGGTCACCTGTTCAAAGAATTCAGTAAGGTTTGTGAGGCATGATCTACACCTCACAATCCACACTATCACGAATCAAGCTGTGCCTTTCCAAGTGATCATAAATCCTATCTCTCAGAGCCCTTTCCAATAATTTTCCCACCACTGACATAAGACTAGCTGGCCTGTAATTTCCGGGTTTATCCCTGTTCCCTTTTTTGAACAAGGAATGACGTTTGCCCCTTTCCAATCTTCCGGTACCATACCCGTGGACAGTGAGGACAAAAAGATCATCGCCAAAGGCCCTGCGATCTCTTCCCTCGCTTCCCATAGAATCCTTGGATAAATCCCATCAGGCCCAGGGGACTTATCTATCTTCAACTTCCTCAGAATTTCAACACATCATCTTTACTAACATCCACCTCCTCTAGCCTACCTGCCTGTTTCACACTGTCCTCCTCTACAACTAGGTCCCTCTCAGTTGTAAATACTGATGAAAAGTATTCATTAAGGACCTCTCCTACCTCTTTAGGTTCTGTGCACAAATTCCCTTTACAATCCTTGATTGGCCCTACCCTTTCTCTGGTCATTCATTTAGTCCTCACGTACGTGTAAAATGCCTTGGAGTTTTCCTTGATCCTATCTGCCAAGGTTTTCTCGTGCTCCCTTTTAGCTCTCCTAAGCCCTTTCTTCAGCTCCTTCCTGGATAACCTGTATCCCTCTAGAGCCTTTTCCGTTCCTTGTTTCCTAAACCTTATATAAGCATCCTTCTTCCTCTTAACCAGTCGTTTGACCTCTCTTGAGAACCAAGGCTCCCTCACTCGACCGCATCTTTGGTAGGGACAAACATATCGAGCGCACACAGTATGCATTCCTTAAACAATCTCTACATTTCAATAGTGCTCTTCCCTGACAGCATCTGTTCCCTTTTTATGTTACCCAGTTCTTGCCTAACAGAATTGTAATTACCCTTACCCCAATTATAAACCCAACCCTGCCGTACGTACCTGTCCGTTTCCATGACTATTGTAAAAGTAACAGAGCTATGCTCGCTACTGCCAAATTCTCTCCCACCAACAGGTCTAACAATTGGTCCGGTTCATTGCCGGGCACCAAATCCAAAGTGGCCTCTCCTCGTGTTGGTCTCTCTACGTTCTGTGTCAGGAATCCTTCCTGAACCCACTGGACAAAATCCGCTCCATCTAAACTATTACAACTAAAAAGTTTCCAATCAGTATTTGGAAAGTTGAAGTCACCCATGACTACAACCCTGTGACTTCTGCACCTTTCCAGTATCTGCCTCCCAATCCGCTCCTCCACTTCTCTGCAACTATTAGGGGGTCTGTTTAAAAAAAAACCCAACAAACTGACTGCTCCTTTCTTGTTCCTGACCTCAACCCAAACTGACTCTGCCTGAAATGCCTTGTGCACGCTTCTTTGAACCAGAGTTGATCTCCTGGCTTGATGATAATGGTTGAGTGCCGTGGTCACTGTTATCAACACTGTCATGGACAGATTCATCTGCAGCTGGCAGATTGGTAAGGATGAGGCCAAGTATGCTTTTCTTTCTTGTTGCTTCCTTCACCACTTGCCATAGATCTAATCTAGCAACGGTGTACTTTAGGACCCAACCAGCTCAGTCAGTAGTGCTGCTGCCAAGCTACTCTTGTCGGTGGACATTGAATTCCCCCACCCAGCGTACTTTCTGCCCCTTCCCACCCTCTGTGCTTACTCTGTGATGTTCAACGTGCAGGAGCACAGAATCAACAGCTGAGGGAGAGCAGTGCATGGTCCTCAGCAAGAGGTTTCCTTGCCTGTGTTTGATCTGATGCCATGAGATGTATGGTGTGAAGAGTCAATGTTGAGGACATTCAGGGCAACTCCCCACGATATACCACTGTGTCGCCACCTCTGTTGGGCCTGTCTTTTGGGACAGGACATATCTAGGGATGGTGAATGTGGTGTCTGGGACATTCCTAGTAAAGAGTACTTTATAGGGTTGACAGTGTTGTTTTGCCATTGCTTCCTGTGGCTAGGTTGATGCCAGATGGTCCGTCCAGATCCATGCCTTTTTTTTTCCGAGAACATAAATGTTCAACCCTTTGAACCTCCATTGCCGTTCAGGGAAACCATCACTCATCTTCTACCTCAACTCAGTCACTTTATATTGTCCCAATAGTCCTTGAATTTTGGGAGGAAGCACCCTTGGACTTCCCTATTTTCTCTCTTGTTTCTTGAATGGTGAAAAGTATTCATTAAGGACCTCTCCTATCTCTTTAGGTTCTGTGCACAAATTCCCTTTACAATCCTTGATCGGCCCTACCCTTTCTCTGGTCATTCTCTTGTTCTGCACGTACATGTAAAAAGCCTTGGAGTTTTCCTCGATCCTATCTGCCAAGGTTTGCTCATGCCCCATTTTAGCTCTCCTAAGCCCTTTCTTCAGCTCCTTCCTGGCTAACTTGTATCCCTCTAGAGCCTTTGCCGCTCCTCTTTTCCTGAACCTTACATAAGCATCCTTCTTCCTCTTAACCAGTTGTTCAACCTCTCTCGAGAACCATGGCTCCCTCACTCGACCGCATCTTCTCTGCCTGCTAGGGACAAACATATTGAGAGCACATGCAGTATGCATTCCTTGAACAATCTCCACATTTCTGTGGTGCTCTTCCCTGACAGCATCTGTTCCCATTTTATCTTACTGAGTTCTTGCCTAATTGAATTGTAATTACCCTTCCCCAGTTATAATCCTTACCCTGCTCTGTGTACCTATCCTTATCCATGACTATCGTGAAAGAAACAGAGTTGTGATCACTACCGCCAAAATGCTCTCCCACCAACAGGTCCAACACTTGGCCCGGTTCGTTGCCAAGCACCAAATCCAAAGTGGCCTCTCCTCATGTTGGTCTATCTACATACTGTGTCAGGAATCCTTCCTGAACGCACTGGACAAAATCTGCTCCATCTAAACAATTACAACTAAAATGTTTCCAATCAATGTTTGGAAAGTTGATGTCATCCATGACTACAACCCTGTGACTTCTGCACCATTCCAGTATCTGCCTCCCAATCTGCTCCTCTACTTCTCTGCAACTATTTGGGGGTCTGTAAAAAAAAATCCCCAACAAAGTGACTGCTCCTTTCTTGTTCCTGACCTCAATCCGAACTGACTCTGTAGACATATCATTCTCGTACTGCCTTTCAGTGGCTGCTACACTAGCCCTGGCTAGCAATGCCACTCCCCCACCCCTTTTTCCACCTTCCCTATTTCTTTTAAAGCATCTAAATCCCGGAACTTCCAACAACCATTCCTGTCCCTGTGTTACCCAAGTTTCTGTAATGGCCACAACATCGTAGTTCCAAGTACCGACCCATGCTCTAAGTTCATCTGCTTTATTTCTGAGACTTCTAGCATTGAAGTATACACACCTCAAACCATCTCAGTGTCCGCAATTACGCTCCATCGACCGCATTTCTTTATAAACCACCTCACTCCCTGTTGTGTCTGTTGGAAGGCCGAATACCTCGTCCTCTGAATTATAAATCCGGTTCCCCACCCCCTGCCCAACTAGTTTAAACCATCCAGTACAGGTCTAGCAAACCTCCCTCCCAGGATATTTGTGCCCTTCCAGTTCAGTTGCAACCCGTCCTTACTGTACAGGTCCCACCTTTCCCAGAATGTGCTCCAATTATCCACATAATGGAAGCCCTCCCTTCTACACCAGCCCTGTAGCCATGTGTTTAGCTGCACTCTCTTCCTATTTCTTACCTCGTTATCATGTAGTAATAACTGGTAGTAATCCAGAGGTAGCTACCCTGTTTGTCCTGGACTTCAGCTTCCAACCTAACTCCCTGTACTCGTTTTTCACATTCTCAGTCCTTTTTCTACCTATGTCATTAGTACCGGTGTGTACCATGACTGCTGGTTGCTCACCCTCCCCCTTAAGGATCTTGAAGACACGATCAAAGACATCACGGACCCTGGCACCCGGGAGGCAACATACCATCCTTTCATCTCATTCGCGTCCATAGAACCGCCTATCTGTGCCTCTTACTATTGAATCCCCCACTACAATTACTCTCGTATTCTCACCCCTTCCCTTCTTTGCCACAGGGTCAGGCTCGGTGCCAGAGACCTGTCCGCTGTGGCCTTCCCCAATAGGTCGTTTCCCCCCACCCAACGGTATCCAAAACGGTATATTTATTATTGAGGGGAACATTCACAGGGGATCCCTGCACTGACTGCCTATTCCCTTTCCTGTTACTGACGGTCACCCAGCTACCTTATTCCTGTACTTTGGGTGTGACCACCTCCTTATAACTTCTCTCTATCACCCCCTCAGCCTCCTGAATGGTCCGGAGCTCATCCAGCTCCAGCTCCAGCTCCAGTTCCCTAACATGGTTTTTGAGGAGCTGGAGTTGGGTGCAGTTCTCGCAGGTGAAGTCAGAGGGGTCACCAGCAGTGACCCTTACCTCCCGCATCCTGCAAGAGGAGCATGCAACTGCTCTAGCTTCCATTCCCTCTACTCTAGATTTCCAGAAGAAGAATAAAAAAAAAGCCTTACTTTATCGAACCTCCACACAGTCGTCTTTTGGTTAAAGGAGGAGGACGGGTGGGAGACACTACACGTGTAGTGTTTCGGGTTTAGCCAATGCCCGAATTTATCTGTTTCTTCCTGGCTCGCGTTCCCTCCACACACCCACCGCTGAAAACAAGAGGGCCACTTGCTGCACGAGGTAAGTTTTTATACAGGGAGAGACAAAAACTGCCTTACCTTCCTGTCGGCACCCTGGCTCACGCCAGACTTGAAAAAACATTTATGATACAGTAATATTATGAAGTTATTTGTGCTGCGTATGTTAGCTTTCAACAAAGTACACTTATTTATTGGAATATCCCCTCCATCCTTTCTGAAGTTTATCATAATAATATATTAACATAGTGATAGGAACAGGAAGGTTTATTTGGATGGCATTTTGGATCTGAAATCTATCTACATCACCAAATTAACATCCACAGCCCTTTTTGGTAGAGAATTCTAAAGATGCACAATTTTCTGAGAGAAGTTAGGTCTAATCTCATGTTGAATGACCAGCTCCTTTTCCTAAAACTACTGCCCCTTTCTGTAGACTCTCCAGTCAGGGAAGCACACTATTAAGGTGCAGGCCCAGCAGGCAGATAAGAATACGTATGATATAGTTTCCTTTATTGAAATACTAGATATGGAAGTCTTGCTGCAATTATGGAAGGCTATGATGGAACCATGCCTCGATTACGATGTACAGTTTTGGTCTCTGTACCTAAAGAGGTTGCTTGCCTTTGTAGGGAAGCAATGCTGAAAGTTCTCGAGATTGTTACCTTGAATGAGAAGGTGGTCCTAAACGATAAGATTAAGTAGAATGAGCCTGTGGCTCTCTGGAGTTCGGATGACAAAGATGTGATCTCGTTGAAAAGTTTGAGATTGTGAGATAGCCTTTGAAGGCAAATACAATGTAGCTGTTAGCCTGATAGGAAAGTCTAGAATCAGGGGGTTGTAGTTTTAGGATTAGAATATGGCGATTTAGGCAGTGGAGACGTTTCTTCACTCAGGAATGTGAATCTTTGGAACTCTGTGTTCCAGGAGGCTCTGGATACTTAGTTAATGAGTATATTCAAAGCTGAGATTAATAATTGTTTTTATACAAAAAGAATTAAAAGATATTAGGATTGGGCTGGGAAGCAGAGTGGAGGTCAAAGATCTTTCTGATTGCATTGAATAGTGAAGCAAACTTCAGGGCTGTCTAGCTTGCTTCTATTTATTGCTTTGCTGGGTGGCTGAACCTTCAGCTGCCTAGTGTCTATGTTGTGGAATTCCGTCACCAAGCATCTCTGTCTTGGTTTCTGTCTTTCCTTCTTTAAGATACTCCTCATGTACTTGACGATGCTTTTGTTTGGTTATCTGTTCTGATATCACCTCTTGTGGCTTGGTGTCCAGTTTTGCTTTAGGATGCTCTGGTGAAAAACCTTGGCACTTTTTTTTAACATATGTACATGTGTATAAGTGTAAGTTGATCTTATTTTTATGCTAATTTCAGTTTTTCATTTCCTATAAACACAGACTTCTGATAGAACAGATACTTGGTACCTTTCTGAAATATGGAAAATGAAATTGTGCGATTAGGTTTTCTTCAGCATTTTATAATTTTCTGTTGTTACCAAATTAATTTACATAAGCATGTTTAATTTCCTGATAAATGGATAATGACTAGAAGAATTTAATTTTTTTCCCTCAACTGTGGGATTTTTTTGCTCCCCCACCATTGATACTGATAACTGACTACATGTTTATGATCTCTGCAGTATTGAACTTCACCAATGCTGGCAGTTTCTTTAGAAGTACAGTACTGTGCCCATTTTCTACTAGTGATTTGTTTTATGAATGCAAAATTTAAGACCATCAGTTTCATAATATTTGGTAGGAAAAATGCATGATGCCGCTGTGTCATGTTGGAAGTGTAATAAATTTACATGTTGAAATCCACAGTATAATATAATTAGAGCAGAACTTCCAGACAATTATTTATACTGAAGCACGGGTCATGTTCTTCATACAGGTTGGTGGGGAATTCTTTGGTGTGGGTCCAGAAGTGGGGAAGATGAGTAAAGGATTTTGGAAAGAAAGAAGCATTTTACCCAGAGGCTGTGAGCAAGTGTTTTTGATATGGATAAATAAACACCACAGCTGCATAAATATTTCTGGTGATCCATAGTTTTTGTTAAACTTCCAGTATAAACAGTAAAAAGGCAGTGGATGTAATCATCTATGTCTGCCTCTGAAGTTAAAGAGCACTTGAAAATTGTTTTGTCAAATGTTGCCTCAGAAACAGCTCTAAAGTTCATGTCTCAGCTTGATGTGAAATCATTTGGAAAAATAAACTTTTATTTACAGTTGCAGTGTAACTCAAACTCATGTAAGTTGGATGATTGGTCACACCACATATCTAGAATGTGGTACCTTCAAATCCTAGGTACTGTTTTAGTTACTCCTCTTCAGCTGAATATTAGTTACAGGTAGGGTTTTTGACCAGACTCAAACTTTTGAATCGAAAAAGAACCTTTAATGGCATTCCTAATCCAGCCCATTTAGTTAGTGCACAATATTGTAGAGTGTTATTCTGTCATTTGCAATCATTCTTCACCTCTTCTGTGTTTAACAGCAGCACAACAGAAAAATCTAGTCTTACTGTGTTTGGAAATACATTTTGGTCTATTGTTAACAGACCTGAGTGATGGACTTGTTACTGTCCCTTTAATGCTTTCTCAGGATGAGTTATTTGGCAAACTTTAGCTTTCTAGAAACTTGAGATTCATCCATGCTCTGCATGACCATCTTTCAAATCCTGAATTCATTCAAATTGTTTAAATCATCCATTAGTTTTTGTCGTGAAAAGCTATGATTCTTTTTATTGTTTGGCTATCTGGAAAATCAACTTTCATTTCTCCCTCACTTGCGATTGATTAAATTACATAGCTTTATCATGCAAGTTGACAAAATCCAAAAGCTATGTTCACACAGCACCATAGGACAAAGAACAAAGAAAATTACAGCACAGGAACAGGCCCTTTGGCCCTCCAAGCCTGAGCCGCTCCAGATCCTCTATCTAAACCTGTGGCCTATTGTCCAAGGATTTGTATCCCTCTGCTCCCTGCCCATTCATGTATCTGTCTAGATACATCTTAAATGATGCTATCGTGCCCGCCTCTACCACCTCCACTGGCAATGCATTCCAGGCACCCACCACCCTCTGTGTAAAAAACTTTCCACGCATATCCCCCTTCAACTTTTCCCCTCTCACCTTGAAATCGTGACCCCTAGTAATTGAGTCTCCCATTCTGGGAAAAAGCTTCTTGGTATCCACCCTGTCTATACCTCTCATGATTTGTAGACCTCAATCAGGTCCCCCCTCAACCCCCGTCTTTCTAATGTAAATAATCCTAATCTACTCAACCTCTCTTCATAGCTAGCGCCGTCCATACCAGGCAACATCCTGGTGAACCTCCTCTGCACCCTCTCCGAAGCATCCACATCCTTTTGGTAATGTGGCAACCAGAACTGTACGCAGTATTCCAAATGTGGTCGAACCAAAGTCCTTTACAAGTGTAACATGACCTGCCAACTCTTGTACTCAATACCCCGTTCGATGAATGAAAGCCTGCCGTATGCCATCTTGACCACTCTATCAACCTGCGTTGCCATCTTCAGGGTACAATGGACCTGAAAACCCAGATCTGTCTGTACATCAATTTTCCCCAGGGCTTTTCCATTTACCGTATACCATATGCGATAGATAATGATTCTATGCACTGAACTGTGACAGAATTATTTTTTTCATATTCCTCAGATATCCATTTTACCTGTTATTTTGTATTCAAGGGCAACACAGAGGCACAGTGGTTAGCACTGCTGCCTCACAGTGTCAGGGCCCGTGGTTCAATTCCAGCCATGGGTGACTGTCTGTGTGGAGTTTGCGCATTCTCCTGAGTCTGCCATAGGTTTCTTCCGGATGCTTCGGTTTCCTCCCACAGTCCAAAGATGTGCAGGTTAGGTGGATTGGCCATGGGGAATGCGGTGTTACGGGGATAGGGTGGGGTTACTGGGATAGGTTGGGGTTTCAGGGATTGGCAAGGGTTCTGGGTCTGTGTAGGATGTTCTTTGGAGGGTTTGCGCTGACTCGATGGGGCAAATGGCCTTTTTCTGCACTGTAAGGATTCCAAGATTCCACACCTGGTTGTGTGCAATTGCAATTGTTACCGCTTATAAATCCTTAAGTTGCTCCCTTGGTTTTCACTTTATATACCAACAGGATTACGTGTGAGAGTGTACAAACTGAATTATTGTTCATTGCTTTGTCAAGCAGGATTCGAATTACTGGTTGCTTGGTTAAACCATATCATCTACAGTATATTGAAAGTTACTTGGGTGGGAAATGGTTAGACTTTTAGAGTTTTTGTGGTATTGCCTTCAGGCCTCCAATACTCATTAATTTATTCTTTTATTTGAAAATTAGGTATAACTTTAACTTAAATGTGGAAAGCAAGCAAAAATTGCTCAATGACTTACTTTTATTTCATGAATGAACAAAGTGAAACATTCCTATTTATATGAAATTGTAATTCTAAAAACATTGATTTTATAGCTGCTGGTTGTAGTGGAACACAGACAGTTGATGAGGGTGCTACTAGAATGCAAACTTCGAAACAAGGAAAACATTGCAGTCTTGTAAATGATTCAAGAAATCCAGATCGGTTTCTTCAAAAAACAGGCAAGGTAAATGCTCATGAAAATGTTACCTCGATTTTGTTTCAATCATCTACACATGGTTCATGGTCTGAAGTTACAGTAACCTGCAGGCAACTCTAGCTCTTTTGAAAATAGATGCCTTGTTCAAGAAATGGGTGCTCTTTTATCTCCCTAATTCCTCCATTTTCCATTGACTTGCCAACTTTAATACTGGAGTAAACATACATTTGCTGCCAGTTTTGGTAGTTTTTGTCATGTTTGACCCAGCATATCAGGACCTCCTAATGAGTGAAATGAATGAACTTGTTACATATTGTTAATAGGAGTTTCTTTAATTGTTGGGGAAATGTTCTTGACTTCTTCTTTAACTTCTTTCTACTCCAGCCAATTCAAGCATACTTTTGAAATTTTTCTCCCAGTTGTTCACAGATTCGTGAAATATTATTGAGACATTGATATATACTTGGTTATCTCAGTCTGTGATAAAAATTATTAAAAAATTAGTTTCAATTCATCAATTATATATTACATTAACTTGTATCTAATCCAAGTAGGGTGTGAAAGAGGCCAGAATTGGAGAAGAGCAGATATCTTATGGTATGTGGGGTGAGGGGGTGAAAGAGAGGCAGTGATGGATGATGATTGTTGTAAGACTACCAGAGGTTACGGAGTTTGCTAGGGGCTGAACCATGGAAGGATGTGAAAACAATATTGAAGCTTATAAAAATGATGCCTGTGTACGTTTGTGGGTATTGTGGTGCTGGATTAGTGGATCCCGGTATGATAGGATAAAAGTAGCAGAACTGTAAATGTTCTCCAGTTTATGCAGAGTGGGAGGCCAGCCAGGAGAACGTTGGAATAGTCAAGTCCTATCTAGAGACAACAAGGACATGAATAAGGGATATAACACCAGTTAATCTGCGGGAGAGTGAGAATGTGCTGTATTATTTCGGTAGATGTTGGTAGTTTTGGCTGATAGACTGGATGGACATGGATTGGAACTTCCTGGGGCCAGGTAGGATGTTGAGGTTACTACAGAGAAGGTGCTAGGCACTGAGGATGTTATCCAGCATGGTAACGAAACGTCTGCGATACAAGAAACCAGCTCAGCGAGCCAACCAACCTCAAGGTGCTAAGGAATCTGAAAGGTCTGAAGATGGATAAATAACATGGACCAGATTGCCTACACCACAGTTCCAAAGGAGACAGCTGAGGCGATTGTGGATGTGTTGTTGGTGATCTGTAGTGTATCACTGGGGTCAGTGAGTGTCTCAGAGGACTGGAAAATGGCTAATGTAACATCCCTGTTTCAGGATGGAGGGAGGTAAAAGACAGGAAACAATAGGCCAGTTAGCCTGACTTTGGCGATTGGTAAGATTTTAGATAAAAACCGAAAGAACTGCAGATGCTGTAAATCAGGAACAAAAACAAAGTTGCTGGAGAAGCTCAGCAGGTCTGGCAGCATCTGTGAAGGAAGAAACAGAGTTAATGTTTCGGGTCTGGTGACCCTTCCTCAGAACTGTTGATAAGATTTTAGAGTCCATTACTAAGGATGAGATTGCAGAGTACTTGGAAGTGCATAGTAAAATAGGGCTGTAACAGCACCGCTTCATCAAGCGAAGGTCATGCCTAACGTATCTGTTAGAACTCTGAGGAGGTAATGAGCAAGTTAGACAAAGCAGAGCCAGTGTACGTGATCTGTTTGGATTTCCAGAAGGCTTTTGGCGTGGTGCCATACATGAGGCTGCTGAATAAGATGAGAGACCATCCTGATAGGGGCATGGATAGAGGATTGGCTAACTAGCTGAAGATGAGGATAAAATCATGTTTTTCAGGATGGCAGCTGGTGACTACTGGAGTTCTGCAGGAGTCAGTGTTGGAACCACAACTATTTACATTATATATTAACCATTTGGATGAAGGAACTGAGGGCATTGTTGCTAAGTTTGCAGATGACACAAAGATAGGCAGGGGGACAGGTGATGTTGAGGAGGCAGGGAGGCTGCAGAAGTACTTGGACAGGCTAGGAGAGTGGGCAAAGACGTGACAGATGGAATACAACGTGGGCAAGAGTGAGGTTATGCACTTTGGTGGGAAGTCTAGAGATGTAGACTATTTTGTAAATGGGGAAAGGCTTTGGAAATCTGAGGCAAAAAGGATTTTGTAGTACTAGTTCAGAATTCTCTTAAGTTAACTTGTAGGTCCAATTGGCAGTCATGGAGATAAATGCAATAGGAATATCCACAATGCTGTATAGGAGGGAGTTCCAGGATTTGACCCAGTGACACTGAAGGAAGACAATATATTTTCAAGATAGGATATTAAGTTTCTTGGAGAAGTACCCGCAGCTGGTGCTGCTTCCACATAGCCACTGCCCTTGTCCTACTAGATGGTAGAGGTCATGGATTTGGAAAATGCTGTAAAAGGATCTTCGATAAATTTCTGCACTGCATCCTGTAGATAGTACTTGCTACTGTGACTGAGCGTTGGTGGTGGAGGAAGTGAATGTTTTGGAAGTGGTGCCAATCAAGCTTCTTGAGCTGTTAGAGCTGCACCATCCAGGCAAGTTGGAGCATTCCATCACACTTCTGACTTGTACCTTGTAAATGGTGGATAGGCTGTGGACGTCAAGAAGTGTGTTATTTGCTGCAAAATTCCAAGCCCCTGACCTGTTCTGGTAGCCACAGTATTTATGCAGCTGGTCCACTAGTTTCTGGTCAACGGTAATCCCCAGGATGCGGTTGGAGGAGGATTCAATGATGGTCATGTCGTTGAATGTCACCAGGTGATAGTTGGATTCTCTTTTGTTGAAGCTGTTCATCGCTTGGCATTTGTATGGCATGAATAGTACCTGTCAGTTGTCAGCTCAGGTCTGGATATTGTCCAGATCTTGCTGCATTTGGACATAGACTACTTCATTATCTAAGGAGTCACAAATGATGCTGAACATTGTGAAATTATGTGACCTTAAGGTCAAGGGAAGGTCTATGATAAAACAGCAGGAGATGCTTGGCCTGGAACACTACCTCGAGTAAGGTGACATCTTAGGGCTGAGATGACGGATCTCCAACAGCAAACGTTTTCCTCTATGAAAGATATGACTCCAACCAGCAGAGAGTTTTCCCTTGATTCTCATTGACTAGTGTTGCCAGGGCTCCTTGATACCTCACTAGGTTGAATGCAGCCTTGATGTGAAGGGCAGTTACTCTCACTTCACCTCTGGAGTTCAGCACTTTCAAACTAAGGTTGTAGTGGGATCAGGAGCTGAGTGCTTCTGACGAAAACCAAACTGAATATTAGTCAATGTGTTTTTACTGAACAATTGCTGCTTTGTAGCATTGTGAGTGACTCCTTCTTCACTTGATTGATGATCAAGAGTAGACTAATGAGACTGTAATTGGCCAGGGTGGATTTGTCCTACCTTTTTGTGTACAGAACAATTAGGCAATCTTGAACATAGCCATGTAGCTCCTTGTGTTGTAGCTGTACTAGAAAGGGTGTGGCTTGTTTTGGAGTACAAGTCTTCAATAGTACTGCTGCAATGTTTTCACATTCCATTGGTTTTGCAGTATCCAGTGCCTGCAATTTTTCTTGATAACGTGGGGTGAATTGAATTGGCTGAGGGTTGGCATTTTGACATGTTCAGAGGGTAGCAGGTGAGTCGGGTGTGGTGATAGGTTGGCAGTTGGGGGAGGTGATTTAGTTGGGTGCCAGATAGTTGATTGAAGATAGGGTGCTAGCTGGTTGAGGGAGAGATTAAGGTGGCAGGAAGTATGTTTTGGGAAGGTTGAAGGTGGTCTCCAGGTTCTGGAGTTGGGAGCTGGGTCCATTGTGGTCCGATTGGGGAATGTTGCTGAGTCCAGTCAGGTTGCGTCTTAGGGTGATGCAGGAGATCCAAAGACTATTTGGCCTCAGAATATCTGCACCATTAACTCTGTTTCTCTTTCTGTAGATGCTGTCTGACTTGCTGAAAAGTTCTATAAATTTCTCTTCATATGCCATTCATTTAGATGGTATTGAAGCTGTTTATATAAACAGTTACTTTTTTAGTTTGGTGGTTATGCAGTGATTGTAACAATGCTAATTTAAGTGAAGAATACCTTTTTGTCTGAAAGTAGATGAATTTGCTGTGACCAATGACAATTATGTAGTTGGTCTTGGTGGCCTGTTTTTCCTCCTTTTGTCATTTCATTGTGATGTTATGAATCAGGACCAATGGGGTTTTGAGATGTTCATATCTCTCCAAAAGCTTTACATCATTTACTCTGTTAAACACTTTACTGAAGGTAAGTACTAAGGCTCCATGTGTGTGAATATCTTGCAGTATTACTGCTTAAATAAAAATTGTTGTTGTTCAAAGCTACTGCTCATTGTCTCTGCCTACTGAAGAACTTCATAACCTGTCCAGCCACTGCTTGATCTTTAACCTTTCCTTACTTCCTGCAGTTTTGAAACACGTTTTTGCTGTACAAATGTATCGCATGAATTATTTTGACATTCTCCCCTACCCAAATAACAAGAATACGATGGCAGTTGTTAAATATTTTTTATTGTTCTGTGTCCTTCACACTATTGCCCACTTCATCCTTCTTCTGTATGGGTATCTTCTCTCCCAGTTTAGCTCCATGGCATTGCTCATGGTCTCTTTTTGCTAATCAGATTATCAACACTATATGGCCTCAAATTGAATCTCTTTTTGTACCAACATGATATTTTGTGTGTACGACATGGCTCTAAGCTAGCTTTCTTCTCCATCATTTATATGTTGCCTTCGGTAAACTCGTTTTGAAGGATGGGATTTACCTAAGACCTAGACCTAGATGAATCATAGCTTTTTTCCACTTCGTCAAAAATGAAATCTACTTTGCAATTCTCAGTGCTTTTATTGAATCAACTTGATTACGTTTATGTTGGACTCAGTGGTACTGAATGATACTGTGATATTTGGTTTGTCACTACAGCAGCCTTCTTGCACCTTTAAAGAATTTCTTCAGTCTTTACAATTTCCAGTCTGAATTTCTGCTGTCCTCTTCTTCCTGGTCTTCTGGGTCTTCCAGCTTTACCCCTCTAAAAGACGCTGCAAGCCATCCAGAATATTATGGCTTAAGTGTTCTCATGCGGCAAAGCCTAAGATGATTAAGGATGAGTTGATGTGTAAAAGGAATATTAGTTAGGTTAAAGAAACTCAAAGTGCCATTTTCTGATGAGATCCTTCCAGGTATCATGAAGGAGGAAATAAATATAGTCTTACAAATTATACCCAGGGACTGTATTGTGTGCAATGTGTTTTGGAGTATTGCCATTATAATACACAGTTTTTGAAAGGGTGCCAGGGAAGTACTAGGTAAAAGAGATGTTAGTTTATCATCTGTCGTAGAGAAAATGTTACTTTTTAAGGATAAAGTAGCTGAATAAAAATTACAAGAGACAAATATTTAGTTAGTAAGCCTCATAGAACTCTTTCAGAAGGTGGTAGCTGTGGTTAATGAGAAAAATGAGGGGATACAGTATACATGGACTTCAGAAGGAACTCTTGTGGCACAGTGGGAGTGAACCTGCATCTGGCCAGAAGGCCTGGGTTCAAGTTCCACATTCTCTAGATATACGTAGCACTTTGATTAGAAAATATCTACATGGAATACATGTTTTGTGGCTGAGTTGTAGTGTCCATTCCTCTGTGCCAGGAGTCCTCCAAGGGTGTATCATAACATATTTGAACAGGTTGAGTAAATATATCTGTTTGGACTCCAGATAAGACCGTTAAGTGACCTGTATGTAGTAAAAGGATAGTAAACTTAGGTTAAACATTAGATGGTAGCAGGAAAATAGAGAACAGGACTTAAAAGGCAATTCTTTTTTTTTTGATTAATTAGGAATGATTAGGAATTAGACTTGGGGTCTCCCTGCAATTTCAGTTCTGGGGCCATTAGTGTTCACTTTATACCATTGATGTGGACATAGGCCTATTGGAAGTGGTGTTAAAATTTGCAGATAATTTCAAAACATGAGTCTGTTTAATTCTTTAGAAAACCAAGGGAAGCTTTAAAGGAATATTGGTGAGATGTCAGAATGAGCTAAAGAGTAGCAGGTAGAATTCAGGGTCAGTAAGTGTTATGTTTTAGGAAAAAGCTCAGCCATACTTATATTATGAACAGAAGTGGGCATGCTGCTGTGGAAGAGTGGCAGGGTTTAGGGTTACAGATTTCCATAACATGAATGACAGAACCTCAGGTTGGTTAAGATTGTAAACAAACAAAAAGGTTGCAACTTCCTAAGCTTTATCATAGGGAACAATACAAATATTTAGAGGTAATGCTGATTTTCTGCAAAAAAAAAGCCTTGACCTCAGAGTACTATGTACAGTAAGGGGGTCTCAACTGTGGAAAGAATATTACAGTGTTAGTGCAACATGGCTTCACTGAGATGTTACTGGAATGAAAGAATGCGTACACCCTGTATGAGATAAACTTGTACTTTTCCTTTATTTTTACAAACGCGTTAGTTATATGGCAACATGCCAGAAGTGTTTTAAATGCTCAGAGGATATCATAGGATGGATGGAAGCAGTCCTCTGCATGTTGGACAAGTTCCTTAAGCTTTCTGCCTCCTGGGGAGCAGTGCAGCCATATTGATAGTGAATTATTTAGTGACAATTCAAGCTACATTTGACACAAGGATCTAGGATGCTGAGTGTAAATTGTATTAATGAAAATTGAACATGGCAATGTTGAACTATCCTGTGTCCTTGGAAGATTATCCAATCATTAATCCTGCTTTCAAAAATTAAATCTCTTAGAGGGGTAGGATACTTTTTTTCCCTACTGTGCTTTGTTAAAGTTCAATTTTTTTTTGTGAAAGGACCACTTGTTAGCACCTACTACTTTAATATGTTAGCAACTTGTTTAGACTCATAGTGAAATGTTGAATGTTTGTTCAGAAAATGCTATTCCTATTTTGCTTGTAGATTTGAAAATGACCAAAGAATACCAATGTTGTTATTCTCATGCATATAGGTAATTTACATTGTGGAAAGGAAACATTCCAGAGCTGTGACCGGATTTATCAAACCATTTCCTGACAAAAGCAGTGAACTTTACAAAGGGTTCTTCATGTTTTCACCTGTTGATCATAGAGTACCTAGAATCTTGGTACCTTCAGAAGAATGCCCAAAGGACTTTATGGCTAGGCCTTCAGATTATGAGAACGTTCTTTTTATTTGCCGCATTGTGGATTGGAGGGATGACAGTAGTTTTGCAGATGGGTAAGATCAATTTGTTGTTAAAATATGCATAATTTAAATTGAAATGCCAACAACTTTTATAGTATTACATTGTATATAGAAGTTTCCACTATTGTGCCTAAATGATGCTTCTTAAGCAGTTTAATCAAACATAATTGTCTTTTTTAATGTCTACTAAATTAAAACAAATTTCTATAAGAAAATATCATAATTTTAGTGTATGAAGAACCTTGAGATATGACATAGAAGGAATGTTTGCTCTCAATTAGCACATGCGTAAGAAGAACGAGCAGGAGGTGGTCAAATGGCCTCTCAAGCCTGCTCCACCAGTTAATCAGATTATGGCTGTTCTGATGCGGCCTCAACTTCACTTTTATGCCTGCTCTTAGTAAACATGTTCTTGTGTTATTTAGCTACGTCAATAACTTGACCACCTACAGCTAAACTGTATATACCCTAGAGTAATCTCCAGTGACAACCTGGTGACAAATGCTGCAGTACCAAGATCATGTGGTCAACATCTAAGTACTTGGCTTATTTGCATGTCTGTTAAGAGATATCATGCCAAAGGTGATAACACAACGTTCCCCATACCCCTTAGCTCCCTTGCAGATTAAAGATCTGTCCAGTACAACATTGAATCTATTCAGTGATCCAGCATCCACCGCTCTCTGTGGACGGAAATTTCAAAAACACTTAATTCTCTGAGAAGAAATTTCTCCACATTTTTGTATTAAATGGGAGAGCCCTTACTTTGAAACTATGTTCCCAATTGATGTTACTACTCAATACATCAGATCCCAGACAGGAACCTAGCTTGATACATCATATTTTAATTTGTTTTGTTTTTAACAACATGATGTCTTGTTGAAACATTTGCACAAAATGCTGCAGATTTTGATTTGACAATAAACAAAAGTTTATAAACCAAAGAAATAAAGATAAGATAGAATAAATCGATCCATTTACTTATAATACAATTTCAAAGATTTTTAACCATACAGTAAAAGTATAATCTCATTAATCCCAAAACACTCCTTTAAAAATTGAGAAGGAACAAAATAGCTATGGTGTAGTACCGAAGCACACCCCCATACACCGCCCAGAATGTCACATGTATAATATTTGTACCTGATTCCCTGTAATTCTTTAGAAGTGCACTCAAATCTATTAACAGGCCCCTTTTAAAAAGAAATCATCATGCCTACAGAAATACTTACAAACTAATTGTTAGTGACGGTCATAGAGTTTTACAACATAGAAAGAGGCCCTTCAGCTCCTCATGTCCATGCTGGTTATCAAGCACCTATGTACTTTCCCCAGTATTTGGCCCATAGCCGTACAAGGTATGATGGTTCAAGTGACCCTCTAAATACTTGCTAAATATTATTATGGTTCCTGCTTCTACTACCTTTTGAAGCAGAGAGTTCTAGATATTCACCATTGTCTGAGTGAAAAAAATTCTTGCTTAAATCCCCACTAAGCCTCCTTCCTTTTACCTTAAATCTATCCCCCTGGCTTTTGATCTCTCTACTAAAGGGTAACGTTTCTTCTTAACTGCCCTATAAATTTATATACCACAATCAGTTGCCTCTCAGCCTTCTCTGCGCTAAGCAAAACAACTCCAGCCTATCTAATATCCCATCATAGCTGAAAAACTCCAGCTTAGGCAATATCCTGGTGAATCTCTTCTGTATCGTCTCTAATGCAATCATACCCTTACTGTAGTGCAGTGACCAGAATTCTAGCTCACTTGTGGCTTGACTAATGTCTGATACAGCTCCATTAAAACCTTCCTGTCATTATATTCAATGCCTCAACTAATATCAGTATGATACTATCTTGTAAAAGTGCCTTCTTACCGATGAGTTGTTAAATCAAGATGATTTTGGTTTGAATCTTCATAGAACTTAACAGCACAGGATTAAGTGGAATGCTACTTTTACAGAACAAAGTCAGCTAGACTTTAGAATCTCAAAAAGTCAGTTTCGAATTCTAGTTCTGAGGAAGGGTCACCGGAGCCAAAACGTTAACACTGTTGGATGCTGCCAGACCTGCTGAGCTTTTCCAGCAACTTTGTTTTTGTTCCCAGTTTCCAATTGCTTTAACTTGAACAAAATTTGGGCTAAAATTTCCCCCATTAGACAGGCTACAAAATCAGTATTGTGCTACAGGGTTTCCCACTGAATGAATTAAGCTAAAAGTGTACCTCTTAATTCTACTTTTAGGGGAGGTGAGATAATAGGTAACATATGAGAAAGAGAAGGCTATTTAAAGTATCCCAGAAGCCTTCAAAGTTGACATAAAATAGAGTTAATGAATCTCATGCTGCAAAGAAGTTGATGTACTGTTTGGTGTGATTTAATATTTAACCAGTTTAGTCAATCACATGTCAAATCTGTTAAAGCATTAAGATCCATAGAAACTAATGGTAAGTAAGAAAATTAATGATGAAGTGAAATGCATAATACAGTTTAGCTTGTTTTGTGTTTGATTGTAAATAGGCATTTGACGAAAAGTCTAGGACAAGCAGGTGAAATTGAACCTGAAACTGAGGGCATCCTTACTGAATACGATGTGGAGTTCTCTGATTTCCCTGATGAGGTACTGAATTGTCTACCAAAATCTCTACCATGGACCATCCCGAAAGAAGAATTGCAAAAGCGTAAAGATTTACGGTAAGTATTTACAATGAAAATATAAAAATAATTTTTAATGCTGTGTTTTGCTGACATACAGTAGGTTAGATTTATGCATCTTGTTAGAAATTGAAAGTAAAACTGGAAATTTGACCAACTTTGGAAGTAGTTTATTTGGGAGAGGATTACACAATACTTTGAGGGTTTAGCTGTTGGTGGAATCTAAATCTGGATGGTGAGGGCTCAGTTTGAAATGAACAAAGAATTGTCTTCACACAAGAATCTGATAAATAAGACTTTAGTCCTCAAAAGCAAGAACATCAAGTCAGTTTTGATACCAAACTCTGTATTATGTTTTCGCAAAACTGTTGATTGTGAGACTAATATAGATTTTACTGCATATTGACTCCCTAGTTTATGAGCATGCGGTTGATCTCTTCCTAAAGGCATATTTTTGAAGACATGTCTGTTGGTATCATGTAGTTAGCTTGGCTCAATTAATTTAGTTCTTAATTGAGCCAATAACATATGGATTTAAGCCCCATTCCAGTATTTGAGAAAGTAATTGAGGTTGATACTTCAGTATGATACTATCTTGTAAAAGTGCCTTCTTACCGATGAGTTGTTAAATCAAGATGATTTTGGTTTGAATCTTCATGGAATCATAGAACTTAACAGCACAGGATTAGGTGGAATGCTACTTTTACAGAACAAAGTCAGCTAGACTTTAAAATCTCAAAAAGTCAGTTTAGAATTCTAGTTCTGAGGAAGGGTCACCGAGCCAAAACGTTAACTCTGATAGATGCTGCCAGACCTGCTGAGCTTTTCCAGCTACTTTGTCTTTGTTCCCAGTTTCCAATTGCTTTAACTTGAACAAAATTTGGGCTAAAATTTCCCCCCATTAGACAGGCTACAAAATCAGTATTGTGCTACAGGGTTTCCCACTGAATGAATTAAGCTAAAAGTGTACCCCTTAATTCTACTTTTAGGGGAAGTGAGATGATAGGTAACATACGAGAAAGAGACGGCTATTTAAAAAGCATACAGAGTAGGATGTCTTGAAAAAAATTAGAAGATCTATGTCTGGAGTACAGAAATAGTGTTGAGAAGGTGTTCACAGGAAACGAAGAAGAAAGCAGATAAAATATACAAACTGTATAAAGATAGAAAAGGAGTAGAAGACAAAGACAATATTGTTTACATTTCATTAGTGATCTTTAGTGAATTTAAGGACTCGTGTTAAATTCACATCAGTTGTGGACAGGTACTAGGTTGATGATTGGTTTACTTTATTTAGCTCCACAGTCACCAACATTATATCACTCTGCTGAAATCAACACAAATGTTGCAATGTTTCAGCTTTTATGTCTAAAGTAAGAGAGTCACAATAGGAACTTGGCTGAGAGCACCAAACTGCACATCTACCAAGCTTTCCCTGTCTTCAGCATGTTCCTGTACCGATGAGTGATCTGGGCAATATATGCTGGGAAGAGACAAAATCTGAATAGTTTCCACCTTCCTCATCTCAGACCCATCCTCAGAATCTTTTGCCAGAACAAGGTTGCCAATTCAGAGATCCTGTAGTGTGCTAATTTGATCAGCACACCCTTATTACTAAGGCAGCACAGGCTCAATAATGCTGGTTGGATGAAGAATGGCTTAATACGCTAAGATCTATTATACAGTGACCTGGCCACAACTGGTTCACAACCTCCAACGCATCCATACCTCCACTGCAAGGATACCTGCATCTGAAATGTAAATTAGCAGATGTTGACATAAATACCATTAGATAGTCACCAGCCCCACCTCCTCCCTTCCGTTCCACCTACCAACTGGATTCATCCCTCCCATCGACCAACCAAGTTGCACCTACAACTGGTGTCCACCTATCACCACCATTCTGCTACCCCATCCTCACCCCTCTCTTTATCTGCAGTTTCCCCAGCCCCACATCCAGTCCTGAAGAAGGGTAATACCTGAAACGTTGACTTCTCCGTTCCTCCAGATGCAGCCTGGCCTGCTGTGTTCTTCCAGCCTCCTTTTTGTTTACGTAGGGTTCCAACGTCTGCAGTTTTTTTGTCTCTCACCAAAGGCCATGATTTCTAGGGGCTGATTTTTTGGAGGGACATTCAAAAAGGCAAACAGAAAAGGAAAGCCTGAAATAGCAGAGAAGAGGATATTGAGAAAACAGAAACCAACGAATCTGGCACCTTCTGAGCTTACTGACTTCATTTATAGAAAAATGGCGAGATACCATGCCAAGTTTAAGGACTTGGGCCACATCAGTGATGTTTAACATGGTTGATCATCAAGTTACATATCATTATCTCATGAGATGGACAGCTGCAAATGTGTGTGTTAAAATCAAATAGAGCTACTTTGGCTATATGTTCAAAATCCACCCTAGTTTCATATAAAGTATATTTATAAACAACCTGTATTTAATAGAAACATTGCAGAAAGAGTTTAAAATAAAATACAAGTTGCAAGATAATATATAAAATATTTTGAGAGATATTGCGTTATGGAAATTTAGTTTTTCTTTGTTCGCTACAATACTTGGATAGTTTTCTTGTTGCTATGGTGATCTCTGTGTTGTGTGAGACATGCATATAAGCGGTCAATTGAAAAATGACAATATTTTGGACTACATTCAGCAGCTACTATGATGGCTTTCAGGTGCAAGAATATTTTAGGAAACTTGGCAATATAAATACCATTTTCAAGAAAAAAACACAAAAATCTGGAAGCAACATTTTTGAAAACCAACTATCCAGGGCAGTTTGATGTTCTTGCTTACTTCAATTATTGTTGATTAATTGTTGAAATTGTTATGATCCCAGCTGATCCTACTGGTCAAATCAGATCCCAGAGTGAAACCTGACTTGTTCAATCCTAACTTTGATTTTCTTTTAACCATGGATTTATTGAACACATCCATAAGAGGCTGCCACTGTACGTTTAGCTCAAAGAATAAAATGTTTATTTAACCAGTAAAAAGTACATGAAATGTATTACATGAGTCAGACAAGTTTGAAAAATTTCATTAAGAGTAAAACATTCAACTTGAAATTGTTTCTTTTATTCCAGCATTGTGCTTTCAGACACCCAAACCTCATCAAAGAGTTACCAATGTCTCCATTCTAAGCTTCTTAGGCTGGCATGGCTGTAATCGGTTTTCTTTTGGCGATTGTTTTTTTTCAGTCGATTAACTAAATGCTCTTTTCTTCCATCTGGTATCCCTCCCATGAGATACTCAAAGTGAACTGCAAGCTAAACTTATTATCACTTTAACTTTCAAGTAAATATGTAATTTTCATAGAGACAATTCCCAAACGGTTTCTTATCAGAACTGTTACAAGACAGCGTAACAACTCAGCTTCCACTGTTTAGTACAATCACATACACGCTGCCTTTCAGGATTGTTTTGTCTCTATGTATCACTAGATCATGTCACTAAATGACAGTAATTTTGAAATACACTGAACTGTTCACCTCAATGGATTAAATCTTCATTAAAACAAATGGAAACAAAATAAGCCTCCAGACTCCCTGGTACCAAGCATCCCAAGCTCTCGATGAAACTCTAAAAGTGGCTAACCATATTTTCATTTATTAACACACAAAATACAAATAAAATTTAAAGTTATACATTGTTTTACCAACATCTCACAGGAGAAACAAATGGAAAGATATCTTTAAGAGGTGTTTTCATTCTTACAATATCCTCCTCTCGCTTATTTTTATTTTACTTCTAGATTTTGCTCTAGCTGTAACAATGTATTCACATTAACTGTATAAGGAGTTTCATAAAAATTATATTCTATGCAACTCCCTGTTGATCATGAGGTTTGTTTTTTTCCATATATGCTCTCGATAAAGTATCTTCCATAATATTGTCTCTTCCTGGTGCATGAATTTACTTTTCAAATTATATGGTCATGGTATAAAACTCCAGCTAAACAGTCTCATGTTTTAGTATGAACTTTGCTTAGAACGTTAAAGGATTACGGTCTGTATAAATACTAGTATCTGCAGAGTTGTTGGATACATAGACTTCAAGATGTTGTAGAGCCAATACCAGATTTTGAGTTTCTTTTGTCATAGTTGAGTATTTTTCCTGGCAAGAATTCAACTTTTGAGAAAAGTTACTGACTGGCTTTCGAAACCCTCCCCCTCAGATTTTTCTGGCATCAATAACCAGTTTAAGTGGGCCTGGATTATGTAGTGCTACTAAAACCAGTACGGTGGTCAACACTGGTTGCAAGTACTCCGACCCCACCTCTGTCGAGATAAATTTCTTGCATTTGTTAGATGAACCACGAAAGTGCTGAAATTTGAATTACGTTCAATAGAATCCATTCATAATCACATAAATCAAAATCTCTGGTTTTGTCTTAGGCACTAGGAAGTCCAACATAGCCTTTACTTTACTAGAGGATATTTGCTTTTGTGCCACAGTATGGCCCAAATATGCTTTGGCAAAATGACTGTTTCACAAGTTTATGACTAATCTGGCTCTTTGTAGCCAATGAAATTGTTAAGGTATTGTAAGTATTCTTCCCAGGTTTGGCTAAACACAACAGAATCATAATTGTACAACATATTGCATAATCCTTCAATGCTTTTGTTGTTTTATCTTTGAAGAATTGCTGGTGAATTTTTCATTCCTAGCAGCATAGCTTTACTTTGATAAAGTCCAATTGAGATAGTTAAAGTTGATATTTGTTTGGCTGTATTGGCCAATGGATTTTGCCAATATTCCTTTAATAAATCAATCTTTGTCACAAATATTTCTTTTCCACTCCTGTCAATGTAGTCTTCCAATCGTGGAAATAGATGTATATCCTCATTTGTTACGATATGACATTTTGATAATCTATACATAATCATTGTGACTCATCTGATTTCAGTGCCATTCCAGTAAGTGAGCTTCAGTTACTGTGACTTTGCTTGATAATGTAATTTTCCATCATGGACTTGATCTTTTTCCTCACATGAGCTAGCTTCTCTAGCTAGAGTCTGTAAAGGTGGTGCATTATGGGTGACACATCTTCTATGCTAATATCATGTCTAACCCAAGATATTTTCCACTGAATTATTTATACTAATTGATTTGAATCTTTAATAGCTTTCCTAAATCACTGCAATAGTTTTCTGGTGGATAGCATTTTATAACATAATATTCCATCTAAAATTTTAAGTATATCCATATTTTCAATTTGGTTACTAGAGGGTGGACTTTAAAATGTTTATTTCTGGTTCATTCTTGAATTGTTGTAATATTTTTATTTCATTCCCTATTCCTTTCACTACTGTAAGTACACTTCTAACCTTACCATTCTCCCTATTATTGTACCATTTTAACATTCGAACATGAACCTGGACTAACTTTTCTTTCTGTCTTAAGTATTCACCACCTAATTCACATCATTGAGTTTCCTTTTGATTTGGTAAAGTCAAGTGGGTGGTACGGTGGCTGTCTGGTTAGCACTGCTGCCTCATAGCGCCAGGGACCCGGGTTTGATTCCAGCCTCGGATGACTGTGTGCAGTTTACACGTTCTCCCTGTATCTGCGTGGGTTTCCTCTGGTGCTCCAGTTTCCTCCCACTGTCCAAAGATGTGTAGGTTAGGTGGAATGGCTGTGATAAATTACCCATAGTGTCCAGGGATATGCAGCCTAGGTAGGTTAGCATTGCATTTTTGCCTAGCTTAGAAAGAGACGGATGACTGTGGACTCATTTGGGACATCCCTAACTGGAGAAAAATAAAACGAGCATTCATTTACCCCAAACATTAGGAAACTCCTGACAATCAGCTATAATGTGTTTTATAAAAGCTTAGAGTTTCTTGCCATATTTCTAAGGCTTCTTCCAGTTTTTTAACCATAAGTTGATTTATTACCAAGCTATTTATTGCTTTTTTTTTAATATTTATGACATACATGCAATAATGTCTCACATTTATTTTCCGGGTTAATCCATATGTTGTAAAATATTGAGCTAACTTTTTCAGTACCATTTTTGCTGTAATTTTCCCCAAAGGCACAGCCTCTGAAAATCATTTGGAACGGCTGTAAATGTTAAAAAAACTATGGTTTTAGGCAGGGGTCAAATATAATCTGTTAAGACCCTGCTGATAAATTCTTCAACAGCTGGTAGTGGAAATAAGGGTGCAGTTTAATTGATAGTTGGATTTTGCCATTTATCCCTGTCATTATGCAAGCCTGACCGATAAAAATGCATTTCCTAATCCCAAAATCACCCATATCCAAATTGAATCAACACTGGATGAATGACGGGCCATTTCTCAATCAGCTGGAAAATTTGAGTTGGTCTCCATTTCCTCATTAACACCTTGTCTTTTAAATGATATTCAAATTTGGTCTAGATCCCTCAGATGTATTTCTGTTAAAAAGATGAGCTAAAGATACCAGCATCAAAATTGAATATCTTCTAACTGAAAAGGAAAGCACTTTTGGGGTATAGTACTTTTTGGTAAAGGATTTCCTAACGAACAAAAAACACTTGCAGGGTGACAACGTGTAACTATTGAAGTGCTCCAAGAATCCGTGTTGGAGCCTCTTTAGTTGATAATATGTACTAATGACTGGATGAGAGAAGTGAATGTACTATCGCCAAGTTTGCGAATGCCACAAAAATAGGTGGGAAGGCAAGGAATGATTATAAACTGCTAACTGATGCCCTGTTCTGCCAGAGGCACTCAGTTCCTGACCTTGTTACAGCCTTGTTTCAAACATGGACGAAAGAGCTGAATTCCCAAAGTGAAGTGAGCGTGATAGCCATCAATATCAAGGCCATGTTTGACCGAATATGAAATCAAGGAGCCCTAGCAAAGATGGAATCAATGGGAATCTGGGGTGGGGTGGGAAGGGGAGGGGAGTGGGACACTCTCCATTGTTTAGAGTTGTACCTGGCACATAGGAAAATGGTTCTGGTTGTTGGAGGTCAGTCATCTCAACTCCAGGACATCTCTGCAGGAGTACCTCAGTTTGTGTCTTTAGCTGCTGCATCAATGACCTCTTCCCGCCACCATAAGGTCAGAAGTGGGGATGTTTGATAATTGCATAATGTTCAACACTATTCATGACTCCTCATATACTGAAGCAGTCCATGTCCAAGTAGAAGAAGACCTGTACAGTTTCCAAGCCTGGGCTGAAAAGTGGCAAGTAACATTTGTGTCACACAAATGCCATGCAATGATCATCTTCAATAAGGGTCAATCTAACCAGCACTCCTTGACATTCAACAGCATTACCATCACAAAATCGCTCACTATCAACATCCTGGGGGACGTTTACCATTGACTAGAAACTGAACTGACTTGCCATGTAAATAAAGTGGCTACAAGGACAGGTCAACATCTAGGAAAATTGTATCTCTGAGAAGCTTGACACCATCCAGGACAAAGCAGCCAAATTGATTGGCACCACATCCACAAACATTCAGTCATTCCACTTCTGATGCTGAGTTGTAGCAGTGTGCAGTGTCTACAAGATGCACTGCAGAAATATACTAAAGATCCTTAGATAGTACCTTCCAAGCTCTCAAGCAATTCCATCTAGAAGGGCAAGGACAAGAGACACACAGGAATACTACTACCTGCCAGTTCCTGTCCAATCCACTATCCATCTGACTTGGAAATACATTGATGCTCCTTGTCTGTTCAAAATCCTGGAATTTCCTCTCCTAATGGCAGTGTGGGTCCACCTACAGTATAGACTGCAGCAATTCAAGAAGCTCACCATCACCTTCTCGGGCAACCAGAGTTATGCAATAAATGCCAGTCAGTGACATCTGCATCCTGCAAGTGAATAAAAAGAAGACATAAAAAGTCTGCAGAGAGATATAGACAGCTTAAGTAAGTAACCATAAATTTAGCAAATGGAAAATAATATGGGAAAATATGAGATGCACTTTGGCAATAATTGAGCAGAATATTATTTAAATGGGGAAAGGCTGCAAAGAGGTACAGCACAGAGGGATTTTGGGGTATCCTAGTGCATGCAAAAACCATGCATACAAGTTCAAGTAATAAGGAAGGCAAATGCAATATTGGCCTTTATTTCAAATGGAATGGAGTATAAAAATAGGGAAATTTTGCTAAAAGGTATACAAAACACCATGAATAGCATTGGTCCCCTTTTCTAAGGAAAGATGTGCTGGAGATATGTTGCAGAATTATGCCATGTGATGAGTGCTGGAGTTCATCCTTGATCCTAGTCCTTGATCATCACTTGCCTTCCCCATTCATTAGGTCAGTTTGTAGACTTTCATTCAAGGCTCTTTGAAATGAGTTGCATCCATGCCATGTGGTCATGCAGACTGCGCTTTCTTTAACATGAGTGAGAACATCTTTTTGTCTCACTATAATAGAACAATTTTCATGACTTTATAGCAAGACGTACAACTTTGGATTAAGTTGTGCATTACTCTCAATCTTGTGAAAAGGTTCTGAAATCTTGGAATTTTGCAATGATATGGAAACATGTTTTCTACTGGCATAAACCCAATGTAATGATGCGGAACCAAAATGCTCTGCTTTCCAGAAATTGTATTCCCCTACATTGACAAGTGTGCCCTTGTGCATTCAGGGCACTAGAATTTTAACACCAAGCCCCCCCTATCAGTTGCTTTGTATTATGCATGTTTGTGATGGGATGGTGGAAGTTCCAGATGCAGTAAGTTGTTTTTTGCTGATAACTTCATTCCAGAAGGAGCCCTGTTATCTTAAAAATTAAATGAGACAATTAAGAATGAAGTTTTGAGAGACTGTGTTCCAGAAGACTCTATGTAAGAGCTACACATTTGAACAAAATTAAGAAGATAATGAAATTAACTTGAGGATTAGCTAATTTGCTTTTTTATCATGCTTCCTGTGTCGAGGGCTCACTTGTCCTTCTTCAGGCACATCTCGCCCATTGCTGTTGACATCTTCTGCAAATGGCAATGTTACTTACCAACTGCCTTTTTCTCTGTAATGACCAGTCACATGCAGAAACTAATTTGCATTTATTCAGTACCTTTCAAGACCTCATAGTATTCCAAAGCAATTTACAGATTATAAAATTAATTAATCAGCCCATTTCTTTCTTAAGGTATTGCTTGAAGAATAAATTTCGGCATAGATACTAGGAGAACACATCTAATGCCTTTTAAATAATGCCGCACAATTAACTAAAAAAAACCAAAAGAACTGCAGATGCTGTAAATCAGGAGCAAAAACAAAGCTGCTGGAAAAGCTCAGTAGGTCTGGCAGCATCTGTGGAGGAGAAAACAGAGTTAACGTTTCGGGTTCTGGGACCCTTCCTGAGTTCTGAGGAATGGTCACCGGACCCAAAACGTTAACTCTGTTTTCTCCTCCACAAATGCTGCCAGACCTGTTGAGCTTTTCCAGCAACTTTGTTTTTGTTCCACACAATTAACTATCTGGAAGAGCAGATGCTTCAGTGTCATGTCTCATTCAGAAGACACCATCTCAAGAGTACAGAGTTCTCACAGTATTGCATTAAAATGCCAGCATAGATCATGTGTTTTGAAGCTTCTGGAGTTGAGCTTGACCTCATGACATTCTGGCCAAGAGGCGATAGGGCTCCCATTAAGCCAAGGCTGAGATTTTCTACTATCATCATGGTAGCAGATTCTAGCTCCTGAATTAACACATCAAAGAATGATTCATTGAAGGTGGGAATAGGGAAATGGTTTGTCAATGTTAGTGATTAAAACTAACAGCATTAGAATTTCAAAATGTCCGAGGGTTGTATTAAAGCAGAATCCACATGGACAGAATGAAGGAAAATGCACAAAAATGTCATTGTATGCTAGCGTCTAATGCATAGTTAAACAGTGTTACTGAGGTTATAGATTTAAATTTGCATACAGTTTGAGAATTCACAGTAGGATGATACCATTGTGTGATTTTGAAATAGATCAATAAAGGTAAACGTGGAAAGTCCTTTTCAGAATGCATCTCAGATTGCTTTCTGAATTGCTGAGTTTCTAATCTAACAAAGAAGAGTTCTCAATTTAATTCTGAGAAATGAATTGTGGAACATTGCTGATGTGACAGCAGAAGAACAGTAAGAAAACAGTCATTGCAAAATAATTGTGTTCTATATAAGACTAAACGAAAACGAATAGTTGTAGGTAAGACCACTAGACCAACAAAGTGGAAAGTGCAGTTACTAGACCTTAATTAATGAAGCAAAAAATTTGTAAACAGTGGAAACTCATAATATGTGATGCATGTAATGCAATATTAAGTATATTTCTGAGATAAATAGGGCTTGGAAATCATTATAGAGATTCATAAATCGGATGAAATTTGAATGAAATGTTAATACATATGATAAGATTATAATTTCCAATAAAAAAGATAATCATAAGGAGTATATAAAATGTTTGTTGAAAGAGTATTATGGAGGTAGATACCATGATTAGGTTTAGTAAAGTTGATAATGACAAATATTAGTAAAACAAGTAGTAGGGATATTAAAACGTAAATGTTTAGAGGAGGTAAGCTCAAATCAGTGATGAAGAAAGGGGAATTTCAATTCTGGAGGCAGAAGGTATAGGAAATTGCATTTACATAGTGTCTTTAAAAATTATGCAAGATGCTTCACCAGTGGGTAATCAGACAAAAATTCAAAGGGCAATGAAGGAGACATTAGTGCAGTTGATGAAAAGGTTGCTCAAAGAGATTTTAAGCAGCCTGTTGCATTAGGCGTTTAGTTTGCGGGGGGAGATTCCAGGGACTAGGGTGGGTGAAGGTCTGAGTGCCAATTTTAGGGGAGATATTTAATTTTTTGCATTACTGTTTACGAAGGATAGCGAAAGTTGGGATACAGGTATTTTCAGTGGAAAATGAGGAGTATTTGATGGCACCAACCATGATAAAAGAATAGGTTGTGAAATGGAGGAACTTAGTCTGTGAATCACTCACTTCTGATTGTTGCATCTTGGCTGTTGAAAACTGTGAGACAGAAGAGAACAGATGCAGTAGCTATTTTTTTCCACTCTTCAAAATTCACTGGTCTGGTGGGACTGGGCACCTCTCTGCAAAAGCAAAGCAGGGAAGTTTTGCTGAACCAGTATAAAACTTTGGTTCAGTCACAGCTAGAGTGTTTAATCCATTTCTGGTCCCCACTCAATAGGAACGATCCTTGAAAGGGTGCAAAGAAGATTTACCAGAATGGTTCCAGAAATGAGGAATTTCAGCTACAAAGATAAGTTGAAGAAAATGTAGTTATTTGCCTTGGAGGAAAGGAGATTGAGAGAAATTTGATTTGGATGTATGGGATTGTGCAATTTTAGATAAAGTTGACAAAGAAAAGCTATTGCCTCTATCTGATGACACAACAACTCGGACACTGATTAAAGAATTCAGGCAAGTGATGCAGGAGGAGATGTGGGGAAGAACTTTCTTTTAAAAAACCGTAGAAATGTCTCTTAATTAAATCTGCTTGATATAATTTTAAAAGATGAATCATTATCATTGACTGTCTTTACTGCTGACTGTCCAAGAGGCTAAAATTTAACTAGCAAATCCTCCATTTATCAAGATTAAATAATAAATGTGAAAAAAAGTCAGCATGGTGCAAAATAATATTCAGAAGAGTACTGTGTCATCTTGAGTGAAGTATGAAGTAATTATCTTTGGGGAGTTATCTTTTCTTCCTTTTACTTGTCTAATTAATCCAGCTAAAATCGATCTAATTTTCAACCCTCCCACCCCAATGTAGAAGATTCCCATTTATATTTTATCTGACAATCCATAACTCCAGTATTGCAGATACCAAGGTGCAATAAATGAAATATATCTTCGGAAGTGTTTTTGTTCTAACAAGGAGCATTGCTTGTGCTTTGAAGAGTTGTATCCTTTGTGGTCACAGCAAGGTCCCTACCAGAAATTTCCATTGAAACTCAGAAACGTCGTGATTGACAAAACGAAGTTTCTGTGTCAATATTTTTGAAGAATATACAGACTATGCTTTCTTACACATTTAACAGTTTCTGGTATTGTTTTCTAGAAACTTTGTTTATTTTTTGATTAGTTATGAGAGATTACAAGATGAAATAAATTTGCCATTTATTTTTCAATAGGAAAGAGTGCATATTCACAATTGATCCAGCCACTGCTAGAGATTTGGATGATGCGCTGTCTTGTCGCAAACTTCCGGATGGTATGTTTTTGAAACACATTTTTCTTTTGAAATTCATGACTGAAAATTTAGTGTTTCTCTCTCCAATATTTGAAAAGAAATATTTAAAAAAATTAAGAATGGTCAAACTACATGACTTCTAAATCGTGTTTCTTTTACCATGACTGAGAAAGCAATGTGGCCTTGATTTTGTAGTCAAGAGTGAAGTGATAGTACTCACCACTAAATTTGAAGAAAACTGTGCTCAATGATCTAACAATTTCTGTGGGATGATTTGCCCCTTTTGTGACAGCAGTTTAAATCTGTTGCCAGATCAAGGATATGGATTGGCATGCAGCACCCAGTGATTTCAATAAACAGCTAATCACACCAAAATATCCATGCACAGCAAACCAGGGTGTTAAAATCACTTAATTCTTTACTGTTAATGTTGAATTTTAGGTAGTAAATTAAATCATTACAATTGAATTCTAAGAGAAGCTGAAGTATGCCGACCTTTTCAAAATATTTTGAAATAAATATATATACTTTTTTTTATTCATTATGGAGAAACTTATCATTCCAGAATTATAAAATTACTTGGTTACTTCTGGGCAGATTCAAGAACCGGCACTGATAGCAATTTCTGAAACTCTACATTATCTTGCATGTGTGTGGACTCCAGCAGTTGCTGTCAGTTTCAGTGTAGTAATGAGACTGAATACTGATGGCTTTGTCCTCAATGCTTTCTAAAATCTAGGCTTACAATCTGCAGGTGAAAAAAATGCCAAATGTGCCTTTCATTCTGATAGAAATAAAATTACTATTTCTCTGTCATCTCCAGACTACTCTATTTTATAATAAGCAATTGTGTAGTGTATATATAATGATTTTGAACATCTATGAATATTTTTAATACACATTACAAGTATGAAAGACTATTCATACTGTTCCATAAACTCCTTTCATCTTTAGAAAAGTAATTGTTGGCTTGAAAGAGTCCTCGTTGGAGGATGCTTAAATTGCCAACAAGGTAAGAGGGATACAGTGCAACTGCTGTTATTCTGAAACAAAAACACACAGTGCAAGAAATGCACAGCATGCTAGACACCATCTGTAAAAAGACCAGACTAGGTTATGACTATTTGGGTGTGTACCTATCAAAGGCATCATAGCTGACCTTTCCTTGACTGCGCTGTGTATTTCCTGGCTGGTATGTTATAAATTAATATAGTTCAGTGATTTATGACTAATGTAGACACAGGGAAAAAAAAATATTTTGGGGGAGAAAATTTTCATTTCCATGGCATGAGGCTGAGTGGTACTCCTGCTGAATTTCTGAAGCAATGCAACAATTAAGCTTATTCACTTTCTGTGACATTGCCAACAATGAGTCAGAGGATAGAGTCCGTCATTAATGTGTAGCTGATTTCCCTGTGGAGTTGCTGACGTTATTGTCTTTTGCACTGTAACCTATTTAGAGTATTATGGTGAAAGTCATATACAATTCTCTATCCTATGACGTATATATCTCATAATCATGAATTCATTACTGAATACTAACATTAAATGAACTAAGTAATTTGGTTAAAGTAAGAAATGAAACTTCAAGATTATTTATTTCATCTTAGTTTTAAATAAAATTCTTTAATATATAATCATTTTTTAAAAAGAAATTATTCAAATGTCATAAAGTTATCTAAATGATGAGTAATCTGATAAAATAGAGGAACATTAAAATAACCACCTTAAAAATAACTTGGATGTCAACAGAACTTAATTTGACTTGAACTGAAATTCTAAGGAAGGGTCTCTGGACCTGAAATGTTAACTCTGTTTTTTCCTTCACAGATGCTGCCAGACCTGCTGAGCTTTTCCAGCAACTTTGCTTTTATTCCTGATTTACGGCATCTGCAGTTCTTTCGTTTGTTATAAATGATATATCCCTGCATAAATATAGAACTCTAGTGGTGTGTGATTGTGCTTTAGAAAGAAATCATGGAGGCAGTAACAGAAGTTCTGGCTGAAATTATTTTTTTAATGAGAAAATTGTGTCCTGTGACTGGGATTATTTGCCAGGTTGACTAGAGCTTTGTATTTTGTAGTAGTATTGGTAGTTGAGACCATTATGATGATATTTTTCAAAAAAACTTTGCTGCTACAGTGACGAAAGTAATTTCAGCTCAAGCCTACACGCTTAATGTTTGTTCATCCACGATATGTTGCGCAATGAAATGAATGTTCTACCTTTGTTGAATTGAAATGAACACCTATTGTTCTGCATTTTTAGATTGAATGAACAGTTTTCAGATTGTGTATTCAGCACTAAATCACTGCTGATATTTCTATGCAGTATTGAGGAAGTACTGCACTGTTGGATTCGTCATCTTTTGATCCTGATGTTAAACCAATGCCCCATTTGTCTGCTTTGCCGAATGTAAACAATCTCTCAGCACTGCTTCAAAGAAGAGTAGGAGAATAATCTTAGCTTTCCTATCCAACGTTTCTCCCTAAAGCAACCTATGAGAATCAGATTATCAGATCATTATCACGTTGCTGAATTTGTGGGTGTTTACAGGGCACAAATTGTCTGCTGCATTTCCTATGTTACAGCTGTGAGTACACTTCAAGAAGTACTTCTTTAACTGTAAAGTGCTTTGAGATGCCTGCTAGTTGTGAAAACCATAAGCAAATCAAAACCTTTATTTTAAATTGCAATTCAACTAACAGCTTTTATCCGAAATGGCAAAATAAAACCTTTCCTTCCAACTTGACCTTACAAAATTCAGTTTTCGAATTGTTTCCAGAGCATTTATATTGGCTCTATAAAATGAGTGGAAAGCAACATGTTGGGCTTGTTAAACTTGGCAGTGTTGTGCAAGTTGCATCAAAGTTTTGATGTAATTTAGAAAGAAATTTCTCATCCTGGTATTCTGGTTTGTATTCCTCTTCATTTGGATTTAATGTGCCAGGAGTCCAAAGCAAAATTAATGGTAAATAACAGGCAGCAGACTACCTATGTCTTCAAAATGTTTGCCTCATATTAGGAATAATCAAGAATTTTAAATGTCCTTTATGTGTTATACTTGCATCACTTCAAAGCAATGCATCCTAAAAATACATCGCATGGATCTCCAGAAGTAAAGGCAGTATCATTTTTTCCTTTCAGTGTATTATGCAAGGAAATTTTTATATATCTAGGTTTATTTTTCTGCCTGTTTGGGGTTGAGTGGGAACATCTGTGGGCAGAGCAGCATGTTGGTGTCACTGGCTAAGCCAGCATTTATTGTCCATCCTTCAGTGTCAGTTAGATTTTTTTTTACAGGAATAGTGTGATGAGCTTTATCAACAGATTTTGGACAAACAGGATGCAGCTGGACAGCATTACTGTAAAACAAGAATAGATTGAATTGAAATTGACACTGTCAGTTGCTGGGAGGACAAAGAGTTGGAATATTGTTATTAGGATGTGAGAGGTGATGAAATTACAGAAGCTTTTTTAATTCATGGGATATGGGCATTGCTAGCTGGCCAGCACTTATTGTCGTCCCTAGTTGCTCTTGAGAAAGTGGTAGTGAGCTGCTTTCTTGAACTGCTGCAGGCGATGTGATGTAGGTAGACCCACAATGCCATTAGGATCTTAACTCAGTGTCAGTGAAGAAATGACGATATATTTCCCAGTCAGGATGGTGAAGGGCTTGGAGGGAAAGTTGCAGATGGTGGTGTTCCCATGTATCTACTGTCCTTGTCCTTCTAGATGGAAGTTGTCGTGGGTTTGGAAGGTGCTATCTGAAAAGAATTGGCTGATTTCTGTGTGTTGTTGAGAGAGTAGGTACTGCCGCTGCTGAGAGTTGACGTTTGTGATGTGCTGCCACGGGCTGTTGTGGATAGTGTCAAGCCTCTTGAGTGTTGTTGGAGCTGCACTCATCCAGGCAAGAGGGGAGTACCCATCACCCTCCTGACTTGTGCGTTGTAGATGGTGGAAAGGCACTGGGGAGTCGGGAGGTGAGTTACTTGCCGCAATATTCCTACTTTTGCAGCTATTGTAGTTATATGGTGAGTCAAGTTGAATTTCTGGCCAGTAGTACCCCCGATATGTTGATAAGTGGTGAATTCAGTGATGATAACGGCATTGAATGTCAAGGGTGATAGTTAGATGATCTGTTATTGGACATAGTCATTGCCTGACCTTTGTGCAGTAGGAATGTTACTTGCCGTGTTTCAGCCCAAATCTGGATGTTGTCCAGTTTTGTTACATTTGGACGTGGACTGTATCTGTTATTGGAGATGGCCATTGCCTGGCATTTGTGCAGTGGGAATGTTACTTTCCACGTTTCAGCCCAAACCTGGATATTGTCCGAGTTTATTACATTTGGACATGGACTTTATCTGAGGAGTCATAAATGGTGCAATCATCAGTGAACATTCCCACTTCTGACCTTATGATGGAGGAATGATGAAGCAGCTCAAGATGGTTGGGCCTAGGACACTATTCTAAGGGATTCCTGCAGAGATGTATGGGAACTAACATGACTAACCTCCAACAACCACAACCATTTTCTTATGTGTTAGGTATGATTCCAACCATCAGAAAGTTTTCCTTGTGGTTCCCATTGATTTCAGATTTGCTAGAGCCCCTTGATGGCACACTCAGTCAAAGCACCCTTGATATCCAGATTTGTCACTCTCACCTCACCTCACCTCACCTCAGGAATTCAGCTCTTTTATCCACATTTGAACCAAGGCTTTATTGAGGTCAGGAGCTGAATAGCCCTGTATAATCCAAACTGTGCATCACAGGGCAGGTGCTGCTTGGTAGTGGTGTTGATGACATTACCCATCAGTGCTTTGGTGATCAAGAGTAGACTTAAGGGGCAATAATTGGTTGGGTTGGATTTGTCCTGCTTTTTGTGTACGGTACATACATGGCAATTTTCCACACTGTTATGTAGATACCAGTGGTGTAGCTGTAATGCTTGGCTAGGTGTGTGGCAAGTTCTGGAGCACAAGTCTTCAGACTCTTGCCGGAATGCTGTCAAGCCTATGGCCTTTGCAGTATCCAGTGTCTCCAACCATTTCTTGATATCTTGCTAAAGCCTGGCTTTAGTGTGAATAGGTTTATGTGCACCACTAATGGATTTTGTTTATCTTGGATTGATTTGCACCGAGATAAATGATGGGGCCTGCAGGTTTGTTAGTGATTTCTGGACTTGTTATTTTTAAGTTTAAAGGGAACACCTATAGCTTGGAGAGGGTTTTAATTTTGTTTTACTTTGTGTTTTGGAACAGTCTTGTGAAGTCCTTGGGTGAGGATAACTGTATAGACTTGCAGTCCAGAGAAAGGAATGATATAACAAATTCGGTTACCTCAGAGTGAAGAATCAGTGTCAGTCCCAGACCAGAAAGTATTGGGATAAAACTCGAAGAGGTTACTTAATGCTGAGTACATTTAAACTCAGGAGCATAGTAACTCCAGATAGATTCTATGTACATTTTCAGTCTGTAAGTTGAAGTTACATGTGACTAAATTTACCAATGTGTTAGATACGGGGATTCTGATGTGAGTATTTTATGAGTGGTGTTTTTGGGTGCTGTACTAGGGGTGTGTTTCAAGGCAGTATACAAAAACTGTCCTCTTTATCAATTTAAAAATGAATCTTTTGGGTTATTGGATTCTCCTTTTAATGTGTATAAAATCCTTGAATTTGTGTTATAAGTAGATGATTTCATTTATTTTATTTTAACTTCATTCCTTCTGCTAATAAATTTCAGTTCTATTGTTAAAGCAAAATCTGCAGTATTGCATGCTCTTTTAGTGAGATACCATTTTGTTAAAACAAGTTTTGGAGTTACTATGCACCTGAGTTTAAAACAAGCCAAATTTAAGTCTGGGATTTGATCTATCTGTAAAAACATCAGCTGAGATCACAACAAGGGTATCATCAACCAGGAATAGTGTGAAATCCACAATGTAATTGAAAATAGATACCTGGTGCATGCACAGTTTGCCTAAAGGGCTGTTCTGCCCTGTAACAATTGTCTATTTCTGTTTACAGATGATTGGATGTACTGAAGCACTGTTTCTCTTCTCATCTCATCTCTCCTCCTTTCTTTAAAACTGTCATCTTTGAGAAACCTTTTAATCATTCCTAATGTCTATCTCCTTTGGTTCAGTGTTAGTTGTTTGACTATGTTTTTAGCCATAGATTCCACTCCTCTCCTAGCCTGTAGGCTGAGGCTGATCAGACTGGTTCACACATTTGTGCCTGTTTGAATCTGAAGTAAAATTCTAACTTTGTATTATCTCCATTTACCAAAACCACCTTCTTTCAACTCCACAATGTGTTACATCTTTGATTGAAACACTTAAGCATGTCTTTGTTACATTTTGTTATATCATGGGGAGACAGTAGTGTAGCAGTAATATTACTGAACTAGAAATCCAGGGAGCCAGCCTAATGTTCTGGGGATGTGGGTTTGAATCCCACCATGGCTGATTGTGACGTTTGAATTCAATAAAATCCGGAATTTAAAACCAGTCTAATGGCAATCATGTAACTTTTGTCAGTTGTCACAAAACCACATCTGGTTCAGCAAGTCTGTGTATATAGAATGTGTATTTATTGATGATATTTATAATAACTTATTTAAAGGAAACTTTGAAGTTGGAGTGCATATTGCAGATGTGAGTTACTTTGTTCACGAAGGGACTGCTCTTGATACGATGGCCAGTAAGAGGGCAACCAGCGTCTACTTGGTTCAAAAGGTAAGGAATGTGAAGTCAAACCAGTGGTGATCAGTTTAGAAAAATAGTTAATAGTTGTCTAAAACTGGTTTAATAATTAGGAGTGCATTGTAACAAAAGTACAAATCGGTTAATCTCTTAAACATACCCTACGAATGAGTTTATCAGAGCTGATGGATAAATTCGGTCACTGAACATTTAAGTGTGCACTCTTCTACACTGAATGACACAGGTCAGTAAATGGAACTTACAAACATATATTTACACAGCCTGGATAAAAATAAGTTGTTAAAATTTTGAATTATTAACTATTTCCAGTATACATGCACATGAGAGGAGTGCAGTGTTAAGGGTTTTCTGCTAAAAATTGTTGAGAATACCATGTGCTAAATTGTACTCAGAAATGATTAAAACTAAATTTTCTTCTACTCCACAAAGTATTTACAGCCTATCAGATCTACATAAGCCATCTCCCATACCACCTCTTCTCTGGTATTAACACATTCTTCTATTCTTCTCTCTTTCATACACTTAAATAGTTAATGTTCATGTGCATCCATTATGTTTACCCCAGCTATTCCTGTGATTGTGAGTTATGCATTCTACTTGTTCTCTGGGCAAAGAAGTTTCTCCTGATGTGGATTTATTAGTGACTATCTTGTATTATGATTACAGAAAGGGGCAAACTATAGAGTGGGATTAAGGAAGGACTTCGATTATTGTGATATAAATTGGTATACTAATTGTGTAAAGGGCAGAGAGATGGAAGACTTTTTGAGGTATTAAGGAGAACTTTGTCAGTATGTTTTAAACCCAACGTGAAAGGATGCATTGCTAGATCTAGTTCTGAGTAATTAAGATGGGTCAAATGGATCAAGTGTTATGGGGTAATAGTTAAAGACTAGTGATCATTTAGCTCAGAGTTTTAACTTAGGCGTGGGAAAGGACAAGGAGCTCAGGAGAGTAAAATACTTAAGGGCCCGTTTCCATTGGGTATAAAAACATTTGGCCCAGGTATTTGGAAGGATTTGGAACAAAAGGGCACAAGTTTAGAATGATATGCAAATGTGAGAAAAAAGTTTTTTCACACAAGTGGTTTAGTAAGTCTGGAATGCACAATCTGGAAGTGTAGTGGACGCAGAGTCCATTAAGGCAGTTCACAGGATATTAGATACTTATCTAAATAGAAACAAAGTGTATAAGTTTAAGGAAAAGGCAGGAGAATAGCACCGTCATGATGTTTGTTGGACAGCTGATGCAGACACAGTGGGCTGAATCACCACCTATGCTGTAACAATTCTGGCTGTTAGACATGAACATTGATAGCAAAGTTAAATCTTTTGTAGGACGCTTAATTATTTAAACTTGTCTTTACTTTCTCTTGGTTATGTTCTATTACAGGTTATCCCAATGCTTCCTAGGCTTCTCTGTGAAGAGCTCTGCAGTTTGAATCCAATGCAGGACAAGCTAGCCTTTTCTGTTGTTTGGAAGTTGACACCTCAAGGAAAGGTACAGGTTTCGTTCTTTTTTTGAAAGTCAATCTAAAGTGACTGAGTCTGACAGACTTTGGATGGTACCATGGGCCTGATAGTAATTTGAGTGAGCACTCCAACTGATTATAAGATTGGGTTGTTACAATCCCCATTGAAACTCATAGCTTTTTGAAATGTTTTTAAATGTCCAGTGACTGATGGAAAGGATCGGATGGGTAGATTTCAAGCTTTTAAGTTGTTCACTGTAATAAAGACACAGAATGTACTCTGGATGTGGGACCTCAGTGTCAGTCACTGAGTGTGGCTCAGTAGTACCACAACTGACTGAACTTGCTGAATCCAAAGGATCATAGTTCCTACACTGGGTCTGTGCCGATGGTGAGAAAACTAACATAAAGGGAAAACATACTTGACCTTTTTCTGGAAAACCTAGCTGACGCCAGTGCATCTGTTTGGACAGCATTAGTAGGAGTGATCACCTCTCGGTTCTCATGGAGAAAAGGTCTTGTCTTTACATTGGTATACTCCCACCATGCTAAACATTTTAGATTTCAAACAGAAACAGAAATTGCTGAAGAAACTCAGCTGGTCTGACAGCATTCGTGGAGAGAAAGCTGAGTCAACGTTTCAGATTTAGTAATCCTTTGAAATGTCACTGGACCCTGCAGTGATTGGGTAACAAGGTCAGTCGGGTGGACTGCATAGAATATGAGATCCCTAGCTGGGGCCAATTGAGTTCCCCAGTCAGAAACCCTTGGCTAACCAGATAAAAACAAGAGTGTGAAGGGTTCTGCTCACTCTTGAGAGAGCTGGATCAGTATTAGGGACTCTCCATGTGTAAATAAAGAGTGACTTGGTGACCAGATACCAGCAACTGTGAAGTTGCTTCAGTGGTGAGGAGAGAAAAGCATGGTCCTGAAGAAATTTGCTCACAGGAGAATACACAACCTGACAGGTCCACCCATATCTGGCTTAGAACAGATAAACTACTTAGCAACATCCAAATCTGAACTAATCAAAATAAACTTTGGTTAAATGGTCACCCGGTTCTAATGGAGGTTGGCCGTTTCAGTGATCACAGAATTAGTCTTTAACGAAATTCACTGTGGACTTCAACTCTTTGCGCAAGATCTTGGCTACACTGAGAACCTATACTGGGGAACCTTTATAGATTAAGGGTACAACTTTAGTTCCAGTCTCTTATGTGAAGTAGTTGGTTCAGTTATGCCAGATTGTAGTAAAAGACACGGGCTGAAGCTTGTTGAGCGAAATTGATTGAGAAAGATTCATCTAGATTGGCTCAACATTTCGTAGTTAGAAAATGACTGCCGGAATGAACTCCTAATTAAATACCTGGAAGTTTTACAGGAAGGTTTAGGGACAATCAAAGGAGCCAAGGCCCCCTTGTTTTTTTAGCAGGAAACAATTCCACAATTCTACAAGGCCTGCCCAGTGCTATTTGCCTTACATACAAATGTAGAGGCAAAAATCAGAAGGAAGAAAAGTGAAGGAATCATCAAACGAGTCCAGTTTGCAGAATGGTCAGCACCGGTCACTCTGATTATGAAGCCCAATGGGTTGGTTTGTCTTTGTGGGAATTTTAAAAGGTAAACTGCTTTTTGCAGCTGGATAGATACCCAATCCCTTGCATAGAGGATTTATATGCAAAGCTGGCAGTGGGGTCTGTCCTTCATGAAGCTAGACATGAGACATGCATACTTGCAATTATAGTTAGATGAGGATTCTCAGAAGTATGCTACAATTAATACCTGCAAGGATTTGTGCCAATATACGAGACTACCATCTGGGGTATTGCAGCCTGTGCAGTTTTTCAGCAGAACATATTACTTGGTCTACTCCAGGTCACCATTTATCTAGATGATGTGCTAATAACAGAGGAGACCAAGAAAGAGCACTTCGAGAACTTGGACATAGTCCTTACACATTTCTCCCAGGTGGGCATAACCTACTTGGGCTACAGAGTCAACAAGACTGGGTTACACCAGTTGGAAGATAAAGTGAGGGCAATAGAAGGTGCCCCGGCTCCCATGTCTGTACCAGAGCTTGGTCTTTTCACGGGCTGGTGAGTTATCATGGAAAATACATGCATAACCTGGCCTCCATCCTAGCACCTTTTTCATTAACTCTAACTCTTAAGAAAAGCCTCAGCCTTGGAAATGGCCATGTAGCCAAGCCATAGCTTTCAGGGAAGTGAAAGAACAGCTGTCATCCTCTAAGGTGTCAGCACACAATGATCCCAAGCGAGGTCTGGTGTTGACATGCAATGCCTCCCTGTACGGCATCAGGGTAGTATTAGCTCAAAGGTGGCCCAATGGAGAGGAACACCCAATAGCATGTGCATCCAGGACTTTACACTCTGCATGAGCCAAATATGTCCAAATAGAAAAGGAAGGTTTGGCGGTCATATTTGGAGTCAGGACATTCCACCAATACCTTTTATGGACATAAATTTGTAATAATAACAGATCACAAACCCCTGCTAGGTCGGCTTAAAGAGGACAAGGCAGTGCTGCTCATTGCTTCAGACTGAATTCAGTGATGGGCTGTAATGCGAAGTGCATATAATTATGAGTTGGAACACCATCCAGGAGGCCATGTAGCAAATATGGATGCATTGAACCCACCTCCCACTGGCATAGGCGCCACCGTTGTTACTGCCACTGGAAGAGTCCAAAATGGTTTTAAATTTTCTGGACACGATTCCAGTCACAGCTGACAATATCATACTTGGATGCTGAAAGATCTGGTCCTGGCAAAACTGAAACAGCTGGAGGTGATGAGGGGTACCAAACAGCTATCGCTGTCAGATTTGAAACCTAATTGGACTGGAGAGACCAGATTGTAGGAGAGGATGGCATATTATTTTGTGGAGCAAGAGTGATTGCCTTGAGCTAAGGACAGTGCCAGAAACTGGCTGAACTCCACCAGGTGGCCAGGATTGGATGCAGACATAGCCACATTGATGGGGCAGTGCCAAGACTGCCAACAAAAATTACCTCCAGCATCTCCCCCACATTCATGGGAATGGACAGGTAAACCTTGTACTCAGTTACATGTCTATTATGCAAGTCCTTTCATGGACTCAATGTTCTTTGTCACTGTAGACAGCCGCTCAAAGTGGCTGGATGTGCATAGAGTTCAATTTTCAAACATGGGGACGATGGTAGGAAAACTGCATACGTTTTGCAACATTCCCAGAAGTGTTGGCCACAGATACTGGGCCATCGTTTACCAGCAGGGAATTTGAGTATTTCCTAAAGTTGAATAGTGTTTGATACATAAAGACAGCTCTATACCATCCATTGTCCAATGGTCTGGCAGAAAGCGCAGTCCATACTTTGAAGGCAGGCTTAAAGCAACAGCCTGTAGCTTCACTGGATAACAAACTGAGCCAGTTCTTATTTGATTATAGAATGACCCCTCATGCAACTGTATGGATAGCTTCAGCAAAGTTGCTAATGGAGAGAAAACTCCGCAACAGGTTAAATCTGATTTTCCTGGACCTGGAGGAGAGGGTGAAATGGCATCAGGAATGCCAGTGCTGGACACAAGAATCTGCTAAGCAAACGGCGTAGTTTACTTCAGAGGATGAAGTTTGTAGGAACTATGAGAATAGCCTTACAAAGGAAGGAGGCATGGTTGAAGCGAGGTCAGGTCCAGTCAAGCTTGGGAATTGCGGACCATATGAAAGCTGCAAACTTGCAAATGGTGCCAGAGTAAAATGTGCCCGGCTTCTCGACAGCCTTTTCAACTGTTCGGAACACGTGGGCTCTTCCTGTCTGTCAAGCAGAATCTGTGATGGACATGGCAGATGACGCAGTCTTGATGCTTTTGCTGCAGAAGAAATTTTCTCCTAAACTGTGTAGGCACAAAAGGCGAGCTACTGTGTTGTTACACAGCGCCCATATGAGAGGCAAAGTTGAAGGAATCTGACTTGGTGCTAAAACACCCCAGGAGCTACAAAAAAATAAACGGCCTATATGCTTGGACTCAGAGTAGGAAGGATGTAGTGATTGTAATAAGTTCAGTCAGACGGACTTCTTAGAATATGAGTTCCCTGATTGGACCAGATTAACAGCCCCAATCAGGGACTCCTGCCTGACAGATAGGAAGAAGCGTGTCAGACATCCTTTCACTCTGAGAGCTGGCCCTGGAGCAGGATCAGTGCCAAGGACTCTCCATGTGTAAATAAAGGGTGACTTGGTAACAGGATACCGGCCTCTGTGGAGTTAATTCAGGCCGGAAACGTTAACTCTACTTTCTCTCCACATATTTTGCCAGACCTGCTAAGATTCTCCAACAATGTCTGTTTTTGTTTCAGACTTCCATCGTCCACAGTTCTTTGGTTTCTTTTGTTTAGATTTCACACAGATCTAGCAATTCAAAACTGGGCATCCATGAGGTGCTGTTGGCCATGTGCAGCAACAAAATGGTATTTGACCACAATGTGTATCATCATCGACTGACACATCCTCCACTCTTGCCATTAAAGTGAAGTCTGATTCAGTGAAGAGTAAGGCATGGCAAGAACAGTGCCAAGTATACCTAAAAGTGAGGGGTCAACTTGGTGAAACAATTGTGCTGAACTACTTGCATGCCAAGCAGTGGAAGGAACATGACATAATCAGAGGTTAGTCATCTGACAGCCAACAGATCAGATCGAAACACTGCGTAGTTCTGCCACACCAGCAATGAATGGGGATGGACAGTTAAACAGCTAACAAGAAGAGGAAACTCCACAAATATCCCCACCATTAATATTGGGAAGCCTGCAAATTAGTGCAAAAACACAGCTGAAGCGTCTTGCAAGCACCTGCAGTCAAAAGTGCAAAGTGAACAAATGTCCCCAATGTCACAGAAGGCAGCTGTCAGTTAATTTGATTAATTTTTATGTCATATTAAAAATTTGCCAAAGGTACTGGATGCTCCAAAAACTATGCTTGCAATGGTGCTGAAGACTTGTACTCCAGAACTAGCTGCGTCCCTAGCCAACCTGTTCCAGTACAGCTACCACACTGGCATCTACCCAACAATGTAAAGAATTGCTCAGATACATTCTTTCCATAAAAAAGCAGGACTAATCTAACCTGGCCAATTACCACACACTTAATCTATTCTCAATCACCAGGAAAGTGATGGAAGGTATCATCGACAGTGCTAGCAAGTGACATTTACTCAAGAATAACCTGTTTGCATTCCATCAGTGCCCTCAGTTCCTGACTCTATTACTCTCTTGGCCCAAACAGAGACAAAAGAGCTCAACACCAGAGGTGATGTGGAGTAATTGCCTTTACATTAAGGTGTCATTTGACTTGCATATAGTATCAGGGAGCCATAGCAAAAGCAAACTCGACAGGAGGTTTAGGATAACTCATGACTGAGAATTTCAGCAATATTTTAGCTTGTGATCAATACTAGAATGGCTTCCTTTAAAATTTTCCTATACAAAGCTTATCCACATGTTGAATCATATGAATCGTATACCCAGATCGAGCATAGGAACGTGGGGGTGTACCCAGCACAAAAGGAAGATGGTTGTAGTTGTTGGAGGTGAATTAGGCCTGGGAAATCACTGCAGGAGTTCCTCAGAGTAGAAGTTGCAACGCTTAACTCAACTTCTGACTCCCCACTGCCTGTGCAAAGGCCCATATCAGGAATATGATGGAATACTGCCCGCTTGCCTGAATGAATGCAGCTCCAAAAACACTCAAGAAGCATATACTACTGTCCCCAACAAAGAAACCTGCTTGATTGATACCCCATATCCACCTGCAAAATACCTCATTCTGATATCAATGCAAATGGCAGCAATATGGACCATCTGCATAGTGCAAACCACCAACTCACCTTGGCTCCTCAGACAGCATTTTTCAAATCCGTGATCTCTGCTGTCAAGAATGTCAAGGGCAGCAGATGTATCATCGTCTGCATGTTTCACTCTGAACTATATACCATCCTGATTGGAGCTCTATCACTGTTCCTTCACCATTGCTGGGCCAAAATCACGGAGCTTCCTTTCTTTCAGCACTGTGATATGAATACCCAACATGGACTGCAGCAAATCAATTCACCCCGTCCACTGTAGTTGAGGATGGGCAATAGACGTAAAATATGGAAACTAGGAGCAGGAGTATGGCCATTTGGCTCTTCAAGAGTGCTCTACCATTCAATATGATCATGGATCATCATCTAGTTCAGTACCCTGTTACTGCATTGTCCCCGCATTCTTTTTAACTTTAAGATTTATATCTCACTGCTTCTTGAAAGCATTCATTTTAGCCACAACTGCTTTCTGTGCCAGAGAATTCCACAGCCTCACCACTCTGGATGAAGAAATTTCTCCTGATCTCATCCTAAATGGCCTCCACCCTATCCTTAGGTTGTGACTACTTCTTCTGGACTTCCCCATCATTGGGAACATTCTTCTTACATTTACCACCTCTGTTAGAATATTACAGGTTTCCATGGGATCTCCCCTCATTTCTCCAAATTCCAGGGAATATAACAGATCTAGTCTCTCTTCATACATCAGTCCTTTCATCCCAGGAATCGGTCCAGCAAACCTTTGTTGCACTCTCCATTGCCAGAATTTCCTTCCTCAGGTAGGAAGACCAAAACTCCACACAGTACTCCAGGTGTGGTCTCACCAAGGCTCTGTACAGTTGCAGCAAAACATTCTTGTTTCTGTACTCAAATCCCTGCAATTAAGGTCAACATTTCATTTGCCTTCTTCACTGCCTTTGCATTATGCTTCCATTTTACAATCTATCACCATTCTGAAAGCAACCTGCTATCATGTTTTTGTTACTAAAGTGGAAAACCTCACATATCCACATTACACTTCATCTGCCATGCATTTAGAAAATATAAAGATAGATAAATCACTGGGACCTGATTTAGTGTATCCCATGACGTTGTGAGAAGTTAAGGAGGAAATTGTGGAGAGATAAAAGGTACTGCAGATGCTGGAGAATCCGAGATAACAAGCATGGGGCTGGATGAACACAGCAGGCCAAGCAGCATCACAGGAGCAGGAAAACTTGACGTTTCGGGCCTAAACCCTTCATCAGAAATGGGGGAGGGGAAGAGGGTTCTGAAATAAATAGGGAGAGAGGGGGAGGCGGATAGAGGATGGATAGAGGAGAGGATAGGTGGAGAGGAGGCAGACAAGTCGAAGAGGCGGGGATGGAGCCAGTAAAGGTGAGTGTAGGTAGGGGGGTAGGGAGGAGATAGGTCAGTCCAGGGAGGACGGACAGGTCAAGGGGGCGGGATGATGTTAGTAGATAGGAGATAGGGGTGTGGCTTGAGGTGAGAGGAAAAACAGGTTAGGGAGGTGGAGATGAGCTGGGCTGGTTTTGGGATGCGGTTGGGGGAGGGGAGATTTTGAAGCTTGTGAAATCCACATTGATGCCATTGGGCTGCAGGGTTCCCAGGCTGAATATGATTTGCTGTTCCTGCAGCCTTCGGGTGGCATCACTGTGGCATTGTAGGAGGCCAAGGATGGACATGTCATCTGAGGAAATTGTGGAGCCCCTTACAGAAATATTTGTATCATCTATAACTACGGATGAGGTGTCAGATGACTGGAGAATGACTAATGTTGTGCCTTTGTTAAAAAGAGATGTAGAGAAGCCTGGGAACTATAGATGTATGGGCCTGACTTCAGTGTTGAGTAAGTTGTTGGAGGTGATTCTGAAAGATAAGATTTATGGACATTTGGAGAGGCAAGGAATGATTAGGGATAATCAGCATAGATTTGTGCAAGGAAAATCATGTCCCTCAAACTTGATTGAGTTTTTTGAGGAAGTAACCGAAAAGATTGAGGGCAGAGCAGTAGACATTGTTTACTTGGACTTTAGTAAAGCCTTTCATAAGGTTCCGCATGGTAGACTAATTAGTCAACTTAGATCCTGTGGGATTCAGAGTGAGCTTGCCAATTGGATACAAAATTGGCTTAACAGCAGGAGACAGAGAACGATGGTGGAGGGTTATTTTTTGGACTGGGGGCCTGTTATCAATGGTTTTCCACAGGGCTTGGTGCTGGATCCACTTTCGTTTGTCATTTATATGAATGATTTGAATGAGAATATAGAAGGCATGGTTAGTACGTTTGCGGATGACACCAAAATTAGTGCACAGTGAAGAAGGTTATCTGTAATTACAAAGGGATCTTGATCAGTTGGGTCAATAGGCTGAGGAGTGGTGGATTGAGTTTAATTTGGATAAATGCAAGGCATTGCATTTTAATAAAACAAACAAGGGCATAAATTATATGATTAAAAGTAGGGCCCTGGTAGTGTTGTAGAACAGACACCTAGGGGCTCAGGCATATAACTATTTGAATTTTGCATCACATGTAGACGGGGTGGTTAAGAAAGCAACAAAAACAGAAGCTGTTGGCAGGTCTGGCAGCATCTGTGAAGAAAAAAAATCAGAGTTAACATTTCAGGTACGGTGACCCTTCCTGATTTATAGCATCCACAGTTCTTTTGGTTTTTTTTTGTTAAGAAGTATTTACCCTTCAATGCTCAGACCTTTGAGTATTGGAGTTGGGATGTCATGTCGAGGTTATACGGGACATTGATGGGACTTCTTTTGGAGTAATGTGTCCAGTTCTGGTTGCCCTGTTATAGGAAGGATATTATTAAGCTAGGAAGAGGGTTCAAAAAAGATCAACCAGGATGTTGCCAGGAATGGAGGGTTTTGAGTTGTATGGACAGACTGGATAGGCTGGGAGTTTTTTCACTGGAGCTTAGGAGGTTGAGGGGTGACCTTAAAGAGGTTTATAGAAGCATGAGGGGTATAGATAAGGTGAATTGCAGGTGTCTTTTCCCTAGGGTGGGGGATTTCAAGTCTAGGGGACATATTTTTAAGGTGTGAGGAGAAAGATTTAAATCGGACATTAAGGACAACTTTTTTTACACAAAGTTGTTTGTGCATGGAGTAAACCTCCAGAGGAAGCGGTGGATGCAGATACAGTTACACCTTCTAAAAGACATTTGGATAAGTACATGAATAAGAAGTGTTTGCAGGGATATGGGCCAAGTGAACGACGAAGGATGAGAGGTGACTTGATGGAGGTGTACAAAATGATCAAAGGTATAGATAGAGTAGACAGCCAGAGACTTTTTCCTAGGGTGGAGGTAGCTTTTACGAGGGGACATAGTTTTAAAGTGAAAGGAGGTAGATATCAGGGAGACGTCAGAAGTAGGTTCTTTACTCAGAGAGTGGTAGGGGTGTGGAATGCATTGCCGGAGAGAGTAGTGGAGTCGGCCTCATTAGGGGCATTTAAACGGCTATTAGATAGGCATATGGATGATAGTATAAGGTAGCGGTGGAGGTTAGATAGACCTTAGGTTTCGGGTAAAAGTTCGGCACAACATCATGGGCCAAAGGACCTGTACCGTGCTGTACTGTTCTATGTTCTATGTTCTATGTTCTAAGTGCAGGAAGATGGGACTAGTTTGGTTTGGGATTATGGTCAGCATGAATTGGTTGAACCGAAGTGTATATTTCCGTGTTGTATGATTTTATGACTTTGTGTGGATCCTATATCCAGATAGAACTTAGGAACATTGGAAGAGTAGGCCATTCAGCTATGAGTCTGTCCCATTATTCAATATGATAATTTCTGGTTAAACAATTAAGTGCTTTTTACTCATCCATCCCCATAACCCTGTGGTATTTGGTAATCAGAAATCTATCAACCTCTACCTTAAACTTACTCAAAGACTGAGCTTCCAAAGCCATCTGTGGTCGAGAATTCCAAAGGTTCATATCCTTGTGAATAATTCACCCCATCTCGGACCTAAGTGGCATCACTCTTATTTTTAAATTGTGTCCCCTGGTTCTTGACTGCCCATCCAGGGGAAACATCTGCCCTGCAAATATTTGAATATGTTTCAATGAGATCACTTATTACTTTTTGAAACTCTGGAGAATACACGCCCAATCTTTCTTCATAAGACAATCCTGCCATCCTGGGACCAAGTCTGGTGAACCTTTGTTTCACTCCCTCCATGGCAATAACAATTTTCTGATATAAGGAGACCAGAATTGAATAACATACTCTAGGTATGGCCTAACCAAGCTCTTACACAGTTGAAACAAGACTTCACTACTCTTGCACTCAAATCCTCCTGCTAAAAACATTAAAATTCCATTACACTTTCCTAAAGCTTGCTATATCTCCATGTTAGCCTTCACTGACTTATTGACCAGAACACCCAGGCCCCTTTATGTATTTCCAGTATCCAACCACATACCATTTAAGAAATACTTTATACATCCATTTCTACTACTAAAATGGATAACCTGTCATCTTTCCACATTATATTCCATCTGCCATGTTCTTGCCCATTTGCTAAGCCTTCCCATTTGCAAATCTATGCTGACTATTCCCAGTCAGATCATCACCAACCAGGTCTCTGTTTATCCCATCATTGATAATAGATTCTGGCATTTTCCCTACAATTGATGTAAGATTTAACAGGTCTGTAGTTTCCAGTTTTCTCTCCTGCTCCCTTAAATAGTGGGTGGGCGTTTGCTTTCTTCAAATACACAGGAATCATTGCAGAATCCATAGAATTTTGGAAGATAATTACCAACGCATCAACTATCTCTGTAGCCACCTCCTTTAACACTTTGGGAAGCAGACCATTAGGTTCTGGGAATTTATCAACTTGCAGCCACATTGAATTCCCTATTACAGTCTGTTTACCAATGCTGATTTCCTTCAACACTTCATTCTGCCTAGCCAGAGATAGTAGGACCTGCAGATGCTGGAGAATCTGAGATAACAAGGTGTAGAGCTGGATGAACACAGCAGGCCAAGCGGCATCATAGGAGCAGGAAAGCTGACGTTTCGGGCCTAGACCCTTCATCAGAAATGGGGGAGGGGAAGGGGTTCTGAAATAAATAGGGAGAGAGGGGGAGGCGGATAGAAGATGGATAGAGGAGAAGATAGGTGGAGAGGAGACAGACCGGTCAAAGAGGCGGGGATGGAGCCACTAAAGGTGAGTGTAGGTGGGGAGTTAGGGAGGAGATAGGTCAGTCCAGGGAGGATGGACAGGTCAAGGGGGCGGGATGAGGTTAGTAGATAGGAGACGGGGTTGCGGCTTGAGCTGGGAGGAGGGGATAGGTGGGAGGAAGAACAGGTTAGGGAGGCGGGGATGAGCTGGGCTGGTTTTGGGATGCGGTGGGGGGAGGGGAGATTTTGAAGCTTGTGAAGTTCACATTGATACCATTGGGCTGCAGGGTTCCCAAGCGAAATATGAGTTGCTGTTCCTGCAACCTTCGGGTAGCGTCGTTGTGCCACTGCAGGAGGCCCAGGATGGACGTGTCATCTGCGGAATGGGAGGGGGATGGAATGGTTCGCGACTGGGAGGTGCAGTTGTTTAGTGGGAACCAAGCGTAGGTGTTCTGCAAAGCGGTCCCCAAGCCTCCGCTTGGTTTCCCCGATGTAGGCCACAATGGGAACAGTGGATATAGTATACCACATTAGCAGATGTACAGGTGAACATCTGCTTGATGTGGAAAGTCTTCTTGGGGCCTGGGATGGGGGTGAGGGGGGAGGTGTAGGGGCAGGTGTAGCACTTCCTGCGGTTGCAGGGAAAAGTACCGGGTGTGGTGGGGCTGGAGGGGAGTGTGGAGCGGACAAGGGAGTCACAGAGAGAGTGGTCCCTCCAGAAAGCAGATAAGGGTGGGGAGGGAAAAATGTCTTTGGTGGTCGGGTCGGATTGCAAATGGCGGAAGTGTCGGAGGATGATGGGTTGGATCTGGTGGTTGGTGGGGTGGTATGTGAGGATGAGGGGGATTCTGTTTTGGTTGTTATTATGGGGAGGGGGTGTGAGGGATGACTTGCGGGAAATGCAGGAGACATGGTCGAGGGCGTTCTCGACCACCGAGGGGGGAAGTTGTGGTCCTTGAAAAACAAGGATATCTGAGATGTACGGGAGTGGAATACCTCATTCTGGGAGCAGATGTGGCAGAGGCGAAAGGAATTGGGAATAGGGGATGGCATTTTTGCAGGAAGCTGGGTGGGAGCAGGTGTATTCTAGGTAGCTGTGGGATTCGGTAGGCTTGAAATGGATATCGGTTTCCAGGTGGATGCCGGAGGTGGAGATAGCGAGGTCCAGGAAGGAGAGAGAGGTATCAGAGATGGTCCAGGTGAACTTCAGGTTGGGGTGGAAGGTGTTGGTGAAGTGGATGAACTGTTCGAGCTCCTTGTGGAAGCACGAAGCGGCGCCGATACAGTCATCAATGTAACGGAGAAAGAGGTGGGGTTTAGGGCCAGTGTAGGTACGGAAGAGGGATTGTTTCACGTAACCTACAAAGAGGCAGGCATAGCTTGGGCCCATGCGGGTACCCATGGCCACCCCCTTTGTCTGTAGGAAGTGGAAGGAATTGAAAGAGAAGTTGTTGAGGGTGCGGACGAGTTTGGCTAAGCGGATGAGGGTGTCAGTTGAGGGGGACTGGTCAGGCCTGCGGGACAGGAAGAAGCAGAGGGCCTTTGGGCCATCTGTGTGGGGAATGCAGGTGTATAGGGACTGGACGTCCACGGTAAAGATGAGGTGTTGGGGACCAGGGAATTGGAAGTTCTGCCTAGTCACGTGGATCTCTGGTTCTGGGAGATTTCTGGTATATTCCTTAGTAAAAACAGACACAAAGTAATCATTCAGTTTACTCCCCATTTATCTAATCCTCCTTTATAAATTCTATTGAAACTGTCTGTAAAATGGACCCGCATTCCTTTTAGCCAAACATTGTCTTTTTTTGTACCTCTAAGCTCATTTTTCTGTTTTATTTCAAGATTGCATTCATAATTCGTTTTTTCTTTTTTTTTTTATCAATTTCTTGAACGTGCGTTGATGTATTTTATAAATCTCCCCGTGCTCAGTATTACTGCTATTTCTAGCAACTTTAGAAGCGTTTTTTAATCTTATACAATCCTGAATTTCTTTTGATAGCCACATTTGACTGACTTTGTTGAGTTTTATCATTTTGAAGGAATGTGCAGTTGGTGTAAGTCATGCGATACCTCTTTTGTGGTTGACCATTGCCTATGAACCTCATGCCTTTTAATGTGTTTTCCCAATTGGCTTCAGCCAATTTGCCCTTCGTGCCTTCATAATTCCCCTTATTCAAATTTAACACCCTTGCATCAGAATGAGCTACTCACTTTCAAACATGATGTCAGGTTCTGTTGTATTGTGGTCACTCATCCCTAAAGATTCTTTTGCACATTATTGTTACTTTGCCCTTTTTCATTATGTAATATTAGATCTAAAATAGCGTGACCCTCTAGTTGCCTCCTCAACATACTGCTCTAGAAAATCATTCCTACAACACTCCAGAAACTTATCCTCCACAGCTTTAGCGTTCACTTGGTTTACCCAGACTGCATGAAGATTGATGTTACCCATGATGACTGTGTTGTCCATGCCACATACTTGTCTCCTCTCCTGATTAATACCATGACCCACACCAGTAGTACTTTTTGGTGGCCTAAAAATAGTTGCAGCCAATGTCTGTTGCCCTTTCCTGATTCTTTGTTCCACCCAAACAGTGTTCATCTAATCTGGCATCCTCCCTTACTGATCCCATCTCTCATCATCAGTGCAGTTTCACCTTTTCCCTCTTGTCTGGCCTGCCTAAATGTCAAATATCCTTGTGTATTCAGTTCCCAATCCTAGTTACTATGAAGTTTCTGTAAAGGCATTTAGATCATACCCATGTACCTCTGTCAGTGCTTTTAGATTGTCTGCTTTGTTGTTAATGCTACGTGTATTCAAATAACTTTGTCTTCTTGGCATCATTCCGCTTTCAAGGCATACACAATTTTCAACTTTGTTTCTCGTGTATTCTCGGCTCTTCTGCATCTTTTCAATTTACTATTTTCATCTTTACTTCTTTCTAATTTGATTTACCCATTAGCTATCTTCTGGAGCCTAACCCATTCTCTCTTTGAAATAAGCAGATAGATCAAAGTGTAACTGTCAATAAAATCTACATTCCTAATGACTCCTTGTGGGACTTAGAACAGTCAACTCACGATCAGCACTCTTGTTTTCATAATACGTGTGAGTGTCTTTCAGTTCTTCCCTAAAGGGACAAAGTCGTTGGACCAGGGTTTTAAAAAAACAGCTGATAACATTGCAGATGTCTGAAATATAGGCTTCCAAAGTTCTCTTGACTGGGGAGTTGTTTTTCAGATCAGGATATTGTGTGTGGCATTTTTTTTATTTGAGAAAAATGACAGGAAATCTGGGGAATTTTTGATCAGTTTGCCTAGTGTTTGTTTTTGGGAAATTGTCCCAATCTATAATGATTGAACACCTCAAAATTTCAGCTGGTCAAAGAGAGTTGACGTGGATTTGTAAGTTACAAGACTGATTGATTGAACTTTGTGAAGAGATTATTTAAGGGTAGACAGGAATGTCTATAAATGTTATTTATATGGATGTCTAGAAGCATTTAATCTCTCATAAAAGGCTGTTAGCTGAAGTTGAAACTCTTGGATTGGAAGATAAATTATTGACCTGGTTAGGAAATTGGCTGAGCAGCAGGAAACAGAGTAGGGATAATGGGCAACTACTCTAATTGGCAGGATATGATTAGTGGTGTACCACAAGGACCTGAGTTGGTGCCTCAACAATTCTCTATATTTATAAATACTTAGATTATAGTTTAGAAAGCCGCATGTGCAAATTTGCTGATGACACAAATATCAACATAATAAGCATTGTAACCGGTGCAGATAAATACGCATAGATGTTGATTGTTAAAATGATTGGCAAAATGTTTGTAAGTAGATATTCATGAAGATAAATGTGAGATCATCCACATTGAACTGAAAAGAATAGAATTGGGCTCCAACTAGATTTGAAAAACTAGAGAGACACATTGAAATCTAGAAACTTAACAGGAGAGAGTGGTGTGTGGACAGGTACACAGGTCTTTAAACTCCATGAACTGCTACAGAACGTAATCAAGAATGTTGGCTTGAAATCAAGGAAACCAGAATATAAGGATGTAACAATTGAATATTACTGAAAAAGACACACTTTGTCAAAGCTTTTAATCTTGCACTCATCAGGACAATTCACAAAAATACCATTTTAAGAGAAAAATACAATTATACTGTATGAAAGAAGAATGCCGATTAGTTGGCAAGTAGACTCTGATAAAAGTATTGCAATGATGATTCTCAGGTTGATGATGACTAGCAAATAATTGTTTTTCAGTAATGGTCAAATTACATATTCCTGAACTTCCAGATGTAGAAATCATGCTTCAGCTGTACAAAGCCTTGATAGACTATGCCTGGAGTACTTGAGAGGATTTCCTGACGTCACACCTTAGATTCATGTGAAAAGGAGACTTGCTAGAGAGGACTCTATCAGCACCTAGTGTTAACTCAACATTATGACCTCATTGCAGCCATTCCTTGATGCTGTCCCCAGCTGGGTTGATGTTCGTCAACTTCAAAGCTGAAAACTGATTTTCTTTGATTTTAAGAATTTCCATCTCACTGAGGAGGCTTCAGGCCAATCCATATCGAACTACATGTTCTGAAAACAGTTCATATTTTGACAGCTGTGACAAATTCCACCACAACAGCTGAGACAATTCTATACCTTCTAAAGTGATCAGCAACATTCTAAATAAAGCAATGCTTAAAAAATTCAATTAGACCAATCTTCCACTGTTAATGGATCCTTTATAATATTCCATGATCCAGACCTGCAACTTTTCCAAAAAAACAATAATTTCTTTCATAGGCCACATTCATTAGTTTTTGAGATATAATTGTTTACAGACAAACAAGCTAATAAAACAGACTCAGATTGTAATAAGAGGAGTAAGAAAGTTGATGTTTTGGGTTGGGGCCCTTCTTCAGGGACCCGAAACATCAACTTTTCTGCTCCTCTGATGCTGCCTGGCCTGCTGTGTTCCTCCAGCTCCACACTGTGTTATCTCTGACTCCAGCATCGACAGTTTTTACTATCTCAGACTCAAACAGTGCTCACACTCACGTTCAAAGGTAGAAGTAATTAAGCAATCCACAAAGTTTTTTTTGAAAGATTATTTTTCCCTATCTCCCAATATCATGTCAATGGGTCCTTCAAAAAAAATTCAAGATCTGGATCCATGTTTTTGCTAAAACCTAATCAGTTGTTCCTCAGGCCAGCCATTTGGCAGTTGATTCAAGGATGATATTTACTCAAGGTTAAAAATTGCTGCTTGAGGTCTTCAGGCCTCAGTGACTGAGCAGGCTGATTGTCAACTTGCAGATCTTTGGGTACGTCAGACCAAACATCCTGTGAGGAAGTGGCATCCGCAATGTGGGATATGTATCCCTTTCTTCCCTTCTCGGCCACTGCCCTGCCTCCGCATTAAGGCATTTAGACTTGGTGGACAATTTGTTACCATTTTGAATGATTTGTCACAAGGTCCTCCCAATTATTAATGTCAATATTGTTGCATTTCAAGGAGAAGATCAGAGTATCTTTGCAGCATTTTATTTGTCTCCTCATGGAACATTAGCTTTTTGAGAGTTGAGAAGAGACGAGGAAGGTGGGGAGATGATATTTGGCCATTTGAACACTTTGTCCAGCCCATCATAATTGACTTTACAGGAGTTTTCATTGAATGGAAAACAAAAATGCATACAGGGTAAACTTGGACTATACACTGTCCATCTACGTTTTGTTGAAATCTGCCCTTTAGTTTTTGAGATGCAGGTTAGGAATTCCTCATCCAAAAACTTCAGGACCAAATGATTTTTTGGATAAAGAATATTTCCATTTTTCAGATAGACTGGGTCTGTTTGGGTCCATTTAGACCCGTTAGAAATAAACTTCACATGGCCGCAAGAGACGTAAAAGTGACTTTTTTTTCTAAGAGGTATAAATGGATCCAAACAGACCAATAGACACACTGAGTTTGGTCCCTTTAGAAAAAAATCTTCTCTGTTAGGTCTGTTCAGGCCGAGTAAAGTTTATAATCTCTGCCCCTGGTGCTTTTTCTGGTCTAAGCCCCTGATCCATGTGGGCCCCCAAGATCCCATTGCCTAGTTATTGGGCCCTGATGTACACTAGTCCCAGCACCCTGGCTGTCCTGACTTGGTCTGACCTGACTCAAAAGCCACAACAATATCTTTATCTTTTAAATTCCCTCTAAAATGGCCTAGCTAGCCACTCAATTGTCTCAAACTGCTACGAAGTATTTTTTTTAAAAAGGAACTGGACAGACCACCAGATAGCCAGTTAGCCATTGGAAACTATGTTGGCAAACCAAGCTCCACTAATCCAGCAGAGCTGTACTATGTAATTCCTGGGGTATTATGCTAAAATTTGGAGAGATGTTCCGCAAGTCAGTCAAGCAAGAACCTGACATTGTACTCTGACACTGAGCTTGATAGAGTGTAGAAGGATGAAGGGGGATCTCATTTGAAACATACAGAATACTGACAGGCCTGGATAAATTGAATGCCGAGAAGATGTTTCCACTATTAGGAGAGACTAGGGCGCAAGGGTACAGCCACAGAGCAAAGGGACAAACCTTAAAAACTGAGATGAGAAGGAACTTCTTTAGCCAGAGGGTGGTGAATTTGCGGAACTTATTTCTGCAGAAGGCTGTGGAGACTAAGTCATTGTGTGTCTTTAAGACAGAGATAGGTTCTTAATTAGGAAGGAGAATCAGGGATACCGGGACAAGGCAGGAGAATGGGTTTGAGAAACATGTCAGTCCTGTTAAAATCGTGGAGAAAATCCAATGGGCCAAATAGCTTAATTCTGTACCTATAACTTATGATCTTGTATTATTCCATGAATATGACTACCTCCCAAACATCCTTGACCTTGGGTTTGACATGTCTTTTATCATGGAATACCCAGCGGAAGTGGTGGCTTGGTGGTACACAGTTGAAAGGAATTGCCCTGGGAGACCTCAAAATTTACTTTGGAGGTAATACAAAGAATACTTTGGAACTGTCATGGCATCAGATTAAATAAATCTAGCAACTCATAAATGGACAACTGGACCTCAACAGAACCAAACTCAGGCCAAAATCTATCATAAGCTCAACACTTCCGGGTAAGAATTGTTGCAAATGCTTCAGTCTGGTCTTTTACACTGAATTGTTGAGTTCCCCGTCACTGATAGGGATATTTGTGGATCCTCCTGTTCTTTACATTAGGGACCTCCATTGTGCAGCACTACCATAATGTTAAATGAGACAGACTTCCATTTTGATTCCAGCTGATTTTATTACTGTGTAAGTCAGACCCCAGATTAAAATCTGGCTTGATTGACCATGTTTTGTTTTTATTTAATGCAATGGTCTTTCACAAGCAGACAATGCTGCAGATTTTGTTTTCACAATAGAACAAGTTTATTATGCAAAACAAATTAAGATAAAAGAGGATAAACCAAACTATTTACACACAACACAATTTTGAAGATTTTGGAACATGATAAATGTATTTATCCCATACCATTACTTTCCAGTACTCAGATGCCAGAGAAAGAGTTCCCTTTTGTATCACATCTATAGGTTTAACTTATCTGTTTCTTGATCTTGAGAGTTCTCTGTGCGATACTGTTTCATAATCTAATTTTAGCAGGGCCTCTGCAAACTGCAACCAAAATCTTTCCAAGCTATGGGCTTTTCTCCTAAGTAAAAAAAGATCAACTCCTGATTCTTATAACTGAAAACAAGCCAATGTTCACTTGTGAAAGTCTCATAATGCAAACAAATTCTAATTATTAGTCAAGAAAGTGTCTCTGGCTCATACTGGCTTAAAGAATTTGCCCTAGAAAATCTGGCAAGTTGATCATTAAATCCCCTGACACTCTCAGACCAAAACTCTCATGCCATGAGTTAAAAATCCAGACACTAAAATAAATGACATTAGAATATATATAAATCACACATCTTGCATCACACTTCAGACAGATCTAGCAACACATCCTCGAGGAATTGTGGACCACCACCAGCAGCAGAATTGTACTCAACCACATTCTGTGAATGTTGTGACCTGGCCTATCCCCAACTCTGCCATTATTATCAAGTTGAGAGGAATCAATCCAAGCTGCATTTTGAGGTCTCCAGTATCTCAGATGCCAGTCATCAGTCAATTTGATTTGCTGTATGTGAAATAAAGGAATGGCTGAAGGCACGGGATACTGAAAAAGCTACGATGCCCTGACAACATTGCAGTATTAATTCTGAAGACCTGTGCTACAGAATTGGGCACACCCCTAGCCAAGTTTTACCAGTACAGTTACAATGCTGACATCTATGCATCAATGTGGAAAACTGCCAAAGAATATCCTGTCCACAAAACTCAGGACAAATCCACCCCAGATGATACTTCCCGATCAATCTACTCTTGATCATAAGCACAGTGACGGACGCTGTCGTTGATGTTGCAATCAAGTGGCACTTATTCATCATTAACCTATTATGTTCAATTTGGGATCAGAGATAAAAGGTACTGCAGATGCTGGAGAATCCGAGATAACAAGGTGTGGGGCTGGATGAACACAGCAGGCCAAGCAGCAGCATAGGAGCAGGAAAGCTTGACGTTTTGGGCCTAGACCCTTCATCAGAAATGGGGGAGGGAAAGAGGGTTCTGAAATAAATAGGGAGAGAGGGGGAGGCGGATAGAAGATGGATAGAGGAGAGGATAGGTGGAGAGGAGGCAGACAAGTCGAAGAGGTGGGGATGGAGCCAGTAAAGGTGAGTGTAGGTGGGGGGGGTAGGGAGGACATAGGTCAGTCCAGGGAGGATGGACAGGTCAAGGGGGGGCGGGATGATGTTAGTAGATGGGAGATGGGGGTGGGGCTTGAGGTGGGAGGAGGGGATAGGTGAGAGGAAGGACAGGCTAGGGAGGCGGAGATGAGCTGGGCTGGTTTTGAGATGCGGTTGGGGGAGGGGAGATTTTGAAGCTTGTGAAATCCACATTGATACCATTGGGCTCCAGGGTTTCTCCACCTATCCTCTCCTCTATCCATCTTCTTTCCGCCTCCCCCTCTCTCCCTATTTATTTCAGAACCCTCTTCCCCTGCCCCATTTCTGATGAAGGGTCTAGGCCCGAAACGTCAAGCTTTCCTGCTCCTATGATGCTGCTTGGCCTGCTGTGTTCATCCAGCCCCACACCTTGTTATCTCATGTTCAATTTGGGTTCTGCCAGGTCCACTCAGCTTCTGACCTTTGTCCAAATATGGACAAAAGAGCTGAACTCCTGGGGTGAAGTTAAAGTGATTGCCCTTGACATTCAGTTAGACTTTGACTAAGTCATGGGCTGTCATTCTCACGCTAATCAAGGAGCCCCAGCATAACTAGAATTGGTGATAAGCTGGTCGGAGTTGTATCATGGCTGATGTGATAATCCTGAACTTCACTTTCATGTCTTTTCCTCATGACTCTTAATTCCCTTATTGATTAAAAATCTACCTATCTCAGCCTTGAATATATTTAATCTTGACAGCCCTCTGCAGTTAATAATTCCACAGTTTCACTGCCCTCAGAAAGAAGAAATTCTCCTCTTCTCTATCTTAAATGTATGACCTCTCATTCTAAGATTATGCCCCCTGGTCCTAGACTCTGCCACAAGGGGAAATGACTTGCCCCACCTGCCCTGTCAAGTTTCCTAAGAATCTTGTACGTTCTAATAAAGTGGCCTTTCATTCTTTTATATTCCAACAATTACAGGCCCAACCTACTCGACGTCTCCTTGTAAGACAGTCCCTCCATACCTGGTATCAGCCAAGTGTGCCTTCTCTGGACCGCCTCCTATTCCAGGAAATCTTACATAAGGGACCCAAAATTGTCAACACACATCTCGAGAAGGCAGGACTTGAAGCTGGGCCTTCAATGGGATACTACTGTTGAACTGCACTTTTTCTGCTTTTTTACATTTATGTTGTATCATAGGGGAGGCCATGACCTAGTGATATTATCATTGGACTGTTAAACAAGACACTCAGGTATGTTCTGGGAGCCTGTGTTCGAATCCCTCCTTGGCAGATGATGAAATTTGAATTCAATAAAAATCTGGAATTAAGAGTGTAGTGGTGACCATCAATCCATTGTTGATTGTCGGAAAAACCCACCTGGTTCAATACTGTTCTTTAGGGAAGGAAGCTGCCATCCTGGTCTGGCCTACATGTGACTGATGTTGACTCTAAGGATGGGCAATAAATACTGGCTTAGCCAGCAAGGCCCTCACCCTGTGAATGTATAAATAAAAAAAATATAATTGGTATTTGCCATCAAACCAACCTGCTGGAACTGAAAATTGTTTTATGCAAGTTTGGAGTTCCATTCCTTTGCATTTTAATTATTGTTGGCAGTTTATTTTTTTTCCATTTCTTTCTGTCAATTTTTCTTAATCCACTCTTTCTTTCCCTATCTTTAGTTGATCTTCTGTACCTATCTTTCCCTTGAATTAAATATTCCAATTTGTAATTTGTAGTTCAGACATTGCACTGTTCTTTAATTAACATTTAATCTGAATGATTAAGGAGATACAGAGTTGTTTTCTCTGTTCACACTGGTTCCAGCTGCTCTGCAGAGGGTATTGCACTTTTTTGATAATTGGCTAAGAGGAACTTGCAGTGAGAAAGTGTAGTTGAAAGTCAATAGCCAAGTGAAAGTATTGAGTTCCATCTCCTGATTTAACCACACTTTTAGTGTATTTCTAGGCTCAAGTGAATCCTTGGTTAATGAGCACCACCTCGATATAATTAAATACAATTGACTTATAATGCAAGTCATTTCACTATTTTATGCCTCAGTTGGGAAGTTCTCTCAATATTTCCCCCTCCCAGTCTTTTTTTCTCTTTTCTGTGTGCATTACCTCCTCTCTTTTACACAAGCCATCCTTTCTTCTCTGTAACATCTGCCACCTTCTGCTTTGTAAATGTTCTTTACTTTACTTTCCTTGGTCAGTTCTTTTCTCTCTTTCACTCCTACCCCTTTATTCATTTTTCCTCACTGTTTCATGACCCATCAGCATTCATTTCCACATTTTCCTCATCGTCTCTTCTTTCCTCTCTTCCCTGCTTCATCCTTTATCCAATATTCAAATCTAAATTTTGAAGTAGGTGAGGCCTCCAAGCAAAACATTCTGTTGAAGAAAATAATGTAATAGATAATTCCATGGCTATATAGCTATTAATCCAAAAGCAAAGTTCTTCTATAGTTGACAATTTGAAATACAAACAGGAAAGGCTGGATTTACTCATCAGGCCCGTTAGCCTCCGTGGAGAGAGGAAGAAATAATATTTCAAGTAGTAATCTTTCATCAGAACATTTACTCACGTTAGTGTGAATTGTCATTTTTTAAAAATGTTTCCTTTTGAGTTTGAAAATTTTAGTTTTAGAAAAGATTGAACAATTTCATAAAAATCTTGTGACTTTTGGAGAACAGATATTGCAGCACACTCTGCTGGTGAGGTCCTGCTATTAATGTTGCGTTTACATTGGCAGATTCCTTTGTAAATGTGGATATAGGAATTCACAATGATAATACGAACAATGTAGCAACAGGTAAGGTTTTGACAGCAGGAAATATTTACAGTTGAGATTTTTTTATATTATGGATATATGTATTCATCGAGGATGGGACTATGCTTTAATACTGTGATCTCACGGTGAATTATCTCATTGTGGCTGTGCTTGGAATTTGGGTGGAGTGGGTTTTGTTTCAGTCTGTTCTATTTTCAAAAATTTCAAACAAGCATCAGGGCAATTCTAATATTGTGAGGACTAAACTTTTCAATAAGATTGGCTCTTTTTTTCTTTCAACTTATACCTCTATATTTGTATCATTTATGTTGGCTTACATTTACATTTTTCTTTGCTAATCTCATCACACTGAACTCTCTTTGTTTGCCTTAACACCATTATTATTGTAGGCATGCTGAACTTGTGATATCAGTGATCTCCCCAAGATGATTGCTGCTTGTATGTTCAGCTGTTATATTTATTGTATCATAGCAAGTGTAGTCCCACTTACTGAACCTACATGAACTGTTAAAGAAAATATTGGTACTGATGATTAAAGTATACTATATTCTATATTGGAATTTGAGAACAGATGGAATGTAATAACTTGATGCTGACTCAAATGGATCACTGCATATACAGTGTGTTTAATTCGTACACTGCATCAACATAACATCTGAAGTACTGTGAACAATTTTCGTTCCCTTATCTAAGAAGAAATATACCAAAATGGGAGGCAGTCAAGAGATAGTTCACATGATTGATTCCGGGTATGGAGGCATTTTCTTACAAGGAGAGGTTGAGTAAATTGTGCTTATGCTCATTGGAGTTTGGAAGAAAGAGACCAGACCTTTTTGAAACATATCAGGTTCTGAGGGGCTTGACAGAGTTGAAGTGGAAAGGTTGTTTCCCTTTGTGGGAGAGTCAGGGACCAGCAGGCATAATCTCAGCATAAGCGATCACTGCTTAAAACTGCGATGAGGATTTTTTTCTCTGAGGTTAGTGAATCTGTGCAATTTATTACCATAGTGGGTGTTGACGCTGAGTTGTTAAGTATAGTCAAGACTGAGATAGACATATTTGTGCTCAGTCAGGGAACCAAGGGTTATGGTGATATAGAAAGTAGAGTTAAGTATTATCAGATCAGCCATGATCTGATTGATTGGCAGAACAAACTCATGGTCTGAATGGCCTGCTTTGCTCCTACATCTTATTGTCTTGTTGTATTATCAGTTAGCTATGTGTATATCAGTTTCAGTTTGGAGCTTGCTCTCCATCTCAGCTATACTAAACTAAAATGTGCAACCAAACATTCAGCCCCATGAGAACAATCTCAGTACAGTGGCAAGGCGAGAATGGTGATCACAGTACAGTGGCAGGACAGGCGGTGGGGGTGTGGGTGGTGGTGGGACGCGATCTCAGTGCAGTGGTAGGATGGTGGGGAGGGGGTGCGGTGTGTGAGTGATCTCAGTACAGTGGCAGGACAAGGAGAGCAATCTCAGTACTGGACCACAATTATTTATAATAAATGTGAATGCACCATAGCCACATGTGAGGATGGCACAAAAATAAGTGGGAAAGCAAGCGATGAGGCTGACATGGCGAGTCTGCAGAGGAATATAGACAGGTTAAATGAGTGCCTATAAACTGGGCAGATGGAATATAATGTGTGGAATTGGGATGTTGTACACTTGGCAGAAATAAAACACAGAGGAGCTGATTATTATTTAGGTGGAGAAAGACTGCAGAAAGCTACAGAACAGATGGAATTGGGAGTCCTTGTCCACGAATCACAAAAAGCTAGTGTCCAACTTCAGTGGACAATAGAAGGCAAATGGAAAGTTGGCCTTTATTTCAAAGGTAATGGAGTACAAAGGTAGGGAGTTTTTCTAAAACTATGTAAAGGCACTAGTCAGACCACATCCTCAATACTGTGAACAATGTTGGGTCCCTTACCTGAGGAAAGATTTGCCTGCATTGGAGGCAGACCAAAGACGTTTCACAAGGTTGATAGGCAGGTATGGAGGTATGGAGGTACTGCCTTATGTGAAAGGTTGATTAGATTGAGCCTGTACTCATTGGAATATAGAAGAGTGAGAGGTGACCTTATTCAAATATACAAAATTCTTAAGGTACTGGACAACGCAGATGTGGAAAGATTGTTTGGGGTGGTCAAGGAGTAAAGGGCATAGTCTCAGACTAGTGGATTGCACATTTACACAGCAATGAGGAAGAATTTCTTCTCTGAGAGTAGTGAATTTCTGGAATTCTTTACTGTAGAAGTCTGTCAAGGCCAGGTCATTAAATATATTCAAGGCTGAGAGAGATTTTTAATCAGTAAGGGTTATAGGGAAAAGGCAGGAAAGTGAAGTTGAGGATTATCAGATTAGCCCTGATATTACTGAATGGCAGTGCAAACTCTATGGGCTGATTTGTATACTTCTGCTTCTAGGTCTTAAGGAATGCATTACAATTCTACGTCCCTTTAAGTCTACTTCAGTGTAGAAACTGAATCCAGTATTTATTTTAACTGAGTCTAGGTAATTTGTTTAATATTTCATGTCTTTTTGAAATGGTCCTTGATCTATCAAGATATAGAAGCTGTAATCCAGGAAACTGGTAACCTTAAAACTGTTCTAAAAGTTCTATATGTTTCACAACTTTACAATCTCAATTTTCAGTCCGTGAATTTAGAAAGCTCAAACAGTATGCAGGAAGAATTAGAATTAGCTTTTTATTTTCACATATATTCACTCACATGGATACAGTGAAAAGTTTTACAAGCTCCGCCTAAGGCACCGTCTTAGGTATAAATGCACCTAGACATACAATATTAGTACAAAGTAGAGAAACAAAGAAAGCAAGCAAAAAAGTTGAACATTTCAGTCCTTCTTACTAAAGCATAGCAAAAACAAAGAAACACAGTTAATAGTTCGACATCACAGTCCTGGGCTCACATTCTTCACGAGGCTTGACTTCGCCCTTACTGCCCCCTCAGGCTGCTTGCTCCCGCTCTCGCTGCAGGTCCCCGATGCTGCCTGCTCCTGCTCTTGCCACCAGCCCCTGGGAAATGCTGCCTGCACAATGCTCTGGGGTTACTTACCCATGTGCTGCTGTGGAGCTGTTCCTTGTGCTGCCCTGGGGCTCACAGTCCACGTGCTGCTGCAGGGCTTGCTGCTCTGGGGACTTGCTGCCAGCGCCTGCTGGTGCAGTATTCCCGTCTGGTGCTGAGGACAGAGAAGAAGAAAAAAAAAGAAAAAAGGAGGAAAAAGATATAGTGGAGCTTCAACAGGAGCGTTCTACTCTGCTGCCACCTTGCCACAGAGAATGGATCATCATCAAAATATGCAAAAATAAAGTGTGTATTTTTATAGAAGCTATTTGTGCATATTACACATTTTATCATTACATCGTGAATGTACCGTTACTGGATGAAATCAATACTCTGCCTTGTGAAAACAATCATGCAAAATAAAAGAATTTAAACAAATGAATTTTTTTTACTTTGCCTCAAAGCATCTGCTTTTTTTACTACAGTAATGATTTTGAAAGCTCATTGGCTAGGGTTTGATTATATTTTAAGGAGTACATGTTACTCAGTCATTCAATTTCTGAGAAATTTAAATGAGCCACTGAATAATGATATATTTTCAAATAACTTGCCTTTGTAATTTTATTTTGCAGATCCTCAGTCAGTGGTATGGTCGAACTATTATTCGCTCTTGTGTAAAATTGAGTTATAATCATGCACAAAGTATAATTGAGGAGCCAGAAAAAATATTCGCCCCTGATGAATTGCCACCTGTTTCACCTGAGCATTGTATTACGGACATAAAAACTGCTGTAATAAATCTTCATAGCATTGCTAAACACCTTCGTAGGCAAAGGTTTGATGACGGTGCTTTACGATTGGACCAGGTAAGCACCATTTATTTTTAAAGAATACACAAAATGTTACAATTTTAATTGAATCAATATAAAAACATTTACGCTAAACACATTTTAAAAGATTACAAGGAATGTCTGGAAAAAAAAAGTCAGATTTCAGATCTGTATTTAACAAGGCTTTGAAAGCGAAGCCTTATTCTCAGTTTGAGAATAACTGACCTTTGCATTTTTAAGCAAAATGCTGTGAATGGTGGAAGTCCAAAATAAAAACAAAAAATAAACTGAGGAAAAGGTCATCCTAATGAAATATTAACTTTCTTTCCATAGATGCTGCCTGACCTGCTGGGTATTTCCAGCACTTTATTTTGAACATTATGTTTTAGCTAGAGGAACGCCAAGTACTTTACACTGAACTTAAAAATATATTGATGACACATGATATGCTAACACTAAAGTTCAGTACTGTACAAAATAAACATTGCATTTATGTATTGCCTTACATGACCAGAATAAATCTGTGCTTTGTAGCCAGTCAATTACTTGTGAAGTGCAGCCACTGTTTTTCTGAAGGAAACTACAGATTTGAATAAGTCAGGCACACTGTTATTTCTACCCCACATAATACTCAGCCAATAAAAAAAAGGAAATGTTGGAAGTGAACAGGTCAGATACCACTTCTGACTTCACAGAATTAACAGCTTAGGTCAATGACCTGTCATTAAAACTGAAAACTGTTGAAAATGTCTTGAGAAAGGACACTAACGAGATAAGATCTTCAGAGAGTCTCTGCTGGAATGAAATACAGGAGTGAGCAAATGTCAAAGGTGTAATCATTATTTTTGCCTTTTAATCTCTTGTTCCTTCAACCCATAACAGATCTTCTCTGTTGTTCTTGTCACTGCTCCCTCTTCCCTGTCTCTGCAGTTGCCCAAAACCTGTTAAATCTGTAACTTCTCTCAGAGCTGATGAAAGGTATCACCCCGAAAATTAAACTTTGTACCTCTGTTCACAAATGGTGCCTGACCTGTGAACATTTCCAATATTTTCAGTTTTTCTTTCAGATTTCCAGCTTCCATGGGCATTTTGCTATTTCTTAGCCTAGTTGGCGCAGGTAACTGTTGCTTGAGGTCATGGATTTCTTCTTGAGGAAATATTCTCCTCATGCTGCAGCTAATGCAACTTGTATCTGACAGTTCAGATCAGGAACAAATGACTCCTGGGTGTAATTTGTAAATCTTGCATTCCTTTTAGCATGGATACTGTATGTCTTAGGAAACACTGAATTAAAAATAGGCAGATACGACCTGGGTTCGATTCCACCGTCAGGCGACTGTCTATGTGGAGTTTGCACATTCTCCCTGTGTATGCGGGGGTTTCCTCTCACAGTCCAAAGATGTGCAGGCTGGGTGGATTGGCCATGCTAAATTGCCCATAGTGTTTAGGGATGTGTAGATTAGGTGGGTTATAGAGAGGTGGGATGCTCTCAGGGTCAGTGTGGACTTGTTGGGCCAAAGGGCTTGTTTCCACACTGTAGGGATTCTATGAACTATGAAAAATATGGTAAATCTGTATTGCATTTAGTTGTTATTAAGGCAGGCTGTGTTATTTTTGTTAAAATAGCAAAACAGGAAGCTGGAAATAAATGTATTTATCTTAATTCCTACATCCTCTAGTCTGTATTACAAAGTAATACTCTTAACATATAAAATTTAGATTTTTAGGCATCAAAAGTCAGATTTTTTTTCCTATGCACTCATTTTGACTACTTCCATAACGCTGAGCATAAAATTGACTGGAAGCTCTCGAAGCAATTTGACAAAAGAGCATTTTTGGGAAGTTCTCTGAAACCCTATTATTTTTGGGAGGTAGATTTTGGAAAGGTGCAGAAGTAGTAGGGTTGATGTCATGGGTGACTTCAACTTCCCAGATATTGACTGGAACCTCCTAAGTACAAATAGTTTGGATGGAGCAGATTTTAGGCGTGTCCAGGAAGGATTCATGACTCAAATATGTAGATAGGCCAACTAGAGGGGAGGCCATATTGGATTTGGTGCTCGGCAACGAACCAGGTCAGGTGTCAGATCTCTCAGTGGGAGAGCATTTTGGTGATAGTGATCACAACTCCTTGACCTTTACTATAATCATGGAGAGGGATAGGAGCAGATGGTATGGGAAAGTATTTAACTGGGGGAGGGGGAATTACAATGCTATTGGGTAGGAACTGCAGAGCATAAGTTGGGAACAGATGTTCTCGGGGAAATGTGGAGTTTGTTTAGGGAGCTCTTGCTACCAGAACTGGATAGGTTTGTCCCATTGAGGCAACGAAGGGATGGTAAGGTGAAGGAGCCTTGGATGACAGGACATGTGGAACATCTAGTCAAGAGAAAGAAGGAAACTTACTTAAGGTTGAGGAAGCAAGGATCAGACAGGGCTGTAGAGGGTTACAAGGTAGCCAGGAAGGAACTGAAGAATGGACTTAGGAGAGCTAGAAGGGGATATGAACAAGCCTTGGCGGGTAGGATTAAGGAAAACTCCAAGGCGTTCTATACTTATGTGAGGAACAAGAGGATGGCCAGAGTGAGGATAGGGCTGATCAGAGATAGTGGAGGGACCTTGTGTCTGAAGTCAGAGGAGGTAGGGGAGGTCCTTAATGAATACTTTGCTTCAGTATTCACCAGTGAGAGGGACCTTGATGTTTGTGAGGACAGCATGAAACAGGCTGATATTCTCAAACAGATTGATGTTAGGAAGGAGGATGTGCTAGAAATTTTGAAAAACATGATAGACGGGCGAGACGGGATATACCCGAGATTACTATAGGAAGCAAGGGAAGAGATTGTTGCGCCTTTGGCGATGAGCTTTGCGTCCTCACTGTCCACTGGAGTAGGACCAGATGTCTGGAGGGTGGCAAATTTTATTCCCTTCTTCAAGAAAGGGAATAAGGGTAATACTGGGAATTACAGATCAGTCAGTCTTACTTCTGTGATGGGCAAATTATTAGAGAGGATTCTGAGAGACAGTATTTATGATTATTTGGAAAAGCATACTTTGATTAGAAATAGTCAGCATGGCTTTGTCAGGGGAAAGTCATGCCTTACAATCCTTATTGAATACTTTGAGAATGTGACAAAACACATTGATGAAGGTAGAGCAGTGGATGGTGTATATGGATTTTAGCAAGGCATTTGATAAGGTTCCCGATGGTAGGCTCATTCAGAAAGTAGGGATGTATGGGATTCAAGGAAATTTGGCTGTCCCGTAGAAGACAGAGGGTGGCAGTACATGGAAAGTATTCAGCTTGGAGCTTGGTGACCAGTGGTGTTCCACAGGGATCTGTTCTGGGACCTCCACTGTTTGTGATCATTATAAATGACATGGATGAGGAAGTGGAAGGGTGAGTTCATAACTTTGCCAATGACACGAAGGTTGGTGGAGTTGTGGATAGTGTGGAGGGTTGTTGTAAGTTCCAATGGGAAATTGACAGGATGCAGAGCTGGACAAAGAAGGGGCAGGTGGAATTCAACCGGGAAAAGTGTGAAGTGATTCATTTTGGAAGGTTGAATTTGAATGCAGAATACAGGGTTAATGGCAGGATTCTTGCCTGTGTGGAGGAACAGAGGGATTTTGGGGTCCACATCCATAGATCCCTCAAAGTTACCACCCGAGTTGATAGCGTTGTTAAAAAGGCGTACGGTGTGTTGGCTTTCATTGGCAGGGGGATTGAGTTTAAGAACCGCAAGGTTATGCTGCAGTTCCACAAAACCCTGGGTAGACCACACTTGGAATATTGTGAGAGATGGTAGGAACTGCCGATTCTGGAGCATCTGAGATAACAAGGTGTAGAGCTGGATGAACACAGCAGGCAAGTTGATGTTTTGGGTTTGGACCCTTCTTCAGAAATTTTGGAATATGGTGTTCAATTTTGGTTGCCTCATTATAGGAAGGATGTAGAAGTTTTAGAGAGGGTGCAGAGGAGATTTACCAGGATGCTGCCAGGACTGGAGGGCAGGTCTTATGAGGAAAGATTAAGGGAGCTAGGGCTTTTCTCACTGGAGCGAAGAGGGATGAGAGGTGACTTGATAGAGCTGTACAAGATGATGAGAGGCATAGATAGAGTGGATAGTCAGATACTTTTTCCCAGGGCGGAAATGACTATTATGAGGGAGCATAATTTTAAGGTAATTGGAGGAAGGTACAGGGGAAATGTCAGAGGTAGGTTCTTCACACAGAGTGGTGGGTGCATGGAATGCACTGCCAGTGGTGGTAGTAGAGTCAGATACATTAGGGACATTCAAGCGACTCTTGGATAGGCACATGGATGATAGTAAAATGAAGGGTATGCAGGTTAGTTTGATTTTAGAGTAGGATAATAGGTCAGCACAACATCATGTGCTGAAGGCCCTGTACTGTTTTATGTTCTATATTTATTTCTATCAATAAATTTTAAACAAAGTGCCCATCTAATAATAATTTTACCTTTTTAAATATAAAAAAATTGAATTATGTAATGATTGATATTCAGCAATTTAAATAATAAAGCAAAATGTGATAGAAACACTTAGAAACGATTAAATTATCAGACAATTCAAATTAAATGGCTTTGGATAGAAGCAAACTTCATTACTTGGATGCTGTATAGAAATACATAGGGAAAGATACATTTGTCTCCTTTTGCTTAATACCTATATATTGATTTGAAACTGATTTATTGCCGTTCTACTGATTGTTTACTGCCCATTTTGCCAACTGTATTGTTCAGCGGAATTTATAAATCTTCACAGATTTGTTGTAAGAGCTTGCATATTTACAGACAGTACAATAACGATCAAATATTTTACCTAGAACCACTTTAATCATGCCTGGACTTGAATTAATTATATTTGTGCAGGATTCAATTCATAATCATAATTGTTATTAAGTCATATTGTCTGGTGATCTTTTAGTAGTGTGTATTGGCATAAATTGTTTTACAAATGTACATTGAAGTACATATTTAAAAGAATCTCAGTTTTTAGTCTGATATCTTGAAAATCAGATTACAGATAATTAAATATTTTTAAATCTGTTTGTGGGACTGGGTGACAGTGGTTGGGCAAGCACTTATCCCCAATCCCCTAATTGCCAGAGTGAGGTTCTGAGTCAACGGTATTTTGGTGCCTGAAATCACATATAGGGCAGACCAGGTAAGGATGAATGATTTCCTTCTTTAAAAGGGCATTAGTGAAGTAGATGGGTTTTTACAAGAATCTGACAAGTCAAAAGGTATAACCGGACAAAAGGGGAGGAATGGGTGAAGTGAGGACCCCTGACAGGCACTCATAGTCACCAAGAGGAGCATATCTTCATGGAGAAGCAGGTAGCCCAGTGGTGGACTGGAGTGAAATTTGGAATGTAAGTAACAGTAAGATTTTTCTACCAGTAGGAAGGTGTGGAAGGACAGTAATGTTACAGGATTCATTAGTGAGAAGGGTAGACAGACAATTTTGCGACCATAGTCATGACTCCAGGATGTGGCAACTCAAGTGCCAGGGTTAAGGATGTCATGGAACAGCAAGGCATAATGAAAGTAGAGGGTGAATGGTATAAGTCATGGTCCATATAGAGACCACTGACATGGAAAGAAAATTATGTCCCACAAGCAAACTTTAAGGAGCTAAGTAGGAAATTGAAAAGCAGGGCTTAAAAAAAATTTGTAAAAGTTGATTATTCTTGATGCTACACAGTGAAGAGTATAGAAATAGAAGAATAGAGTGGTTGGAGGTGTGATGCAGGAGGAAGGGCTTTAGATTCCTGAGACATTGTGACTGTTTCTGGGGAGATGGGACCTGTATAAGTCAGATGGGATATCTGAACAGGAACAAGAGGGGGAAAGGTTTGCTAATGCTGTTAGGGTGGCTTTAGACTAGATATTAGCCATATGGGATCCTGTCAATTAGTTCAAAGGGGGAGAAGCTGAGATGGAATTAGAAGTTAAACTGTGAGTAAGTCAGTCTGAAAGGCAGAGGAAACATAAGCTGAATACATGGATTTAAAGGGTTTTAAAATACATTTTAATGGTAGGGAGCCTAAGTAGTAAATAGATGAACTAAGGGCACTGTTGGACATATGGAAATGTGATATTATAGCGGTGTCTGAGACTTAGCTGAAAGATGGGCAGGATTGGCAGATCTACATTCCTGGTTTTAGGGTATTCAGACAAGATAGAGAAGAGAATAGACAAAGAAAGGAGATTTCACAATATTGATCAAGGAATCAATTGTAATGGTGAGGAGGATGATATCTTGGAAGGATCATCAACAGAGGCCATATGGATAGAAACAAAATGCACAAAAGAGGCAAACATGCTGTTGGTTGGGTCCTATAGGCTCCCAGTCAAGGAGAGATCGAGGATCAAATATTTAATCAACTTTCAGTGAAGTGTAAAAATGAAAAGACATTAATACTTGGGGATTTTAGCTTCCCACATGTTAACTGTGATGGTACCAGAAGGTTTAGTAGTCTTAAGAGCGGACAGATCTGCAGGCCAGGATGAAATGTATCCCAAACTGTTGAGGGAGGAGGCATGAGGGCACTAGCAGTCATTTTCAAATTCCCTCTGGCTATAGGTAAAAGTGCTATAGGTAAGGTGCCAGAGGAATGGAGGATAGCTAATGTTGTCCTATTACATACAAAACAAGGGAGGAAGGAAGGATAGACCAGGAAATTGTAGGCTCATGATGAAGAAGTTATTAGAAAGAATTCTAAGGGACAGAATATATTTGTACTTGAGACACTTTGCACTTTGATTAATCAGCAATAGCATGGATTTGATAAAAGTCAGTTGTGTTTGACAAACTGAATATTTTGAGGTAATGGGGAGTGTTGTAAGGGTAATGCATTTTCTACGCTCTACATGGACTTTAGCAAAAGTTTTTGCAAGGTCCCTCGTTAGTAGAATGGTGAAGAAGGTACGAGCCCATGGGATCCAAAGTTAGCTGAGAGGCAGAATGCAGAGTGTGATGTTGGAGGAATATTTCAGTGACTGTTTCCATTGGTGTTCCACAGGGCGCTTTGAGGTTTGTGGGATAGAATAATCATTTGGACTTCATTGTAAGGGGTACGATCAAGAAGTATGTGGATAATATCAAAATTGGTTAGGGTGGTGAAATAGCTACGCTGAGGCCGGTATCCCTTCACCCATCCACCCTTTATTTACTTGTGCACAGTACACTGTCTGTGGCCAGCCAGCTCAGAGTCAGAGTCAGTCTGCTGGGCTAAGGAGATTCTAATGTACTCTTGGTTGTACTCTTTTTATTAAACTGTACAAACATAGCAAACAAATCAAGATAACAGTTAACATAGCAAACAACAATTTACAGAGAAATGGGGACAGTGAAATGGACCCCAAATCCCACTGTGCAATCAGTTAACAAATCAACCATTTACAAGGCAATGGGGATGGTAACCGAAACCCAAATCCCACCGTAATCTGCCATAAAAACCTTTAGATAGAAGTCACACAAGATAAATCCATGCAAACAATTAAAAAAAAAGTACATGCAACACTGACATTTGTGGAAAACCAGTAGTTGGCCCACCCTTACTCAACCACCTCTAGGACAGCCTGCATCCACATGCACCCCCCACCAGCACACGTTCCGGTTCTCGGTCCGCCCCTACACACCTAGCTTCTAGCCTGCCCCTCCTCGCCTTCTGGCTACCTGTAGGACGACCTACGCACCATCCAGCTCTCGGTAAGGCCTGCTAGACCCAGGGACACACAAAACACAGTACAGACGAAATAATCCAAACATGAAGGGCCGAGCTCACGCCTGAAGGCCAAGTCCACACCCGAAGACAGCAAGCACACGCCTCACAACTTACATATAAATATTCGGTCCATCCTGGAGGTCTGGTCCACTTGCAGAAACAGCAGGCTCCCAGAAGCCAGGCCTGCACTGGAGTATATCACCCACCCATGGAGGGCCTTTCCACCACAGGAGGCCTAGCCCACTCACAAAGGCACAGCTGATTCATGGAGGCTCAGTCCAGAAACAAAAAAGGTGAAAACGTGTGCAAACACTTAAGTGTGGTTCGAGGAGCGAGCCTTGCTACCAAGTCATCGTTACTTCAGTTCCAAAAACAACAAAACACTGGCTATAACCAGCCTGTTGAAAAAAGCAGTTCCCCACTGAGAATTAAAATCCAGCAGTAACACTGGCTGTGACCCAGCCAGCATGAAAATCAGTTCTCAAAAAAGTGAAAAAGAATCTACAGTACACTGGCTGTGGCCAGCCAGCTCAGAGTCCGTCTGCTGGGCAAAGGAGATTCTAATCTCCTGGTTGTATTTTTTTTTTTTTTGCAATTCTAATCTCCTGGTTATATTGGTCAGCCAGGGCTTTCCTGATTGATTTGGGGTTGCTAACCTGAGCCAAGGACCTTGTAGTCAATGGGGACCCCCTGGTTCCAATTACTACTTCCTCCCCCCACTAAGTCTGGAGACGTAGGCCTGGTCTTTCACTTGTAGCTTTGCCTGCTATGTTTTTGCCCCAAGTCCAGTTGCTCAGATTCTGATTCTGAGGCAGGTGGCATGTACTGGACATAGCCCACCTCGAGTGTGGAGCGGCAACGGTATCAAGGCTGCATCCATCTCTGACTCGGAGGTTTCCTCAACGCTACACGGAGGGGGAGCATCTGTGGTTTCTGACAGGCCTTCTGGCTATTCTGAGGGGCCAGGTATGTTTTGCTTCTGCCCCATTTGCGAGATAACGACTTTCAGGTGATCCACGTGTTTGTTCAGGAGTGTATCACCTATCCAAACCTCGCATCAACCTTACCTTGTGGTTCTGGCACCAAACCTTGTCCCCAGAATTAAGTGGTCTCCCTTGCTTAGAGGTGGTATGTGGCCGGCTGTTTCACGCACCCGCCATTCCCCAGTTCTGGGAATTTCAGTTTTAACCTGGTGCGAAGTGTTCTCCCCATAAATCAATCAAACAGGAACCATGACAGTTTGATATCATTTGGCACTGTAGGCTGCTTTTTTAAGCCTGTCTTCAACATTTCTGCTGGACCATTGGATGGTGGATGGTATGGAGCTGTCCTTGTGTGTCGAATGCCATTTGGCTTCAGGAAATATTCGAATTCCCATCTGATAAACGATGGCCCGTTGTCCGTGGCCAGTCCTTCCAGGAGTCTATATATCACGAATGATGCTCACAGCTTCTCAATCATCATTCGAGTTTGCCAAATGAACTTTGCATGTCCAACCACTTCGAATGGGCGCACTAAATGACCAGGAGCAGCCAGCCTGTGAAAGGACCATAGTCGACATGCAACTGAGTCCAGGTTTACCCAGCCATTCCCATGTATTTGGGCGTGTTGCTGGTGGCACTTTGTCCTTGTTGGCACTCTGGGCACTGCCCACCAATGCAGCTATGTCAACATCCAACCCCAGCCAGCAGACATAGCTGCTTGCTATCATCTTCATCTTATGATATGATAGATGTTCCTGCATGACCCTGGTGGAGTTGGGCCAGTATCTGGCAGCGACCTTTACTCAGGACAATCACCCTTGCTCCCCACAGTAATATGCCATCTTCTACGGTGATCTGCTCTTGCTGGGTCCAGAAAGGCTTCACTCCGGGTTGCAATGGCCCTTTTGTTTCCCCCATTACCACCAGCTCTTAGTTTTGCTCGGACAGGATTTTTTTGCGTCCACAGTGGATATTGTCAGCAGTGATTGGAAAGGTTTCTAGGAAGTTTAAAACCAAAACAAACACTTCCAGGGGAGGCACTATCAATGGAGTATCTGCCAGTGGGAGGCAGCTCAAGGCATCTGCCTTAGCCACTTGCCTTCTTGGACAGTGTTCTAACTTGTACACATTGAGAATAATGGGCCCAATGCTGAGTTTTATCAGAATCTGTGGGCGACACAGCCATGTCTTCCTTCAGTAGCCCTAGCAGGGGTTTGTGATCTGTTACTGTGACAAATTCCTGTCAGTGTAGGTACTGGTGGAACTTGCTGACACCAAAGATGACTGCCAAACCTTCCTTCTCTATCTGGGCATAATTGCATTCGGCATTAGCCAAAGTCCAGGAAGCATACACTATTGGTCATTCCTCACCGTTGGGCCGCCAGTGAGTCAACACTACCTGATGCTGTTTGGGGACGCATCACATGTCAGCACTATCTCTTGCTTCAGATCATAGTGGGCCAACTCATTAGATGAAAGCTGCTTTTTCACTTCCCTAAAGGCTACTACTTGGCTACATGACCTTTTCCAAGACTGGCCCCTTTTTCAGTAGCAAGGGTAAAGGTGCCAAAATGGTCAGGTTATGCATGAATTTTCCATAATATTCCACTAACCTAAGGAAAGACCTAAGCTGTGGTACAGACACGGGAACCGGGGCTCCTTTGACCACCTCAGTTTATTCTCCAATGGGTGTGACCCAATTTTGTCAACTCTGTAACCCAAGTAACCCACTTGGGGTGCCTGGAACATCTAAGAACATAAGAATCAGGAGCAGGAGCAGGTCATCTGGCCCTTCAAGCCTGCTTCGCCATTCAGTAAGATCATGGCTGATCTTCTCGTGGCTTCAGCTCCACCTACTCACCCTCTCACCACAATCCTTAATTCATCTACTATTCAAAAAATTTAATCTATCTCAGCTTTAAAAACATTCAATGAGGAAGCCTCAAATAGTGCGCTGCGCACAGAATTCCACAGATTCACAACCCTTTGGGTGAAGAAATTCCTCCTCAATTTAGTCCTAAATCTGATCCCCCTAATTTTGAGGCTATGACCTCTTGTTCTAATTCCACCTGCCCTGCTTCTATCTTATCTGTTCCTTTCATAATTTTATACGTTTCTATAAGATCCCCCCTCATTCTACTAAATTCCAATGACTATAATCCTTGTCTACTCAGTGTCTCCTCATAAGCTAACCCTCCCAACTCTGAAATCAACCTAGTGAATTTCCTCTGCACCCCCTCCAGTGCCAGTACATCCTTTCTCAAGTAAGTAGGCCAAAACTGTACGCACTGCTCCAAGTGTGGCCTCACCAGCATCCTATACAGCTGTAACATAACCTCCCTGCTTTTAAACTCAATCCCTCTAGCAATGAAGGACAACATTCCATTTGTCGTCTTAATTACCTGTTGCAGTTGCAAACTAACCTTATGCAATTCATGGACAAGGACACCCAGGCCCCTCTGCACAGCAGCATGCTGCAATTTTTACTGTTCAAATAATAATCGTTTTTAACTGTTATTCCTACCAAAATGGATGACTTCAAATTTATGAACGTTGTGCTGCATCTGCCAGACCTTTGCCCGCTCACTTGAATTATCTATATTCCTCTGCAACCTTTCAGAGTCCTCTGCACACTTTGCTCTATCAGTAATCCTAGTGTCATCTGCTAAGTTTGACACACTACATGTGGTCCAACTCCAAATCAGCTATGTAAATTGTAAACAATTATGGCCCCACTGATCCCTGAGGTACACTGCTAGTCATTGATCCCCAACCAGAACAGCACTCAATTACCCCCACTCTTTGCTTCCTGTTAGTTAACCAATCCTCTATCCATGCTGATACATTGCCTGTAATGCCATTTATTTTATGCAGCAGCCTTTTGTGCAGCACCTTGTTGAATGCATTTTAGAAATCTAGATACACTGCATCTACTGGGTCCTCGTTGTCCACCGCACTCAATGTTTTCGTAGGATGCCAGTAACTTAGTTAAACATGATCTCACCTTCATGCATCCAAGCTGTGTCTGCCCACTGGGACAGTTTCTATCTAGGTGTCTTGCTATTTCTTGATAGATTCAAGCATTTTCCCCACTACAGAGGTTAAGGTAACCAGCCTATGATTCCCCATCTTGTGTGTACCTCCTCCTTTAAACAGTGGCATCACATGGGCAGTTCCAGTGACTGGAAAACAGCCACATTGTCCAGCGAATTTCAGAAATTACCACAAGCGCATTTGTTATTTCTCCCACCATCTCTTTTAGTACCCTCAGATGCATTCAGTAAGGTCCAGGAGACTCGACTACCTTTAGGTAGGTCCATTAGCTTGCCCAACACTACCCCTTTCATGATAATGATCTTTTCTGGGTCCTCACCTACCTTGGTCTCCTTGTCATCAATTACTGGCATGTTATTAGCGTCCTCCACTGTGGAGACTGACAAAATACCTGTTCAGTTCCTTGCCTGTTCCCTCATTTCCCATTATTAAATTACCCTTCTCATCCTCTAAAGGATGAATGTTTACCGTAGCCACTCTTTCATTTGATATATTTGTAGAAACGTTTGCTCTGTCTTTTATATTCTGAGCTAGTTTACTCAAATTTATCTTTCTTTCTTTATTTATAGCTTTTTTAAATTTTTTTTTCCTTCTAAGGTACATGCCTGCTTGGGGGAAGTATTTAAGCAGTATGTCCAAGTTCTCCAAGTGGTCTTCCCTGTTATTAGTAGGTCATCTAGATAAATGGCAGCCTGGGTAGGCCTTGTAAAATGTACTCCAATGTCCACTGGAAAAGGGCACAGGCTGATGGTACTCCAAATGGCAGTCTTGCATGTTGGTAAAATCCTATCGGTATTCGTTGTAGTGTACTTCTGGGACTCCTCATCTAGTTGCAATCACAGGTAGGCATGGCTCATGTGCAGCTTCGTAAAGGACAGCTCCCTCACCAACTTTGCATACAAGTCCCCTACGCGAGGGAGTGGGTGTTTAACCAGCTGCAAGAAGCAGTTTACTGTTTGCTTAAAATCCCCACAAAGAGGAACCGAGCCGTCAGGCTTCACATTAGGTCCAACTGGTGCTGCCCATTCTGCAAATACCACCCGTTTGATGATTCCTTCACTGTCCAGTCTCCTGATTTCCACCTCTACTTTTGCTCACAAGGAAAATGTCACTGGGCAGGCCTTGCAAAATTTTGAAATTGATTCCTGGTCAATGTGTAAAGTGGCTTTGGACCCTTTGATAGTCCTGAGCCCTTCCTGAAAAACTCCTGGATATTTAACTAGACTTCACTGAGGCAGCCATTTTGTAACTGAAAAATGTTGAGCCAATCCAAGTGAATCTTTCTCAATCAATTTCATCCCAATAGGCTTGGGCCAGAGCCTTTTACTACCATCTGCGGTAACTGCACCAACTGCTTCTTATAGGTGACTGGAACCAATGTTGTACCTTTAATCTGCAGCAGCTCCCCAGTGTATGCTCTCAGTCTGGCTGAGGTCTTGTGGAGATCCAAGCGAATCTTGTTAAAGACAGCTACTGCAACCACAGATGCAGCTGCCCCATAATTGATCTCCATGGGAACCAAAAGAACTGTGGATGCTGTAAATAGGGAAAAAAAACAAAGTTTATGGAAAAGCTCAGCAGGTCTGGCGGCATATGAAGGAAAAAAAGAGTTCATGTTTCAGGTCCGGTGACCCTTCCTCAGAACTGAGGTTAACTGTTTTTTTCGTTCACAGATGCTGCCAGACCTGCTGAGCTTTTCCAGCAACTTCATTTTTGGTCTCCATGGGAGCTGGGTGACCATTTAACCAAACATTAATTTTAATCAGTTCTGACTTGGATGTTGCTAAGGAATTTAATCTTCACACTGGGGGACTTTCCAGGGTGTGTCCTCTCCTAGGTACTGACATAAGAGTTTTCTATCTCAAGTCAGGCCCTTGTAGGATTCCTTTGCTCTCTCGAGTCTGCATACCTTCAGTAATGACAATGGCTTGCCGGCCTAGAGCCTGAAGAATATTTTAACCACTTGGCCAAGGTTCAGCTTTGTTGTGGTGTTCTGCTGAGGCTGGCCTAGGGCCCCCCTGCTCAGCGTATGCCCAGCAGGAGGCTCTGCAATTGACTACACAAGTGGTGATCCCCAAGCTCAGTGGGGCAGGCGAGAGTGTCCTATTGGGATGTCCTGTAGTTCCCATACTCCACTTGCTGCATTTTTTAACGAGAAAGCCAGTTGCAGTGCTTGTTTGAAGTCCAGTTGGGCTTTAGCTAGGCTCTTTTCCATGGTTACGTCATTAAGCCCACACCAAATGGTCTCTCAGCATCTCATTCAGGGATAACTCAAAATCACATGCCTCTGCCAGTCATCTTAACCTCATCAAAAAATCCCAGGTTCTATAACATCAGAATAAAACCGATGGTGTCTCAGGAATTAGAGGAGTTTGGAGGTCATAATGTTCCTTAACCAACTCTTGGAAGGTTTCACTGGCTGGTGCCTCTGGGAAAGTCAGGCACCTTACAGTTGAAAGTGCTGCCCGTCTGCAAGCAGTCAAAAAGATTACTTGTTGCTTTCCATCTGCCACAATGTCATTTGCTTGGAAAAGAAATTGCATTCTTTCCATATACTGGGCCCAGTATTCAACAGCAGGATCAAATGAGTCAAGCTTCCCAAATAAAGGCATGATGCCAGAAATGCTTACCCCAACTCCAAAATTACTGTTGCAAGTGTATATTCTTCAGGCACATACTGTTTTCTTCCATTGCCACTGAAATAACTGCACAGAGGCTGGTATCCCATCACCAAGCCACCCTTTATTTACTTGTGCACAGTGCACTGGCTATAGTCAGCCAGCTTGGAGTCAGTCCTCAGCTGAGGGGATTCTAATCTCCTGACTGTATTGGTCAGCCAGGGCTTTCCTGATCAGTCCAGGTTAACAACCCAATCAAGGACTTCATACTCAACAAGGTCCACCTGGTTCCAACACTACAGGTGATAAATAGCGAGGAGGATAACTGAACTGCAGAAAGATATCAGGTGGGCAGAGCAGTGATAAATGGAATTCAGTGCAGAAAATTGAGTGTTAATGCAGTTGGGGAGGGCTAATAAGGCAAGGAATACACAATGAATGAACAGACCCTAAAAAAAAATACTGAAAATCAGAGGGACCTTGGATTGCAGATCCGTAAATCACTGAAGGTAGCAGGACAGGTAGATAAGACCGGTAAGAAGGCATACAGGAATCTTGCCTTTAGGAGCTGAGGCAATACGCTAAACTGTAGAAGATACCAGTTAGGCCACAACTGAAGTACTGAACTGTATATAGTTCTTGTCACCTCACCATAGGAAGCATGTGATTGCACTAAATGGAGTGCAGAGGAAATCTACTCGAAAACTGCCTGGGCTGGAGGATCTGAGCTGAGTAAAGATTAGATAGACCGGGGTTGCCTTCATTGAAGCAGTGAAGGTTGAGAAGCACCTGATAGATGTGAATAAGATTATGAGGGACATTTCTACCTACTCTATCAATGTGCTGTCTCCATTAGTAGATCAATCAATAACTGTGGACGTAGATTTAAGGTAAGAGGTAGAAGGCTAAGAGGAGAGTTGAGGAGAAATTCTTTCACTCAAAGGGTGGAGGAAGTCTGGAATGCATTGCATAAAAGAGTAGTTGGGTGAGAAACTCTTGTGTCATTTACGCTGTACTTAGATAATCACTGTTGTTGCCATAGCCTTGAGAGCTATAAACCAAAAACTGGAAAATGGGATTAGTGTCATGCAAAGTCTCAATGACTGCACCCATTCTAGCCAATCACCCACTTTTCTCGGTCCGCTGGCCCTTGTTTTCTGAAGCTATGCTCCCGTGCTCGTTCACAAGCATTACTCCAGAACATCACTGACAGCAACTTCACCAACTGTCCCTGGGCTTTTCCTTGTGCTGGAATCTTTCTTAGCTGCATCCACCAAACACTTGTTGTAAACTACTCAACCCAACTTGACCCCCCACCCACCTTTCCAATTGCACTGAACTATTAATGCTCGCAGGCTACTTCTGAGCCCTCATTGCTTCCCCCAAACACCCTTCCAAGAATTCTGCTTTCCCTGCTGCAAAGGGCATCTTCTGAGTTCTGACTTCAACACTTCACTGTCAATTAATTACAAAAACTTCTTCCTGAGTTCTAATAACTCAGATTCAACCAGCTGCTCTGGTTTCCTTACTGAACCCCCTACAAGAGATCTGTTTTACTCTCTCAACGTCTGCGTATTACTGCTGCCTTCTCAGCAGCACAGCTAATTACAGCACTTATAAAGCAGTCTGCTTCTGTCTGTATCCCTTTCTCCACCCAACTGTAACCTCTTCGGTCACCCCTGAGCCATCCAGCTTGACCTATCTAAAACCCCGTAATATGTCCCTCCCTTATTGCTGAGCAAAAGTGAATGTTGTCACCGAGCAACTCTCAGAACTGTCCAATAAATGTTACCAGTCATAAATTGCTGGCTTTCTCAATGCAAAAAAAATGGATACGAAAGTTTACTTCATTGCAGATGCTAATTTTAAAATCAAAGCACTGGTTAGCTGAATACTTGGTCAAGAAACACACTTTTTTGGTGAACTAGGCAGCAGCATTTTTGATGTTTGGAATTTTACGACCAAGTTTGAGTGGATTTCAATGGTGGTTTGAATTTCTGATCCTTTATACCCGAAAAGAAGGAACTTGTATTTTCATTAAATTGTTGGATGATGTAAAGAACAATAATGAATTATGTGCTCTGCTAACTGTGAACTCGCGTGAGTTGCTCAAGTAGCGAAAATTTACACGGTGATGCATGGTGAAGAGAATGATTCCTATGAGAGTTTAAAGAAATCTTCAGAGTAGAAAATAAAAGACTTGCATTCGTTTAGCCCTTTTCACAATGACAGCCAGTAAGCACTTTAAGTCACTTTACAGTCAGTGAAGGAGGACAGAATGTTATGGTGATGCTGTGATCATAAAGGTAAAGGAAAAGTTGCCACCTGAGAGAAACAGCTGGTGACTGTTTAACCTGAGGGTCATCATACTTCAGGGAAGGGGAGAAGCTGAGAAGGAAAGTCCTCAGATAGCCTGCTCCCTGGTTAGCTACGTGACATATTGCTGTAGGATCTTATCCCTGATGCAATCTATGAATTTGTTGTAGCTACCCTTTTCAATCTGATTAACCCAATCAACATGAAGATTAAAGTGACCCATAATTATTGCTGTATTTTTGTTTTACATGTTCCTAGCCTTTCCTACTTCGTGCCTGCTGTTGGAGGGTTTGTACAGCACTCCTACCAATGTCTTCTTTGCCTTGCTGTTTTGTTCAAGTAACATCAATACTGACTTGGAAAGTATTGGATTATAATTCTGAGAAACAAGGAAATATTGGACAAAACAAAAGTGAGTGTTAAACCAGATTTGGGAAGGATTGGAATGTGAAAGTATCCCAAAGAGAGATTGGAGGAACTAGATAAAAACAGTAAACCTCAAGTTAGACTCAGCAGGATTTTCAGTCATCTTAACTGTTTTGTCACTTTTTCATCACGTATTAAAAATTAATAATCAATCAAATCACAAAATTCATTATTGATGAATGCATGCTTCACTTTTAAATAGAGTTCAAGCCAGTGAACCTTCTCTATAACACCCTTTTAAGGCAAGAAGTGACCTTCACTTACAGCTTACATTGATATAGCATCTTTTCATATAATATATACCCCAAAGCATTCCACTGAGGGGAGACATAGGGAGAATGTCATAATGTCACTACACTAGTAATCCAGAGCCCAGGCTAATGATCTGGCGATATGGGTACAAATCCCACCATGGCTGATGTTAAAATTCGAATTCCGTAAAACCTGGAATTAAAAGGCAGTCTAATGTGGACAGTCACAAAAAAAACCACTTTGTTCGTGAGCAAGATACTGTTGTATTCACATGTTACAAGTCTATAAAGAAAAGAATGAGACCGAATGAAGAATCTAACGTCAGCTTAGGCTTTGGGATTGGCGATAGCAAATCCAGCTCTTTTGACCCACAACCTTGCAGTATTTTGGATTTTTGCCAAAATTGGGAAGATTACCCCACAGAATAGTCAAGCAACAGCGTGACTTAGTCCTATTCACCGAATCATTGTCTGTAAACAATGTCCCAGGCGCCACTATCACTTTCCCTGTATATGCCCTGTCTCCCAGTTAACTTGGGCCACCCCACCCCTCAACCGATGAGTCAGTACTCCATGAGGAAGCACTGTGGGTGGCATGGGCACAGAATATGCCCAATATGGACCTTCTTAGGGTACTGTACCAAAAGTATTCAACCTGGTGAAATAGAGCACAGGACTGTTTGCATGCCTAGCAACAGAAGCGGCATGCAAAAGCAGAGCTAAATGATCTCCGAAACAATGGATCTAAACTAAGCCCTGTAGTCCTGCCAAATTCAAGACCGAGTGGTGGTGGATGATTAAACAACCCATTGGAGGAGGGGGTTTACACATATCCCAAACCTCAACAATAGGGAAGCTCAGCAAATTTATTAGAAGACAAGGCGGAGGCATTTTGATCTTCACCCAGAAGTACGGAGTGGAAGATCCATCTTGCCCTTCTGCTGAGGTCTTGAGCATTACAAATGCAAATCTTCAACCAATTCACTATTCCACAAGCCAAACCAAAAGTGAAAATATTTATTTAATCACAAAATTGTCAATTCTTTTTCTCTTGCACACTGCTGTCCAGAATAAAAGAAATATAAGCTAGCCTTCAGCATTTCTTAGTAGCAAACTCATTTGTACAAGAAGTGGTAAAATTGGTTAACTACTAAACTACTATTTGGAATTAAACTATAATTCTCCTAATCACAAACACGTACATTAATATGACAGACAAAACAATGCAGCTCTGCAGAGCTGCAATGGGTTTCCTTTTAAAAAAAAAACCAAGATGGTAAAAGAAATACTATAGTGGGCTAAGAGTTCAAATTCAAAGTATAAAAAAATGGGAAGACTTCATAGTTCAATTGATTTCTTAAAATGATAGAAACTCACTGAAGCTTTACTTAGGAAGCATGGAGGAGGAAAATTTAGAAGTCAAAAATTGGGCCATGGACATGATTCAGAAATAGTTGTAAGTGAGAGGAAGCCATTGTTGGAAATGCGCTGACTAAAGTAAGGCAGATAGGCACAAGAGATTTTAATTGAAGGTATTCCCAGGGGCATGGAAAAGCTGAATAGAAGAGATTGGAATATAGGCATTTGTGAAAGATGAAAGCAAGATGTTGAGGATGTTGGAGATCTGAAATAAAAGCATAATGCTGGAGAATCTGAGCAGATCTGGAAGAATCTGTGGAGAGAGAAACAGTTAATGTTTGAATCCAAAATGACTTTTCTTCTGAAGCGGTTAGAGATGGTGCTTACAATAATGAGAATCATTTTTTTTGTGGGGGCGGGGTGGGGGAGTTCATGTTGAAATCAGTTTTTTCATAAAATTCACAATAGTTCAACTGAAAAAAAAAAGATATTTGTGAAAAGACAAGAATTCTGAAAGACAAACTTGGTTTGTGTGAACCATCTTGTCATCAGTTGTCCCATTGATCCCTTTCAGATTTAACATCTTGAATATATTCAAATTTTACAGTATGCTGTATGAACTATTTTTCGTCATTCATTAAAATGTAACAAGAAGGAGTATCATTCCTGCTTTAATTTCACTGTTTATTTATATATTTACTCCCTCTGGCATGCAAGAACAAGATTTCTCTTTCCACTTCCTCTTATTCCTGCACTTTCTCCTAATCATATCTCATAGTAATTTTGCATTGTTGTTTCTGATCAAGTTTTCATACTAAACGTGAAAAAATTTTTAAAAAGTCTGTCACTAAGTTGTGCTTGACACAATTCTTGAAACAGCAAGGAGAAGCTACTCTATCAGCAGAAGTTTCTAGAGGTTTTTATTTCTTTGAGTACTGAAAATTCCAAAATTTTGTTCTGTTTAGTTTATTTTAGTTTAGAATTTGCAGAATGAAGTTGTCAAGGGGAAAGCAGGCTGATGAGAAATAGGAGAGGGCCACGTTCAGATTTTTGAGGTGGTAAGTGTTGGAGCAGCCCACTGAATTGCACAATTCACTGTCTTCCTTCAATCAATTCAAAACAATTATTTGCTTTATTGTTTATTTCAATGCCATTATTGGTAGGGAATGACATTCATGATGGCCAATGGAATATATACTGCAAAAATAGTTGATGGTGGGAAGCACTTTGAGACATTTTATTTATTTGTCATTAATAACAGTAAGAATAAATTCTTAAGTGGAGAATAAGTAGACTTTTAGAACATATATTTGGATCCCTTTGCATGTTTAAGTAACTCAGATTTAGCTGTAAAAGATTAAAAAAAAACCTCCACAGAGGTTTCTATTAATGTAATTCCAGTGTTTTGGCATACTTCCACTTGAGAAGATAAATTGCAACAAAAAAAATCCACACAGTTGCTGTTTGCAAGTGGAATCTTTCAGGAAACAGAATTTAATTGTTGTATTGCATTAAGTGTTGTTAGATGGTGATGCTTTTCAATGACAGATTGTAATGTCAGTAAATTATATTGATGTTAAATACATTAGAAGCAATTCAAAGAACTTCTACCAGACTAATATTTGGAATGGGTGGATTGTCTTATGAAGACATGTTGGCTAGATGTGCCTCCACTGGAAGTTAGAAGAATAAGAGGCAATTTGATCGAAACACGAAATCCAGAGGGATTTTGACAGGTTAGATGTGGAGAGGATATTTCTCTTTTTATAGGAGAATCTAGAACTAGGGACCACTGCTGAAAATCAGGGATCACTCATTTAAAATAGAGATGAAGCAGTTTTTTTCTGATAGACGTAAGTCTCTAGAACCCGCTTCCTGATAAAAGGTGGTGAAACCAGAGTCCTTGAATATTTTTAAGGCAGAGATAGATTCTTATTCAGAAAATGTTAAAAGGTTATCAGGGGTAGGTGGGATTGTGGATTCGAAATTATAATCGGATGAGCCATGATTTTATTGAATGGAGTCACAGGCTTAAAGGGCTAAATGGACTACTCCTGCTCCAAATTGGTATGTTTGTATGTCCATATTTATAATGGATCACTCTTGTTCAGTGTATTTTATTCCATAACTGTCTAAATGATGAAATAAAAATTCATATTTGATTTATTTTGCAATTTTTAAAGAATACATTTTATTTAATAAAGATGTAGCTCCTCAAATTCTTGGAGAGGCTGCAAAATTCCGTTTTTAGAGGAAAATACTACTACTACCCCTTAGTAATAGTAATAATGCATTTGTATATGCATGCACCCTGAACTACAAGCGTACCATTTTAAAATAATCTAGATAAAACAGACAGACAGACAGACCATACTGCATTGACACAGGCATTGGAAATACCAATGGCACACCCACCCCTGCAAAGTCATAATATCTGAAGGAATGTACCAAAATCGAGAGAGCTGCTCCACAACAGTAGTCAAGCTCCAGCTCAAAGTCCAAATTCATACTTTCAGTGAGAATTTTATTTCAGTTAACCACACTTCATAAAGCTCACACCCCACTGATGACCAGCTCTCCATATTTTTACAGCTAATTGTCACTCAGCTAACCCTTAATTAATATATTCTTCACCTATTCCCTTGTTCCAGTAGGAATCAGGCATCTAATCAGATCTTATTAGATAATAGTAACAGCCCCATCCTTTCCTCAGTGATGAATCAGTACTCCTCCACTTTGAAGAGCAAATGAAAGAAGCAGTAAGGAGGCAAGGGCACAGAATGTATGCTGAGTTGGGGATTTCACTGCCCATCACCAAAAGTGGCTCGGTCATACCACTACGAATTGAACTGGCTGAGTTCTAAGGAACATAGTTACTATACTGGGCCTGCAACTGATGATGGGTGAGAGGGAAAAACCTACTTGATCTTGTCTTCACCAATTCAGCTGTTGCAGATGCCTCTTTCCACAAAGGTTTTCTTTTGTTGGAAATGATCCCCCCAAAGTTCCTGTGGTGGAACAAACCTGTCTTCACATTAAGAATACCTTCTATTGTGTTGTGTGGTACTACCCACCAAACTGAATAGGGATAACCTTCAAATAGACTCCGTTTTGATGTTGCTGATGGCCCAAACAAGTAGAATTGGCACTGTGAGCATCAGCACCAGCAGCGAATTGTACTGAACCACAATCTCTAACCTGGCATACTCCACCTCTATCACTAACATCCTCATCAACATCAAGCTAGAGGATTAACACTCGCTCAATGAAGAAATCAGGAGACTATGCAGAGAGCAGCCCCAGGCCTACCTAAATGAGATGTCAAATTGATGATGTTTCGATACACTACTACTTGAATGCCACACAGATAACTTAGCTTGTGAAAAAGCCACCAGTCCCACAATCGATGAGTCAGAACTAAGCTCTGTAGCCCTGCCATGTCCAGTCATGAATGTTATGGACAACTAAGCAAGTAGAAAGGAGGCGTAGGTTCAACAAGTATCCACATCTACAATAAAAGTCGACCTTCACACATCAGTATAAAAGACAAGACAGAAGCATTTGTCTGCGACGAGAAATACCGAATCGAAGTTGCATTTCGGCCTCATCATGTGATCTCCAGTGGCACAGTCTTCAACCAATTTGATTTATTGCACATAATATTTAGAAGCAGCTAAAAGCACTGGATACCGCAAAGGTTATGATCCCTGACAACAAGCTGTCAATGGAAATGAAGACTTGGGCTTCAAAATTTGTTACACGTCTAGCCATGCTGTTCCAGTACAGCTACATGACTGACGTCTATCCAGAAATATGGAAAGCTACCCAGTTATGTTGTGCCCACAAAACGTAGGACAAATCCAAGCTAGTTAAAGGCAAGGTATATCTTGCCAGACAATAGGCTTACCAAGCAATTAGAGTGATGACTGGTGGTGGTTTAACACAAGGGTTCAACACCTCAGGCAAGTGAAGAGGTTGAGAAGGTGGGGCTATCCTGGTAACCTCAGCCAATGTGGGAATTAAACCCATGCTGTCGGCGTCACTCCACATTGCAAACCAGCCTTCCAGCCAACGGAATTAATTGAACCCCAAGCCAAATCTATTTATATCTTTCTGTGTCGTAAGACCTTCTTCCTCACTGTCAACCACTTAGTCAATCTTTGTTTCATCTGCAGCTTATCATCCCTCCCACTTTCTTATTTATATTGTGTGTATATATAGAATATATATATATGTCACAAACAATAAAGGACCCAGCACTGGGCAGACACCGGCCTCCAAGTCGCACAACCTTTTACCACCACCCTCAGCCTCCTGCCACTAAACCAATTTTGGATCCAACTTGCCAAGCTACCCTGGATCCCATGTGCTTTTACTCTCTTTATTGGCCTATCATGTGGAATCTTGTCAAAGGCCTTGCTAAAATGGTATAAACTACCATCTACACACTTAGTCACCACCTGAAAAAAATCAACCAGATTTGTTAGGTATGACATCCCTCTGACAAAGCCACACTGACTGTCCTTGATCAAATTTTGCCTCTGTAAATGAAGGCAAATTATTTCCTTAAGAATTTTCTCAAATTACGAGAGGCATTGCCATGAAGTATGCAATAACTAATGATGATTGACAGTATTGATTGGATTTCTCAGGGCAGTGGATTTACTAATCAGAGTCAACCTGCTTGGCTTAAAATGTAAACAAAGCCTGGCAGTTAACTGTCAATCATCATTAAAGGCAGCACTCTCCATGGCAACGCTCTTTCAATCACAGTCCACATGCTAACTAGTGCAGTATAAATGTTGGTTTTTCCCTTGAATTGACGTTCTTGTCATTGTTCTGATATGAGCAAGATGAAAAGCCTCAACAAAATGTACATTTTTTTAAGATCATAAACTTAATTTCAATTGATTCATTCAGTCTGCCTATTAATTGCTTTAAAGCTGAAAACTTGGCAAAATGTTGTTGAATGAAGTTCATGTGATGTGTCAGCAGATATATATTGCAAATCTTAAAAGACTTAGTTTAAAAAATGATGAAAAAAGTCTATAAAGTCTGAGAGGGGAAGAGTTGCTGTGTAATTCTTTTTACTGAAAAATCTTACGAAGAATTAAAAGCTGGGAACTAAGTATTCAGAGGTATTTGACTTTCCAAGAAGAAAGGCAGGAAAGAAAGAATGGTTGGGTAGCTTTGTTAATACAAAATAGAGTAAGTACGATAGCAAGAAACAATCTTGGATCAGATAATGCAGAGTCCATAGAGGGAAGAAATAATAAGGAGAAGATGACACCGGTGGGAGTAGTCTATAGACCCTTGTTTTGTATGCCCGAGAATACATCAGGAGGTAATGAGGTAATGTAAAAATCACAGTACATTAATCATGGTGACTTGAGTAATCCTATCAATGGGGAAAATCAAATTGGCAAAGGTAACTATAAATTTGAATTTGAATAAATGTATGTAGATTTGCTAAAAGAATGTGTTGTAGATCCAAACAAGGAATTGGGCTAATTTAGATCTGGGAACATATAATGAGGCAGGTTTAATGCTGATCTCAGAGAAAAAGATCCCTTGGACAACAGTGACCATAATGTTATGGAATTTAACATTCAGTTTGAGAGTGAGAAATTTGGGTCAGAAACAACTATGATAAACTTAAGTTACGTAGGGCTGATGATATATTTAGTTGGAGTGGACAGGGAAAGGCAGTTAGTAGAAAAGACAGTTGAGGATCAATGGCAGACATTTAAGAAAATAATTCGCAACAAGGATCTATCCCAGTGAGGAAGAAGGATTCTTGAAAGGAGATAAACTGATTGTTGTTAACCAAGGAAGTTAAAGACAGCATCAAATTGAAAGAAAAAAATGTACAATGTGGCAAAAATTAATGGTAAACAAGAGGATTGTGAAAGTTTTAAAAGCTCAAAAAAAAGCCCAACAATAATAAAGAGGGCGAAAATAAACTGAGGACAAACTAGCAAGTAATAGAGAAACAGATAGTATGAGTTTCTTTAAATATATAAAATATATGTAAAAAGGAAGAGAATGCCCAAAATGAACATGAGCCCTTAAGAAAACAAAGCTAGGGAAATACTAAGAGGGGACCAGGAAATAGCAGAGGAGTTGAATAAATACTTCACACCAGTCTTCATTGTAAAGGATATTAATAGCATTCCAAAAATATTAAATAAACAAGGGGCTAAAAGGAGGAAGGAAATAAACACACAGAGAAAAAGTACTAAGGAAACCAATCTTCCTAAAGGCTGATAATTCCTCTGGGCTTTTTGGGTTGCATTCTAGGGAAGTCTAGGACCAAAGGGTTTAATCTTAGATTAAACAGTCACCCATTTAAGAAAGAGATGAAGAAGAATTTCCTCTCTGACGGTAGACTGTGGAATTCTTTACCACAGAGGCTGTTAAAGCTGTGTAAGTATATTCAAGGTTGAGATAGACTTTTAATCAGTAAGTGAATCAAGAATTGTGAGGAAATGGCAAAATAGTGGTGTAGAGGATTATCAGATTAGCTCTTATGTTATCTGAATGGTGGGATAAGATAAATCTTAATCATACAAGATTGTGCAACTGTTTGTCTGCACATACACCTTTGAGAATTAATAAAGTATTTTAAAATATGATCACTTTTTGCCATTGTTGCCTATAATCTCCTGAAACAGTAGACAGTTTACTTTTTAACATACCTGAGTTATATATTCTGAATAATCCTACGTTCTTTAATCGTTCTTGTGTCTGACATTTTAACCTGAATATCAAAAGTAAGGCATGATCACTAAGTTACGTAAGTTCTTTTATTTTAGAATTATGAAATAGACTATGGTTGTAGATAGTTTCTAATTAATTTTATTGTTGGAATTGTTGTATTCAGACATCGGATGAATAGGTTATGATATCATGGCTGAATATTTTGGTTGCTTACAATCATACTACAGGTGATCAGTCTGTAGCTGATTTAGTGAAACAGTTAATCAGGCTGCTCTTTGTCTTCTCTTTGTTTACCTTGTTGACTGGTTTTATATCTTCAGTGAACGTGCTGGCCTGTTGCTTTTAAACCAACAGTTGCTTGTTACTCAAAAAAAACACATTTTCTATCTACTTTGAAACAACATTTAACCACCCTTACAATATATTCTTTTCAACGCAGATTTTGTCATAACTTAAGAATCTTTTTGTTTCTGAACAGAGGGAAGTGTCATATTGTCATACTAAGTCATATTGAAGGAAAGAGCCTTAGACAAAATCAATAGGAAGTACTTAGTTTCAGTCGTTGAGAGGACAGGAACCTGGAAGTGTAGATTTAAAACAATTGGTGGAAAGACTAGAGGGGAATTGAAGAGAATATTTTCACCCTCAAGATGGCAGGGTCTTGGACTGACTTCCTTAAGTACTCTGGGATGTGGATTATCAAGACCTGGAGATTTATCGGTCTTAAATCTCATCAATTTCTCTAACACTATTTCCCTACTAATATTGATTTCCTTCAGTTCCTCACCCTCATTGATCCTGTGTTCCCTACCATTCTTGGGATGTTTGTGTGTCCTCCTTTGTGAAGACAACAAAATATGTGTGTGGTTGGTTTGCTATCTCTTTGTTTCCCATTATAACTTCTCCTGTGTCTGATTGTAAGAGATCTCCATTTGTCTTTGTTGATCTTTTTCTCTTCACATACCCGTAAAAATTCTACAGTCAGTTTGTGTGTTCTCCGCATGCTTAGTCTTGTACTCTACTCACACCGTCTTAAACAATCTCTTAGCCCTCCTTTGCTGAAATCTAAACTGCTTCCAATCCTTTGATTAGCTGTTTTTTGGCCAATTTGTATGCCCCATCCTTGGATCTAATGCTATCACTAACTACCCTTGTTAGCCATGGTCAGGCCACCTTTCCCTTTTTATTTCTGTGTCAGACAGGAATTAATAATTGTTATGGTTCCTCCATGCCCACATTACATGGTACCAAGTCTAGGATGGCCTGTTATCTGGTTGATTTCTCAATATATTAATATAGAAAATCATCATGTAGACGCTCCCAGGAATTCTTCCTCTGTGCCATTGCTACTGGTTTGTTTTGCTCAATCTATATGCAGATTAAAGTCACCCACAATTACAGCTGTAACTTTATTGCTTGCATCGCTAATTTCCTGCTTAATGCCTTCCTCAACCTTAAACTACACTTTAGGGTCTGTATACAGTCCCCATTATGATTTACTACCCCTTGGTATTTTTAAGCTCTATACCTACCAATTCAACTTCATTGGAACTAATATCCTTCCTGACTATTGTATTAATGCCCTCTTTAACTACTGATGCCTCCTTTTCCACCTCCTCTTTCTATGGCCTTCCTATATAGTGAATACCCCTGGATATTCAGTTCTCATTCCTGGTCACCCTGCAACCACGTCTGCATAATCACTATATCATACCTGTTTATATCTATGCCTGTCACTTTCCATCTTGTCCATTCTGTTGTTTTGGTTTTGTCCTTGTTTCCCTCTCTTCTGTCTCCCTATCATTTTAGTTTCAAACCTCTTCACCTGCACTATCAAATACTCCTAGGCCATCAGTTCTGGTCTTGCCCAGGTGCAGTCTGTCCAGGTTGGACTACTCCCACTTCCCCTAGAACTGGTCCCAATGTCTCAGGAATCTGAAACTTTCCTCCTTCCACCATCTCTCCAGCCCCATATTGCCTTTATATATTCTGCTATTTCTACTCTGAATAGCACATGGCACTGGTAGCAATCCTGAGATCACTACCTTTGAAGTTCTACTTTTTAACTTGCTTCCAAACTCCTTATATTCTGCTTTAAAGATCTCATCCTTTTTTTTAAACTTGTGTCATTGTTCACCACCCCCTCCCCATCTGGAATCTCCCATAGCCACACCAAGATGTCCCCGACCCAGACACCCGAGAGAAAACATACCATCCTGGAGTCTTGCTGTGGCAGCAGAAATATCTATTTTTTACCCTTATAATTGAGTCATCTATTACTATAGGCTTCCCACACTTAGTTCTTCTCTGCTGTGCAACAGAGCCAACTGTGGTGCTGCAAATTTGGCTGTTGCTGCTTTCTTCTAAGAAGCCATTCCCCCTTTCAGTATTCAATATGATATATCAGTTTTGCAGGGGATAGCCACAGATGACTCCAGCACTGCCTGCTTGGCTCTCTTTCTTTGCCTGGTTGTCATCCAATCCCCACCTGCCTGTGGAGTGACCACCTCTCTGTATGTGCTATCCACAATACCTTCAGCCACACTGATGTTCCAAAGTATCCCCAGCTGCCACTCCAATTCCAAAATTTAAACTTCTAGGACTTCCCACGTAAAGCAGGAGGATCATGCTATGGCCTTGAGCTCTCCTTCTGTGACTTATCCCTTTAAATTAAACGCTTATGTTGCCCTTAAAATCAAATATTATTAATTACTCCAGGGCTATCGTTCTCTAGACTCCTACATGTACAAACTATACACCCAGACCATAACCAATAAAATTTTGTATAAATACTGACCCAACCTTACTCACCCAATCAGCTGCTATCTCTTGCCCCATGTCACTTTGTGACATTCTTCCCAGACTGCTTCATTGCAATTCTGCTGCAGCAGAGGACACTTCCCAGGCTGCTTCACTGAAGTGCTGCTGCTACTACTGCTGCTGCTGCAGAGGACACTTCCCAGACTGCTTCACTGAAGTGCTGCTGCAGAGGACACTTCCCAGGCTGCTTC
>JAHRHZ010000017.1:20536686-20630304 GCA_024137785.1 Ginglymostoma cirratum | reverse complement strand
CTGCTTCACTGAAGTGCTGCTGCAGAGGACACTTCCCAGGCTGCTTCACTGAAGTGCTGTTGCTGCAGGGGACATTTCCACACTGCTTTACTGTGATGCTGCTGCAGATGACATTTCCCAGACTGCTTCGTTGCAGTGCTGCAGCAAAGTACACTTCCCAGATTGCTTCACTGCAATCCTGCTGCAGAGGACATTTCCCAGACTGCTTCATTGCAGTGTTGTGCAGGGGACACTTCCCATGCTGCTTCACTGCAATGCTGCTGCAGAGGATATCTCCCAGACTGCTTTATTGTGATGATGCTGCAGGCATGTGGGTGTGTTTTCCTGTAAAACAGGAATTGTGATAAATCGGTCTGTTAAGTAATTCTGTAACACATCTTCAAATACACAGAATCTACATGTACCTACCAGTCCTGGTAGGAGATTGGTATGTTTGTGTAAATAAACACGATACCACAACAATTTACAAAAGTCCTACATATCAGGTCTAAGTCTCCAACCTGAACTCCAGCTTGGAGAGATTCGTGGGGTGACCAGAGTAGTATAGATCACCCCATTAGAAGTTTAAACTTCCTGGGAAATTCCAGTGTCTCTATGCCAGGACGTCCATGAGGTAGTGACACCCTTATCCCATCTCCATCAATCCAGATATCAAAATATTTGGACCAGTATTTCACTGAGGAAGTAACCAATTTATTGAACGGTTTCCATGGACATTAAGTTGACCTCATAAGACAGAAAATTCTTTACAAGTACTTTTGCACAGGTGAGCATGCTCTTGTGCATTATGTTGGTCAAGCATCCAATCCGCAGCCAGTGTCTCACTTTATCAATTTCTTCCTTTGGTTTAAATAAATCAGTTTTATTATTGTTTAAATTTTGTTAAATGACAGTTTTATAATAATCTAGGAGAATCTCTGTAATAAGAATACACATACTATTTCTAAGAATTCCTAAGATTGTAATATACTAGCTTCATTCTAGTCTAGACATGCCTAATTAGTTTTTGGTACAATATCAAAAACAGCAGTGTAATATTCTTAAAGTGGCCAAAGTCCATACAGTTTAATTCACTGGGAGTGAAATGTACAAATACTTTGAAAGTTGTAAATCTGTCAATTACACAATTATCATAGCCACATGTTTAGATTTATACTTGCACTGTAATTTACCTGCACTTCTTACAGTTAGTATTGAAATAAGAACATAGGATCATAAGAACTAGGAACAGGAATAGGCCATCCAGCCCCCTGAGCCTGCCCCGCCATTCAATAAGATCATGGCTGTTCTTTGAGACTCAGCTGTACTTACCCGCCCGCACACCATAACCCTTAATTCCTTTACTGTTCAAAAATTTATCTAGCCTTGCCTTAAACACATTCATCTTTCCTTTGTGAGAGATATGTAATGCAGTGTGTTCGTACACTGTCCTTTTCACATTAGGATCTATTTGAATCCAGCCCAGATCGCCCAGTCTGCCCTCTGTACTGGCTTGAAGAGTCCTCTGTGAAATAAATTTGTATTGTTTAAATCTAGTTCCTCACTAGAGGAAATTATGATATTAGGGATTACAGAAACATACCTTTCCCCAAGAGATGCGATAAAATGTAATATACAGGAATATAGTTCTTTTTTCTGAGATTTAATACAATTTCAAGCTAGGCTAGGAGCACAGTAAGTGCAAAATCACTTGGACATTTGGTAGTACAGAACTTAGAGACATGTTGCTAAACTTTACATCATGCATTAACCAGGTCAAAGCCAAGAGTTAAATTTCAAGTAGTTACAACAACTTATGCTACAGGGGAGAAGGTGTGAAGGGGACTTAGTATAATGGGATTCTTGGCTTTATAACTAGAGGTATAGAGTTCTAAAATAAGTAAGTTACGAGGAATTTTGAACTCTTTAAAGTTGATAGCATGAATGAAATAAGTGAAGTTAGATTTGGCAAGATATAAGTGAGAATATACCTCAGAGATCTTTATTGGAACTGAGGTTGTTGGCTTGCTCGCTGAGCTGGCTGATTATGGTTCAGACGTTTCGTCACCATGCTAGGTAACATCATTAGTGCAGCCTCCACTGAAGCAATGTTGTTCTACTTCACCTAGTATTTGTATGATCCGGTCTGTTGAGGTGTTTTGTGTCATTTTCGGTTCTTTTTTGCAAGGGTTTGTATGTGGGGTCTAATTTGACATGTTTATTCAAGAGAACCAAGCCTCCAGGAATTCCCTTGCATGTCTATGGCTGGCTTGATGGTCATGTCGTCCCAGTTGAATTGATGGCCTTTGTTGTCCAAGTGTACTGAAATGAGGGAAGGTTTGTTGTGTCGTTTGCTGCTAGCTGGTGTTCATGTATCCTGATGGTTAGTTTCCTTCCTGTCTGGTTGATGTAATGTTTTTGGCAGTCCTTGCACATATTTTGTATACTACGTTGGTCCTGCATGTCATGAGTATGGGTCTTTGGCCTTTGGGAGTGTATGTTGTAGTGTGGCTGTGGAGTTGTGCGCTATCCTGATTCCTAGTGGTCGTAGGAGTCTCGTTGTCAATTACAATATGTTCTTGACATACGGTAGTGTGGTCAATGTATTAAGGCATCTTGTGTCCGGTTGGCATTATCTATCTATCTAGGCATCTGCGGATGAAGTTGGTGGGGTATCCATTGATAGAGAGGACCTTGTGTAGGTGCTCTTCCTCCTTCTTGCGAAGTTCGGATGTGTTGCAGTGGGTTGTGGCCTATGTCCAAGTTCTCAATTTCCACAGCAATCACCCCAACGTTCACAAACAAAGCTGTGTAAGGTCACTATTCAAACCCCATTTACAGACCCCATATACAAAGTCTTGCAAAAAGAACTGGAAATCACACAAAACACCTCAAGAGACCAGAACATATCAATACTAAGCGGAGTAGAGCAACATTGCTTCAGTGGAGGCTACACTGATGATGTTACCTAGCATGGTGACGAAATGTCTGAACCATAACCAGCCAGCTCAGCGAGCCAGCAAGCTTTTAACCTCACCCACAACCCAAGCTACAAATCTCCGCAAGAACTTTATTGGGAGCTGAACTTGTTTTCTATCTAACGCATGATTTAGGCACAGGTGTTAAAATTTACTAAACAATATAAACTTTAGTGGCATGACAAAAAACTTTTGTGCAGTACTTTTGGTCCTCAAATTTAATTGGTATATTTTCCTTTGGTTTCTACTTGTGTCTTCATTATAAAATGCCTGAAGGTATCTTCTGACAGTTGAAAGGTGTTCCAGAAATGCAGGTCATTGCAGCCTACTACTGTTGACATCAAGCTATGATGAATCATTCCAGTTGAAAGACAATTTTATTTGGCTAATGTCAAAAGATGCTTCTATGCTCACCCTTTCTAGCTTCTTAGGTGCTTGCTAACACAGAATCATATGCTGTGTAATCTTGATGTTTGTTTTTAGTCTAACCAAAGCGAGAAACCTCATTGTATCCCTCACCAGAATTGCTGAATTCAACAATATTTCATGGGATTATTTGTTCTTCACCTGCTAGTGCAAATGAAACAAAATGCATACTTTTGCTATCTTCAGCCTCAATTTATCCAAGATTCTTCTTTATTGTTCAAAGCTTGAATATCACTTCTAATCTTGCTTCTTCCTTTCTTAATCCATCTCACTTAAAATCCTTGTCATTTAGATATCTCCTCATTTCACCACCTTTATTCAAATAAGATATTATCTCAAATTCTGGCACATGTCTATAAACACTGCAGGCAGCATCTAAAGCAGTCACTCCACCAATTTGTTGCTTGTTTTGGACAAGTACAATTTACTGTCTTTTTAGTTACTTGGATCCTTGGATATAATGTTACCTTATTTAGAACATTGTTTATTCTGATATACAGGCAATGAAGGTTTTCACTGAGTCAAGAGTTTTCTGTTCTGGCAAAACCAGCAATTCCTGTCATGTCATGAGACCCAATGGGAAGATAGATCTTGATCTAACTTAGAAATCAAAACTTAGGTCACTGGTACCTCTAATTTTACATTTGCTGATACATTAGAGGATCATACTGTAGTTTGAGAATGTGAAGAAAAGTGTGTAATTTATATATAGAGATAACAAGGTGTAGAGCTGGATGTGAACACAGCAGGCCAGGCCACATCAGAGGAGCAGGAAAGCTGACATTTTGTGTCTGGACCCTTCAGAAATCTGTGGACTGTGATTTATATATATCCTTTTTATAAATTTGTATTGCGAATTAGTGACATATCTGTGTTGGCCTTTTTTTGGCAAAGGGATCTAATAATTAACTAGGTCAGTCCTTTTGGAACCATAGTTTGAAACCATTACTGATCATAGAGCAGATGACTAGAGGCCTGTTGGAGTGAGAATAAAAGTTTGTTTATATTGTGGGTTTTACAACAAAAGAAGCAATAAAGCATTAAGCTATTAGCTTAGCAGAAGCTGATGAGCAGGGTTTTTTTTACATTTAGTTGAAAGCTTCTGAATTCAGTTCAAAAAAATACCTGGCTGAAGTCAGAAGTGAAAATAGTTTCTCCCGGAAAATGGAGTTTGTTCAGAGTAGTTAAGGGAATAAGTTACTTGTAAGGGTTTCAATTTGGGAAAACTTTCAGACCAGGAGGGTTTCGTTAGAAGTCTGCATTGGTTGTTCAAAGCTGAGGAAATTTTAAGACCTCAGTAATGTGAGGACCCAAGGAAGAGATTTTACAGTCCGCAGGACAGAAGCTGACAGAGAAAATCAGTTAAGTCAGATCTACATATAGGGTAGGGAAAAGAACTTTTTTTTTGAGTATTTATGAAGTGATGGTTTTAGAGAGTAGATGGGACTTTATTTTGCTACATGGTTTGAAATCTTCCAAACAGCATTATATTTAGATATTTGCCTTTTTAATTCTTCTTGCATAATCAACTTTTATTGTTAAAACAATATCTGCAGCATTGTTTGTTTATATTTCAGACTACCACATTAACTTAAGAAAGAATAAAATATAATCTGTCAAACCAGATTTCATTCTGGGTTCTGATTTGTTCAGGAGTAAAATCAGCTGGAATCATAACAGGTAATCATGATGCCAGTCTGATTATAACTGCTACAAAACAAAGTTTAAAAATATTGTATTCTAATTCATTGACCTCAAAAATTAAAAGAATATTTCTGCAAGTTTTTAAATAGGAAACTTATACATAAATATTAAGTGTTCATCTTTAATGTCTACCTTTGAAGAAAAATGCTTTAGGCTGAGGAAGGTTTCACAATTTATATTGGGCCAATCACTTTCTCTCAATGTTTGTTTATAAACTACGTGATAAATCTCAGATGTTTTGACCTCTACTGTTCCTTTTCACATGTACTGAAAATTATTGATCTCTTCCACACCAATTTGTAAACTGACATACTCCTATCTGAAGAAAACTTGCATGTGTAGTTCTAATTTTACTTGCTTTCAAGGTATTACAGAAGTTTATATGTTCTGAAATCTTGCCCATACTCAGATGTATTAAAATTCATATATCCTTTAAGAAAGCTATATTTTTTAAACATTGAGAGATATGCCAACTATACAATGTTGACAAGTTAGCAATAAAATGTCAGCATACAGAAATTCAGTGCTAGTACTAATACAGAGTTAAAATTGTTTTCTTACTGCAAATTAGTACCACTGAGTTGGTTTCCTGTTTATTTGTGTATTACAATATAGTGCAGGCTGAATTAAAACTTCCACACAGTATGAAAAGAATGTAGGGCAAGCAGTTAGTGGTTTATTCTGATTTCTGTCCATGTGCCTTTTTCCTGGGAACAAATTCAATTTAAGAATCAGTACTTGAAATCATCTCTATAAATGATAGATGAGCTTCTGTCGTTTTTAAAATACACTTGTTACATCTGAGAATCTGAACATAAATTTAACTTAATGCACTCTGTTTTCAACTGCAGTTTTATTGTGTGGTTAAGTGGCACGTGATATGACCTTAATGTCAACTTAAGCCATGCTGGAGACTACCCCTGCTGGTGATGTGGAATAGCTCAAACAATACCACTCTGAGTAATGCCCTGATGTGAATGGCTATTTTGTCTTGTTTTCAAAAGAATAAAATTGATTTTGGCACCTCAGTCTATCCATTGCCAAGAAATGGTGGTTTCCCAGTAACTCAAAGGATGAAAGTTTTAAATAATGAAGCAATGGCTTTTGGTCATGTTGTAAATTTCTTAACGTAATTATATTAAAGTTTACCACAATAGCTTTTGCTTTTCTAACATTATATTGGCAGTTGTTTTGATCTTTGGCTGATTGATAACTTGTGTTTTGTGGTTTAGCCAAGCATTACATTATGTAGAGATAATCAGAAATGTTGAAGCTTTTGTTCAATGCAACACAGAGCAACGTGGTCATGAGAACTAACTGGGGTGCCATTATTTCCAGGAAATGAAACTGCGTCACTCAAACACATCTCAGATCTGCAATGCTACGGGAAGTGAAGCCCTGACCAGGCTGTAGTATGCCCAATTCAATTGAAATAAATAGTACAAACTGGTCATTAACAAGGTTACGACTTGAATATTTATTTTTATATTCCTTTTAGTAGTTTTCTTAAAGGTGACGTTGAAAAATTTATTTTTAGTTATTGTTCAGCCTATCTTCTAAGGAAAATTATTGGAAACTCTTCTATCGAGGAATAGACAAAATAAGTGGCTTTACTGACAAAGCTACAATGCACTTAGCAGGAATATGTTTTTGTAGTGAAATGCAAGACAAATTGAAATATGATACAATAAGTAATTAAGGTGTATGAGGTTATTCAAATTTGAACTTTCAAATCTTGAGTACATACAGAAAACGCAAGGTTAATAATTAACCACACTACATGAAATGATAGATTTTGTTTACATTTGATGCATAATTTTAAAGTTCAAATTTTGTTAATTTTTGAGTTGCAATTTTAAGTTTTAAAGACCTCTTTTCACGACACGAAAAGAAATAATAGTTGATGCCGCAAGATCACATGGACTTTCATTGTAATTCTGAAAATGTTTTGTGTATCCACATTTGTCTTTTGTGTGCTGTAGGTGGACACAATTCATGGAAGAAAATATAGGAATTTTAGAAAGAAGTCCTTGATAAAAACAAACTATCTGAAATGTTAAATTTATTCAATTTTTATTGGGGTTCTGTAAATTTTCTCTGTATGTATCTTCAGTCTGATTTCCAGGGTCATATTAACATATGTTCTCAAACACTGAGTGGTTTGGAGGAACAGTAACGATTTCTGAAATTTCTACAGAATTTAGCCGGCTATTTTAAGCTAGTAAAGGATGTCAGCACCAAAACATTTTGATATCATTCTAGCTGGTTATGAGATAATAAAACTTTGCCGATTACTTTAACTTTGTGTCCTATCTTTCTTGACCCTCTCATGGTGGGAACAATTTCTTCCTATCTACTCTGTCAAGACTCCTCATGATCTTGAGTACTGCTGTCAAATTTCCTTTCAGCCATCTCCTCCTGGTAAAAGAGACTCAGCTTCTCAAATCTGTCTTCATAACTGAAGATCCTCATCCCTAGAACCATTCTCATGAATCTTTTCTGTTCTCTCTCCTCTCTTCTTGACTTGCCAGCAAGAAGAATCACTCAAAGTAGCTGCACCCTGTCCATTTCAATAACTTGGTTGTGTCTTTCTGAAGATCTGCATTATCCTCCTCTCAGTTTACAGTGGTTTTAAATTTTACATCACCTATGAATTTTAAAATTATGTCCTGTATGACAAGGCCAAGGTCATTAATACTAATCAAAAAGTGCAAGAGTTATATCATTGACCATGAGAAACGACACAGAAGAGCCTTCCTCCAGACTGAAAAATATCCATTCACCAATACTCTGTATCATTCTTTCAAATAGTTGCATGTCTATGTTTGTTCGATCCTTATTATTCCATTAGCTATAAGTTTGCTCGTAAGTCTTTTGTGCAGCACTTGTATCTGATGCTTTTTGGAAGGCCATATATGCCACGTCAACAGCATTACCCATATCTCACGGTTATTCATGTTGGCTGTTCTGAATTGATCTCCACTTGTCCGTGTGAAGATTAGTTTTGTCCTGAATTATTGTTTCTAAAAGTTTGCCCTACACCAGAATTAAATTTACTGGTCGTAAATGCTGAGCTTATCTTTTATCTGTTTGCATTGAAAAAGGCACATACTATGCACGTCAGCAAAGAGTTGAATTTGCTCTGCACTCTCTGTCCACTGTTTATTCCTCAAATTGTGCATCCTTTTTTCTGTATTGAAACTTAGATGAAGATAGATTATTCAGCAAAATTAATGTGTGTTTTAATTGAGGGCAGGTAATTTATTTTTCCTCAATGCAGGTGGAAGGTATTGAAAATTTAGATGAAAGCCAGTTACTTTCACTGAAAGAAAAAAAATACATTTCTATCTTACAGTGATCGTCAAAGTACAGTAAACATTTTATTAACCGGCACCTATGAGACCAGGAGTATGCCGGCTGATCCAATATTCTGGTTGATCAAGAGGTCTACATAATCAATGTAAAAACACACACTAAATAAAAGAAATGTAATGAAGGGGGTGTAAGCATTACTCTTTTACTTAATTTACAGCATAAATCTCAAATAATAATGCAACTTTGCCTTGAATAAAACTTGTCGGCAGAGAGCCTTTTCACTCGCACACTCAATTGACTACTTGGACATCATGGGGATTGCAATAATACAGTGAATTTCTGATCTTTGCAATATATAATTTTTGCCCGTTTATCAAGAATGCCAGCCAGTTCATAAGGGGCCAGTTAAAACAAAGTTTGTTATACTTGATAATCAATTGAATTTGAAGAGCTGTTGTTGTAGGTAGGCAAAGATGACAGCTGACTTCATTTACCAAGGCTCCCAATCAGCAGCATCTAATCCAAATTACTTCCAGTAATGCTGTTTTTCTCCAGCGCAACATAGAGATATCAACCAAGTGTGGTCTCCATTTAAGAATTGTCTAATCTATTTCCAAAGAGAACTTTTGACTTCCTATACTATCTTGTGACTTTTTACCCCATTTGCCTTTGCCTGGCAGTGAACTCCAACACTGTTGTATATAAAGATCCACAACGTTTGGAATATACTTGTGTGTGGTGTGTTGAGAACTAAATGCAACAGTGGGAAGAGGGATGTGATTACATTTCATTCATATGAATTTGATGTGAACTATCATGATTAAGTTGGTACATAAATGCATATTATTGACCCAAGAAGGTCATGTAAACAGCACATATAATAATAACATGGTTTACAGTGTTGCTTGGTCTCAAGTACTTTATATTTGCAGCACCAACAAAACTAGCTAGAATATTGTTCAAAACTGAGACAAGAATAGCAATGTCCATATAATACAGAGGGATCACAAAGTAGGATAACTGGTTAACTGGTTTTCCATTCTGCTTTGTTTGTTTATTTACCACTCACAAATTAATAACTTATCATTCACATTGTTAATGTTTAGAACAGAAGGGCATGAAGTGATGTCGGAATAGTTGGAGGGAAGGCAACCATAGAGTTGCAAACCTGATTGGGAGTGTTCTTGGAAGTTTTAGAACTATATTGTTGTTCCTTCACTTTTGTTGGGTCAAAAACTGGAACTCACTTCTTAACAGCACCCTGAGTATACTTGCACCAAATGGACTGTAGTTGTTCAAGAAAGTGACTCATGATCTCCATTTAAAGGCAACTAGAGTTATGCAATTGGCCTACCACTTATGCTGTCATCCCATGAAAGAATAAACAAAAGTTTAAGCACAGGATATCTCTTGCTGTGAAATCTGCAAATGTTGTTACAATAGCCTTATAAAGCCTGGATCACCTATTTATTCATGGTTTTGTGTAGGTATGAGAAGTTCCCATAATCTGAAGGCTACCATTGAACAAGTAAGGAAGGGAAAATGTTAGAAGTTATTATTAAAGACATTATAACAAGGTCTTTGAGGTAGTAACTTGTACTGTAGATTTAAGAGAATCATGGATGTAGTGTACTTGGATTTCCAGAAGACATTTGATCAGGTGCCACATCAAAGGTTCTTGCAGAAATTGAAAGCTCGTGTAGGGGATAGCATATTGGCATTGATAGAAGATTGTCTGGGTAGCAGGAAGCAGAGAATAGGGATGCATTTCTCTTTTTCAGACAGGCAGGAAATCATGAGTGGTGTTCCACAAGGGTCAATGCTAGGACCTCAACTCATTGCAATTTGCATAAATGATGTGGATGAAGGGACCAAAGATATGGTAGGTGAACTTACCATAAAGATAGATGGAAAAGTGAATTGTTAAGAGGTCATGAGGAACCTAGAAAGGGATATAGGTAGGTTATAAGCGAGTAGGCAAAGATCTGGCAAATGACGGACAGTGTGAGAAAGTGTGAAATTGTCCATTTTGGCTGAAAGAATAAAAAGCTAGATATTACCTAAATGGTGAAAGGATGCAGAAAGATCTTGGTGTCCTAGTGCATAAATCACAGATTAGTATGCTGGTACAGCAAGTAATCAGGAAAGTTAATGGAATTATGTTTTATTGTGAGGAGAATTGAATGCAAGAGGAGGGAGGTCATGCTTCAATCATACAGGATATTGGTGAGAACACAACTGGAGTATTAAGTACAGTACTATAGTGTCTCTTACTTAGAGCTCGTCATCATTAATAGTTTTCTGCTAGTATATTCTCTCATTAGTTCAAGAATTTTATTAGTGTAAGTTTTTTTTAAAGAAACTAAGCATTTTGTGTGGTGGGTTTAACAAAGAACATCTCCTTTTACAGCTCTTTCATGTTGCAAAAAAATTCAAAGGTTTAGTCTCAGTGGTTCTGCCTTTCTGATATGTTGTTTAAGCCACTGTCATTCGTAGATGGAGACTGTACAACATTTAATGCAGTGGTAAGACTGCAACATTAGATTATCTCTTCTTTTAATTATAATTGTGTTGTAGTGTCCTGACATTTCACGGAATAGAATCCCTATAGTGTGGAAAGATGCCATTTGACCCATCCAGTCTGCACTCGCCCTCCGAAGACCATACCAGCCAGACCCAAACTCCCACTGTATCCCTGTAACCTCACATTTACCAAGGCTAACTCACCCAGCTTGCATATCCCTGTACTCTCAGGCATCTTACCATGACCAATCCACCTAACCTGCACATCTTTGGAATGTGGGAGGAAGCCAGAGTACCCGGTAGAAACCCACACAGACACAGGGAGAACGTGCAAACTCCACACAGACATTTACCCAAGGCTGGAATTGAATCCGTGTCCCTGGCACTGCAAGGCGATAGTGCTAACCACTGAGCGGCCATGCCATCTATCAGAACTGAAAGCATTCCTTTACTTTAATTTGTAGCATTAATCCAGTGTCATTGAATGTGTCCCTCTTTGCAGTCGAAGATCGCTTTCACCTTGGATAGAGAGACAGGAATGCCTCAAGGATGTTACATCTATCAATATAAGGACAGCAATAAGTAAGTTAGTCTTTTTGGAAGTGCTTCTAGCAGTATTTATTCATGTCTTAATCAGCTTTCAATCTTTACGCTGTATAAGTTGAAATAGCAGGTGGTATGAATTGACAAAAAATATTTAAGTCTGCAGGTAAACATGTCACATTTTGCATTTGTCCTCTTTCTGACGAGCGCTTATAATGTGTGCTAATGTAATAAGTTTCAGTTATTGTAAGTTTTTAAACTTATTTTATTTCATTAACTTTGATAAAGATGGATCAATTAATTTAGTCTGCAAAGTTGGCAGTTGCATGATTGATACTATGATCTATGATCAATGTTGGTTTTTGCAAATTGGTACATTTGGGGTGAGGGGGTACATTCTGGGATAGTTTTGAATGTTAACTTTGGTTCTCTGAATTAATTATCATAGGAGAATCCAAGGTACAATGTGAAGTGCTGTGCTTGAGAAAGAAACCTGATGAGAATATTTACCTGAATTAGCTTCTAATGTAGACACAATGGCATTTAATGACCTTTGTGACGATTCATGATCCTCATCAACTGGTAAAGAAGGCTTTAACTCTTCTTTTTGATACATAGAATCATAGAATCCCGACAGTGTGGAAACAGACCCTTCGGCCCAGCAAGTCCACACTGACCCTTGGAGCATCCCACCCAGACCCATCCCCCTATAACCCACACATCCCTGAACACTACGGGCAATTTAGCATGGCCAATCCACCTAGCCTGCACATCTTTGGACTGTGGGAGGAAACCGGAGCACCCAGAGGAAACCCATGCAGACACGGGGAGAATGTGCAAACTCCGCACAGACAGTCGCCCGAGGCTGGAATCGAACCCGGGTCCCTGGCGCTGTGAGGCTGCAGTGCTAACCACTGTGCTGCCCCCATACGTTGCAACAGCCCCTTTTCCCTTGTCATTAGCTTGGCCATATGTATTTCAGAGCAAATAAATTAACTGTGCGTACAACAGAAAATGTACTAAGTAATTTAGGCCCTGTTTTTGAAAGACAGTTTAACAAAAATCCCTCATGTTTTTACATCAAGAGCAGGCTACTATCAGAAGAATTATAATTGAGTACACTGACAGCTGCTTCAGATACTGAAAAATAGTGGTCCATTCCTGCAGAAAATGATGAGTATCCATACCCTCTTCCCTTGCTTCTTCCCTGTTACCTGATACAGAAATGTTTAATCCAGCTAGTATATGTAATATGTAAGTAGATTTGTTGTATGAAAACTTGTGCCTTCCTGAAATTTGTAAAGCTGTATAAGATTTGGAATTTTTAAACAAAAACCTGAGACAAGTTTCGTAAAACAAGAACAACTGCTGTGTTAGAAATACAATTGATATTTCCAGTCATTAGTTGACTAGCTTTGGCAGCGATAAAATGTTCCGTTGTAGATTTTGTTAAGTTTTATAGTGTGCCAAGAAAGTACAACATACTGTGTTCACTATGGAAAACACGCCCTCGGTGTTGTTTCACACATGCTGGAGTTTTTTTTTTAAATATGTAGGTTCCAGTAAAATAATTTTTCTAGAAGTGAGTATAATTCTTGTTACCACTTTGATTTCGTAGCTTATCTAATACCATTTCTTAATGCAGTCCTCCTGACAAATCAGGAAAACTATTAAATGCAAATACTGAAGAAGTTATTAAAAATTTACCCAAAAAGACATTTATTTCTGCATTTCTCCTGTAATATTTGAAGTGCATGTTTATGTATGTTTTTTGTACTTAATGTGTCTAGAAAAAAATGTATGCAGTACTTTGGATCTTTGTGTTAATTACTGTTTGAAAGTTCTTCGGGTTTCATAATATGCATAATGTCACTCTGTGGTGTCAGTCTGTGGTGAACTGGCATCTATTCAAACAATGATTGTTGGAGAACAAAGTATTCCTGGACAGTGTTCTGCAAATTGCAACTGCAACAAGAGCACTACAATTTGGAATTCGGGAGAAAAGGTATTGGGTCCAGATTTTGTGTAGATAATCAGATAATCATGGTGAGGTTAGTAGCACTCACTGAGTAAATCAGACAACAATCGCTGGCAGCAAACAGCAACAACTGTTTCCAGCTAAACCCAGAAATACTCTAATCCTGTTGTTGTCATAAATAGCCCATTTCTCTGCAGGAAATGCTATATCAGTTTTCACTGATAGATATGTCACTGAAATCAATACAATGGCTTGAATTCAGAGTTAAGTAGAAGAAAAGGTTTTTTTGCATTCAAAAGTAAGTGATTTTTAACAGTGTAATACATGATAATTATACCACACTCTAGCCTTGAAAATGTAGTTATGTGTGTCAAATCCCATTCCTTGAGATTTTAATGATTAGAGATTATAGAAAAATGATAGAATCATAGAATCCCTACAGTGTGGAAGCAGGCCTTTCAAGTCCACACTGACTCCTTCGAAGAGCATCCCACCCAGACCCACCCCCGTATCCTATCCCTGTAACCCTACATTCCCCATGGCTAATCAACCTAGTCTGCACAACCCTGGAGACTATAGTCAATTTAGCATGGCCAGTCCACCTAAACTGCACATCTTTTGATTGTGGGAGGAAACCGGAGCACCTGGAGGAAACCCAAGCAGACAGAAAGAATGTTGCAAACTCCACATAGACAGTCGCCTGAAGATGGGTTCCTGGCGCTGTGAGGCAGCAGTGCTAAGCACTGAGCTGCCGTGCCACCCTCTACGTTAGCATGATGGAGCTAGAAGATCACGATGAAGCTGATGGGTTCTGAAGGAAAGGAAAGCTGCTTGACAACAATATTCTGATTCACTCCTGAACAAGCAAACATGGCTTATGTGGAAGTAGTACATTGGAAAACCACTCAGCCTGCAAAGAAAAAGCATTAAGGAAGCTCTGTCTGTATATTTTTACTTTTTCTTTCTCCTACGATTCAGTTTGATTTTTCATTCTCCTCTCCTCCACACTGTGGACACAATTTTACTTTGATTTAAATATTTTGACTTGCATATCTAAATGACCCAACGTGTCTCAGTGAGGATTTGTCAATCTGGTTGAGGAGACACACTTTGTCTCCTGCTGATACATGTCCCAAGTTCCCAACGGGTGCCATGTTGTTTCAAATATCCAATGATCATAAATTTCCCCTTAAAAGCCCATGAAAGATCTGTGGGGGACTGTAAACATTGCAGACAGCAAATGCCATTCGTTTGCCACTTTCTTTGAAATTCAGATCACTGCTATTATCATTCATTCCTATAAAGCAATTTTGCATAGGGCGTTTACTTCCAGCTCACATCGTACATCCCATTACTGCACTCTTTGGTCATGAAGTTCTTTTAACATTTATCATAATGAGTTGCTGTGTAGACAGTTCCCATTTAATTCTGCTGTATCACCCAATAGAATACAGTTCAGTTCCTAGCTACAAATTGGCTTGATTGAGTGAGTTTCTGAAGTCTAACAGTTTAGTCGCTATTTTGCATACTCAAAAAAAAAGTTTGTCTCCTAACTTTGAGTAATGCCACAGATGAGTTACGAGTTGTATATGGATCAATAAACGAAGGTAGAGATGTTGTCGAGAATTTTACAGCATTAAACTTCCTTTTATTATAAGTTAATGAGTAATGTCATAGAAGATCTTATGTTTGTGTACATTACAACTAATCATGTTATTTATAAACCTGGATCAAACTTTTTTCCAATATGCACATTTGGAAAACAACTTAAGAAAAGTATGGAAACTGTTTTTAGTATGCAGGAAACACAATTAAACTATCAAACTACAGGAAAAATTGTGTTGTACAGGAAATGTCTGATCAAGAGAATCGTTACTGGCACTTACATTCAGCTCAAATATACAGAGTTTATATTTGGGTGATGCGAATCTGAGTCTGGAAGGCTAATCTCTGAAAGGGAGTGGTGTTTGGGGGTGGAAGTCCAGGTTTTACTGCAATTGTTGTTACAATATAGTTTTGCCAGGATCAAAATCCCGCTCCAGACTGAACCGTATTCTTCACAATCTTTCCATTCATTTGACCCCTAACTGAGATTTGAATTCCATAGCATCTCTGCTACCTACTTCCACCTCCAATACATCATCCAGCCCTGCCCCTACTTCAGCTCATCTGATTGTTTAAATTCTCCGTCATGCATATATCTCCTCCAGACTCGACTATTTCATTGAACAACAAATGAAAAACTGCAGATACTGGAAATCTGAAACACAAACAAATTGCTGGAAAAATTCAGCAGGTCTGGCAATATTTGTGGAGAGAAAGAGAGTCAACATTTCAGATCCAGACAAACTGAGTTTCTTCAGCAATTACTGTTTTGGTTCAACTATTTCAATGTCCGCCTATTTAGCTGATCATTAGCCACCCTTCATAACTTTCATCTCATCCGAAATCTACTGATCTCTTACTCAGCCATAACCAGAATCCTTGACAACCTTGATTCCTGGTCCTGTAATATAAAAGCAAAATACTGTGCATGTTGGAAATCTGATATTAAAAAATTGCAAAAGGTCAGATTAAGCAGTATAGATGGAGAACAAAAACAGAGTGAACATAATTGTCATCTTTACATTGTGTTTGATCTTCTCAGACAGAGTGACCACTTTGAGGAACAGCTCTATTTTGTCCACAAGCACAACCCTGCAACATACATGTAACTGTATTTACGTACCTTCCTTGATACCTTTAGCGAACAAAAATCTGCCAAACAAAATCTTTAAAGCTAAGTGAATAAATAGACTTTTATTTTAATCTTGTGGTTCCTGGTCACAAAGTAGCTTGTTGTGTCCTGGAAGGGGCTAGACAAAATAATGGTGATTCAAGCTTTCAGAGCTATTTCAGTAAACAAAGATGTTAGACTGGATTTGTTATATTTAATATAAATAAAGCGAATGTAAAATTGGATCAGAAGAATTTGTTTCAATATTTAAATTAGTTTTTTATCCCATATTTTGATGTGTATGGTCAAGTTACCTCTGATATTTGGCGAGTTTAGTTTTGTTGTGGTAGAGTTTGATTTAGCAGTATCTTGTATGAGTTTATAATTTGAAGCCATAAGACTCTTAAGATACTGGAGAAGAATTAGACCATTCCGACCCATTGAATCTGCTCTGCCACTCAGTCATGGCTGATATGTTTCTCAATGCTATTCTCCTGCCCTTTTGTTTTATCCATTTATGAGATATGAGCGTCACTGGCTGGCCAGCATTTATTGCATGTCCCTAGTTGCCCTTGAGGAGGTGGTGGTGAGCTGCTTTCTTGAATCATTATAGTCCACCTGCTGTGGGTTGTGCCACAGTGCCATTAGGGAGGCAGTTCTGGGATTTTCCCAGTGACACTGAAGGAACAGTGATGTATTTCCAAGTCAGGAAAGTGAGTGGCTTGGAGGGGAACTTGCAGATGGTGGTGTTCCCATGTATCGGCTGCCCTTCCTTCCAAATGGAAGTGGCCCTGGGTTTAGAAGGTGCTGTCTGAGGAACTTTGGCAAATTTCTGCAGTGCTGCTGCTGAGTATTGGTGGTGGTGGGAGCGGGTGTTTGTGGATATGGTGCCAATCAAGCAAGCTGCTTTCTCCTGGATGGTGTCAAGCTTCTTGCGTGTTGTTGTAACTGCACCCATTCAGGCAAGTGTGCAGTATCCCATCACACTCCTGACTTGTGTCTTGCTGTTGTTGGACATTCTTTCAGGAGTCTCTTACACAGAGGGTGGTGGGTGCCTGGAACTTGCTGCCGGGGAAGGTAGTGGAGGCAGATACAGTAGTGACTTTTAAAGGGCGTCTTGACAAATACATGAATAGGATGGGAATGGAGGGTTACGGTCGCCAGAAGGATAGAGGGTTTTAGTTGTGATGGGCAGCATGTTGGCGCAGACTTGGAGGGCCGAAGGGCCTGTTCCTGTGCTGTAATTTTCTTTGTTCATTGAGTCAGGATGTGAGTTACTCGTCACAGTATTCCTAGTCTGTGGCCTGCTTTTGTAGTCACTCAGTTTATGTGGCGGGTCCAGTTAAGATTCAAGTCAACTGTGACCCCAAGGATGTTGATAGTGACAGATTCAGTGATGGTAACTTCATTGCATGTCAAGGGACAGTGGTTAGGTTGTTTCTTATTGTTGATGGTCATAGCTTGGCATTTGTGTGGCATGAATTTTACTTGGCAGTCCTCAGCCCAAGCCTGATATTTGTCCAGATTTTGTTGCATTTGAACATGGACTGTTTCAATATCTGGGGTGGTGAATGGTGCTGAATGTTTTGCAGTCAGCAAAAAACATCCCCACTTCTGACTTTATGATGGAGGGAAGATCATGGAAGAAGCAACTGAAGGTGGTTAGGCCTAGGACATTACATCAAGGAACTCCTGCAGAGACATCCTGGAGCTGAGATGACTGATCTTCAACAACTGTGACCATATTCCTATGTGCCAGGTATGACTCCAACCATCCAAGATTTGCCCTTGATACCCATTGTTTCCAGTTTTGCTACGACTCCTTGATGCCATACTTGGTTGAATGCAGCCTTGATGTCAAGGGCTGTCAGTCTCATTTCACCTTTGGAATTCAGCTCTTTTGTCCATGTTTGAATCAAACTTGTAATGAGGTCAGGAGCTGAGTGGCCCTGGTGGAACCCAAACTGGGCATCACTGAGCAAGTTATTGCCGATCTGCTTGATAGCACTATTGATGACACCTTCCATCACTTTACTGATGATCCGAGTGTAGACTGATGGGGTGTAATCGGCTGTGTTGGATTTGTCCTGCTTTTTACGTGCGGGACATACCTGGGCGATTTTCCACATTATCGGGTAAGTGCCAATGTTGTGACTGTCGTGGAACAGCTTGCCTAGGGGAGCAACAGGTTCTGGGGCACAAGTCTTCAGTACTAGTGCTGGAATGTTGTCAGGGTCATAGCTTGTTGTATTCTGTGCCTCCACCTGTTTCTTGATATCATATGGAGTGAATCAAATTGACTAAAGACTGGTATCTGTAATGCTGGGGACCACTGGAGCAGGCCATCTCCCAGTGATCTTTGATCCCCTTACTAATTAAGAACCTATGTATCTCTATCTAAAATACATTCAAGGACCTAGCCTCCATAGCCTTCTACAGATTCACCACACGCTGGCTGAAGAAATTCCTCCTCATTTCAGTTTTAAAGGGTCGTCCCTTTACTCTGAGGCTATGACCTTGGGATCTGGTCTCTCCTGCTAGTGGAAATGTTCTCTCCATGTCCACTCTCAGTAGCCTGTAAGTTTCTACCAGATCCCCTCTAATCCTTCTGAACTCCATCAAGTATAGACCCAGCATCCTCAACCACCCCTGTCATGACAAGTTCTTCATCCCTCGGATCATTCTTGTAAACCTCCTCCAAAACCAGCGCATCCTTCCTCAGATGTAGGGCCCAAAACTGCTCACAAAATTACAAATGCAGTCAGCAGTACATGTTTGCTCTTGTAGTTTAACCCGTTCAAAATGAAATATTGCATTTCCCCTCCTAACTCACAACTGAACCTGCATGTTAACCCTGAGAATCCTGAACTAGCACTCCTAAGTCCCTTGTGCTTCAGATTTCCGGAGCCTTTCCCTATTTACACAACATTCTATGCCTCCATTCTTCCTACCAAAGTGCATAACTTCACAATCCACCGCCCGCCCCAAACACCACCACCACCACCATTGTATTCCATCTGCCACTTCTTCACCCATTTTCCTAGCCTGCCCAAGTCTGTTTGCAGCCTCCACATGATCTTAGCACCACCTTTCCCTCCACCTATCTTTGTGGTATCTGCAAAAATATCAACAATACCCTCAATTCCTTTGTCCAGATCATTAATGTATATTATGTACAATTATGGTCCCAAAACTGACCTCTGCAAATTCCACTAGTTATTGCTGCCATCTTGAAAAAGACCACTTTATTCCCACTCTCTGCCTTAGGCCAGTCAGCCAATTCTGTATCCATGCCAGTCACTTACCCTTAACATCATGGGCTCTTATTTATCACCTTGTCAAGGGCCTCCTGGAAATCCAAATAGATCACATCCACTGGCTGTCCTTTGTCTAACTGCTGTTTACCTTATCAAAGAATTCTAACAGATTTGTCAGGCATGACTTCCCTTTGAAGCTGTGGTGACTCAACCGTATTTTACCATGCACCTCCAAGTACTCTGTATTCTTATCCATAATAATGGACTAGAAAATCTTACCAATGATAAAGGTCATACTAACCAGCCTATAATTTCCCATCTTCTGCCTCCCTCCTTTCTCAAACAGGGGTGTTACATTAGTGATAACAAGCATGGGGCTGGATGAACACAGCAGGTCAAGCAGCATCATAGGAGCAGGAAAACTTGACGTTTCGGGCCTAAACCCTTCATCAGAAATGGGGGAGGGGAAGAGGGTTCTGAAATAAATAGGGAGAGAGAGGGAGGCGGATAGAGGATGGATAGAGGAGAGGATAGGTGGAGAGGAGGCAGACAAGTCGAAGAGGCGGGGATGGAGCCAGTAAAGGTGAGTGTAGGTAGGGGGGTAGGGAGGAGATAGGTCAGTCCAGGGAGGACGGCAAATCATATTCAGCCTGGGAACCCTGCAGCCCAATGGCATCAATGTGGATTTCACAAGCTTCAAAATCTCCCCTCCCCCAACCGCATCCCAAAACCAGCCCAGCTCATCTCCACCTCCCTAACCTGTTTTCCCTCTCACCTCAAGCCACACCCCATCTCCTATCTACTAACATCATCCCGCCCCCTTGACCTGTCCATCCTCCCTGGACTGACCTATCTCCTCCCTACCCCCATACCTACACTCACCTTTACTGGCTCCATCCCCACCTCTTCGACTTGTCTGCCTCCTCTCCACCTATCCTCTCCTCTATCCATCCTCTATCCGCCTCCCCCTCTCTCCCTATTTATTTCAGAACCCTCTTCCCCTCCCCCATTTCTGATGAAGGGTTTAGGCCCGAAACGTCACGTTTTCCTGCTCCTATGATGCTGCTTGACCTGCTGTGTTCATCCAGCCCCATGCTTATTATCTTGGATTCTCCAGCATCTGCAGTACCTTTTATCTCTGTGTTACATTAGTGGATCAGGAAAGCAAATGAGCAACAAAATGAGCACTAGAACAGGTGAAGGTCAAAATCAGAAAATGCTGGAACAACTCAACAGGTCTGGAGCATATGTGCAGAGAAAGCAGAGTTAACATTTCTAGTTCAGTGACTTCAGAACAGGCAAGTACCTTGACAAACACCAGGAGCAATGACAAAAGTAGTGACGGTGAACAAGAAAAAGGATTAGAACAGAAATCATCTTGTTAGAGAGCAGCAGACCTTCTTCAAGGCGGACATACCTGGAACAGATGTAGCAGTATGTTAAACACTAAAACCGCAAAGACCTGCTGATGCTGGAATTCAGAAACAAAATCAGAAATTACTGAAATAACTCAGCAGGTCCGGCAGCATCTTGCAGAGAAAGCAGAGTTACAGGTGAGGTATGCTCACTGAGAACTTCCTTGGAAGTGAAAGATAGTTAAGGCCTTGAGGAAGAGTCACCAGACTTGAAATGTTAACTTTGATTTCTCTTCACAGATTCTGCCAAACCTGCTGAGTTTTTCCGCAACTTCTGTTTCTGTTGCTGATTTATAGCAACTGCAGTTCTTTCATTTTTTTTATCAAGAAAATTCTTCTTGGTTCTTGCTGAAGAAAATTAGGCCACTGAAGGTGCTAAATATGTTGTTTCAAAAGGATAGTTATTTCTTTATTCTTCTGATCAAGGAAGCAAACCAATAAAGAAATTGACAAGTATTGGAGCAAGTCAGCCACTGATGATAATGTCTTCCAGAGACACTAATGAAAGCAAAAATCTTACATGATGAAAGAAATAAGGGGGGGATATAAAAATATCAGAGCTGTTTGAGAATGAATATGAAATTGAGAATTCTAAATTCCACTGTCCAGTAATCAGATTGGGAAATGCAACGAATTTATAATCCAATCCCATTACATAGACTTAACAAGGGAAGAAATTATTGTTAGAATAGTGCAAATCCCTTTGAAAGGAATTGATTTTATGTTGGAGAATGACCTCCTTGGTTCAAAAATACTGACATCACCAAGGATGTTGGAACAACTAGTGTAAGTAAAAGAAACTGGAACACTACAGGAGTACTGGATTATTTCCTAACTGTTGTGATCGGATCTCAGGCCCATAGGATTAGGCAGCAAGAGCAAGAGGCTATGCAAAGGGATACAATGTGTAAATTCAGTCATTTTGACACTTTTTAAACACTTCAGAAAAGAGGCATTTAAAGAGAATGAGGCTAACATTTTTATCCTACCTTCTTTAATGAAAAAGGAACAGAAAGATACTGAGTTGAGAGAGCTATATCAAACAGCCTACTCAAACTGTATCAGACGAAGTACCCAAGTGTTATTATTTGAAAGACACAGGGTTATTGAGGAAATGCAGACAACTTCAAATATATGCAAATGAGTAATGGACAGTCATCAATCAGGGAATAGTTCTATTTGAACCTTGTAACAAAACTTTACAAGAGGCTCGTCAGATTTCAATGTTGAGACACGTGTGTTAGGAAAGCACAAGTTAAAGTATTAAAACATTTTTATTGCCTTAAATTATGTGCATATGTGCTTAAATTTTGTCGTACAATTCCAAATACAGGTCAAATGGTAGGAAACCCCAACTATTAATTAAATGTGTGCCTTTAATTCTGTTACAAGCTTTTAAAGTACCATTTAGCTGGTAGGACCCTAACCTAAAACCAAGAGTGGGAATCAGTAATGTTAACAATTATGGATGTTTCAACTGGATTTCTTGAGGCAGTGCTTTTTCAGTAAAATTAAGTAAAAATGGTAGTGGGTGGAAGAGTTAGTTCATTTTGGTTTGTTCAAGATATCAGTTACTCAAAATGTGACAATTTGATTTTTTTTCAAAGGTTTAAACATTCTGTTGGGGAATACTCAAATAACGAATAGTTTGCAAATAAACTAATTTACATATCAGATTATCATCCACAATCTCGAAGAACAATGCAAAGATAACTTTAAAACTATGATTAGAGCTTTTGTCAAGAATGTCCTAATGATTGTGGCAAAGGAATTCCCTTGTTATTGTTTGCCATTAGGGATACTCCTCATGAGTCCACAGGATTCACTCCTTTTGAGCTGGTACGTGGTAATAAGGTGAGAAACCCTTTAAATTAACTAATGAAAAATATATACACCAACACACATTTCTGACCAATGTGTCAAATTTCCAAGAGAAACTAACAGAAGTGCACATGTTGTTCAGAAAGCATTTGAAGAGTGCTCTGTATGCAATAAACAAGAGAGCAGATGAAAAGATCAACACACAATTTTGAAGCTGGAGACAAGGTGTTAGGGTCATCACCAATATCTGGGGAACTATTAAAAGTAAGGTTCACTGAACTTCATCAAATCCAAAAGAAACTCAACAGTGTATGCTACGTAGTGAGTACTCAGGTGAAAAAAAAACTATTTCATTGTTAGTTGAAGTGGTACCATGTCGGGAAACATCGTCAAGACAACAGTGTGTCTACAGTGATGAAAGAAATAAGGAGTGAAATAAAAATATCAGAACTATTTGAGAATGAATATGAAATTGAAAATTCTAATGTCCATAGTCTAGTAATCAGATTGGGAAATATGGAAATGCTGAAAAGGTTAGAAAGCTATCAAAGTAACTTATGAAAACTATTACATATTCATAAAGTCACAGTGTCATAGAGTCCTACAGCATGGAGACAGGTCCTTCGTCCAAACTGGTCCATGCCGACCAAAATGTCCATCCACACAAAGCCTATTTCCCTGCACTTGGCCCATATCCTTCTAAACCTTTCCTATCCATATATTCGTCCAAATGCCTTTTAAATGTTGTTAGTGTACCTGCCTCAACCACTTCCATTAGCAGCTCATTCCATATGCGTACCATCCTCTGTGTAAAAAAGTTGTCCATCAGGTTCCCATGTATTCTTTCCCCTCTTACCTTAAACTGATGCCCTCTTGTCCTTGATTCCCCAAACCCAGGAAAAAGACTGAGTGCATTCACCTTATCCATGCCATTCATGATCTTATACACTTCCGTACGATTCCCCTTCAGTATCCTATGCTGTAAAGAAAAAAACCCTAGCTTGTCCAACCTGTCCCTATAACTCAGTCCCTTGAGTCCTTGCAACATCCTTGTAAATGTCTTCTGCACTCTTTCCAGTTTAATAACATCCTTCCTATAGCAAGGTGGCCAAAATTGAATACAATACTCCAAGTGCGGCCACACCAATGTCCTGTACAACTGCAACATAACTTCCTGACTTCTGTACTCAATGCCCTGACTGATGAAGGCCAGTGTGCCAAAATCCTTATTCACTGCCCTGTCTATCTGTGACTCCACTTTCAGACAACCGTGCAACTGAACTCCAAGGTCCCTCTGTTCCACTACACTCCTTAAGGCCCTACCATTCACCATGAAACCCCTACCTTGAGTTGACTTTCCAAAATGTAACACTTCATACTTATCTGTATTATATTCCATTTGCCATTTCTTGGCCCACTTCCCCAGTTGATCAAGATCCTGCTGCAATTTCTGATATCCTTCCTGACTCTCCATGTTACTGCCTATTTTGGTGTCATCTGCAAATTTACTAATGATGCCTTGTACATTCTCATCCAAATCATAGGTATTGATAACAAACAGCAATGGGCCCAGCACCAACCCCTGAGGCACACCATTAGTAACAGGCCTCCAGTCTGACAAGCATCTTCCACTTTTACTCTCTGCTTCCTCCCGTCAAGCCACATGTATATCCAATTTGCAAACTCTCCCTGGGTTCCATGTGATCTAACCTTCCAGAGCAGCCTACCATGTGGAATCTTATCAAAGGCCTTACTAAGGTCCATACAGACTACATCTACTGCCTTGTCCTCATCAATTTTCTTGATTATTTCATCAAAGAACTCTAACAAATTTGTGAGGCATGATCACCCATGCATGAAGCCATGCTGTGACTTCTCCTAATAAAACTTTGCCTTTCTAAATGCATGTCTGTCTTATCCCTCAGAATCTTCTCAAGTAACTTACCTACAGCTTAAGCTTACTGGTCTATAATTCCCAGGTTTTTCTTTGCAGCCCTTCTTGAATAAGGGCGCAACATTGGATTCCTTCCAGTCTTCTGGGATGTCACCCATGGCTAATGATGATGCAAATATATCAGCCAGGGCCCCCACACTTTCTTTTCTAGGCTCTTGCAGGGTTCTTGGATATATCTGATCAAGACCAGGAAATTTATCCACCTTCATGCATTTTAATACTTCCAACACTTCTACTGTGAAATGGACAACCCACAAGTTATCGCCACTAACTTCCCCAAGTTCCCTAGTCTTCATGTCTTTCTCCACACTAAACACAGAGAAGAAGTATTCATTGAAGACCTCACCCATCTACTGCGGTTCCACACGTACATGTCCACTTTGGTCCTTGAGGGGTCCTATTCTCTCTTTTTCCTTTAATATACTTAAAGGATCTCTTTGGATTCACTCTAATCTTCTCAGCTAAAACTGAGACCTGCCTTTTTGCCCTCCTGATTTCCTTCTTCAGTAAACTCCTGTATCCCCAAATACCTCCAGAGATTCCCTTGATCCCAGCTGCCTGTTCCTGAGCCATGCCTCCATTTTTCTGGTCAAAGCCTCAATATCTCTTGTCAACCAGGGTTCCCTAATCCTGCCAACCTTGCCCTTCACCTTCACAGGAATATATAGACCTTGAACTCTAGCTATCACACTTTTAAAGGCCTCCCACTTGCCAGAGGTTCCTCTGCCTGCAAACAAACTACACCAATCAACCCCTGCAAGCTCCTGTCTAATTCCATCAAAATTAATGAATCATTTTGTGTAAAAAGACCAGGAAAAACATTTTTGGTTATACTTAATATTAATATAAGCGAAGGATTATTCATAAAATAACATATTTGCCGACTGAAGCACGAGAAGTTAGCCAAAGTGGGGAAAGATGTTAAGTACAGGAAAATTACTTTATTGGATAGAGTCACAGTAGCTAGAGCTCACCGTTTATCATGGTACTGAAACTTGATATATTATTACAATTGCGTATAAGTTAGGTTATCAAATTTATTAGAAGGATATTGGCACGTTCCTTTGACTAATATGGCCAAAGAAAGCTTTTGTAAGCCCTATTTACAAAACCAAACCTGGGAACAACATTTACAACACTTGAACAAATTGTTTGATCAGTTAAAAAGAGACAATTTGGTCTTTAAATTAGCTAAACGTGATTTTGTCGATACAAAATTAAAATTGAAATTAGATGCTACTGCTGTACGATTGGAATATAATTCATGTAGCAGGAAGATTCAGTATCAGTGTATGATTTATCAAGAGCAAGTAAGAACGTCCAACTGATACTTTTAGAATACTGAGACCACTGGATGGAGTGCATTTGGCGAAGATGTTTCCACTAGCAGGAGAGACTAGGACCCAAGGGCACAGCCTTGGAGTGAAGGGACAACACTTCTCAACTGAGCTGAGAAGGAGGTTCTTCAGCCTGAGGATGATGAATCTGTGGAATTCATTGCTGCAGAAGGCTGTAGATGCCAAATCATTGAGTGTATTTAAAATAGAGATAGGTTGGGTCTTGATTAGTAAAGACATCGATGGTTACAGGGAGAAGGCAGGAGAATGGGGTTGAGAAAATCATATCAGCCATGACTGAATGGTGGAGCAGATTGGATGGAACAAGTGGCCTAATTCTGCTCTATATCTTATGGTCCCATGGCCTAATATAAGAAGTAGGAGCAGCAGTAGGCAATTCAGCTCTTCCCACTTACACTGCCATTTAATACCCTCATGTCTGATCTCATTTTGGCCTCAACTCCACTTCCTGCCTGTTTCCCATAACCTTTTAACTCATTATCAATTAAAAATCTGTCAATTCCTCCTTAAATTTATTAAGTGTCCTAGCATCCACGGCACTCTAGGATAGCAAATTCCACAGATTCACAACCCTTTGAGAGAAGTAATTCCTTCTATCTCTCTTTTAGATCTCTCACCTGTTTTTCTAAAGCTATTAACTTTTGTTCTGAGGAAGGGTCACTGGACCCAAAATGTTAACTTTGATTTCTCTTCACAGATGCTGCAAGACCCGCTGAGCTTTTCCAGCAACTTCTGTTTTTGTTTCTGATTTACAACATCCGCAGATCTTTCAGTTTTTACTTTTTGTTCAAGATGGCCCCAAACCTAGAAACATGGAGAATGGAATAAAACAAATGTCATGATCAAAGCTTGTACAGAATGTGGTAGTTATGGAAAGTCCTTGTGTATTTAATGTAAATATATTGTTACTGTTAACATGAAATCTGTATAAGCAAAATTGAAAATAGTAACAAGGAATTTATGATTGGAAAGGAAAATGCCTCTTAAAAGTACTTTTTCTATGGAGAAGTGTGATGAAGGCTCACAATTAGTTATTATTTATAAACCCTTAGCTTCTAATATGGAGGATAATTGGAACTTTTTTTGTGTTCTGTAAATGGCTCACCTGCATGCTTTGAAAAAGGTGAGAAAGTAATTTGGGACAGTGCACTAAACACAGCATTTCCAAGAAATGCAACTGTTGCTTCATGACAGCAAATACTCAGGGAAATAATTGCTAAGATGTTTGAGAAGACTTGGGTTTTACAATGCAGAGAGAGGACCTTGACATAGGTTCAAGAAACAGATAGAGTCATGGAGATGTACAGCACAGAAACAGAATGTCGGTCCAAATCATTCATGCTGATCAGATATCCTAGTAAATCTAGTCCCATTTGCCAGCATTTGGCCCATATCCTGCTAAACCCTTCCTATTCATATACCCTTCTATATGCCTTTTACATGTTGTAAATGTACCAGCCTCCACCAGTTCTTCTGGCAGCTCATTCCATACACGCACCACCCTCTGCGTGAAGAAGTTGCCCCTCAGGTCTCTTTTAAATCTTTCCCCTCTCGCCTTAAACCTATGGTCTCTAGTTTTGGACTCCCCCACACTGGGGAAAATACCTTGCCTATTTACCCTATCCATGCTCCTCATGATTTTATAAACCTCTGTGAGGTCACCCCCTCAGCCACCAACCTTCCAGGGAAAATAACATTAGCCTATTCAGCGTCGCCCTGTAGATCAAACCCTCCAACCCTGGCAACAGTGTTATAAATCTTTTCGAACCCTTTCAAGTTTCACAACATCCTTCCTATAGCAGAGAGACGAGAATTGCACGCAGTATTCCAAACGTGGCCTAAACAATGGCCTCTACTGCTGCAACATGACCTCCCAACTCCTATACTTAAAGCACTGGCCAGTAAAGGCAAGCATACCGAATACCTCCTTCACTATTCTATCTACAAGCAACTGCACTTCCAAGGAACTATGAACCTTCATTCTAAGATCTCTTTGTTCATGTCCACTATTAATAGTAAGCAGAGTTAGCAGCTTGTGTAGAGGTCTTAGGGTGCGATGTTTTTCGAAGAGTAGCATCAAGTGAATGTACTGAACTTTGTGAAGTAAAGCTGAAAAAGTCTTTAGTGTTGGATAGGAGTGACCCTAAACTGAAGTTTGATTGCCTTTAAGGTTATTGGTCGTGTAAAAGGATTGAATCTTTCTGATGTTTGTAATGAGTTTATTCCAATAGTTCTTGTATTGTGTAATATAATTCATGTGTTTTGTTTTATTGTGTGTTATAAACTGTTATGTACTTTTGATAAAAGAACATTTTAAACATTTTTCTATTGTTAAAAAAACTTTGGCAAGCTCTTATGAATTTGCTCAACTTTAATCCCAATCATTGAGTTTTGCCATCAAAACCATTTCTTAACTTTGAATAGTGCTTATCACGGGAAGATAAAATAAAATAATATAAAATGACAAAATAAGAGCAAGAGCAGAAATGATTAAATCTTTGTCAATTATTAGTTCATTATTCACAGCGAGATAAAGGCCAAAATATGCCTGAATTTTTAGGCATTGTCTGATATCTTTTTACTTATTGCGAAGCAATGGATTGAGTTAAATTAATCTAATTATGGTTCTGTGACACATGCACCACATCATTCAAACTCAACTGTTCTGCAGTATTATAAGAAACATAGATTGTAGTGATGTACTATTTAGATAATCAGTAATAAGGTACTGTTCTGATATCTGAGGTAATGAACTAGACAAAAATTGTACTCCTACCACATGTTGGCAGTATTAATGCAATTTTAAAATTGCTGTAAAAGGTATTCAAAAAGGTTAAACATCTACAATGTGGTTGTCATTGTGCTGTGCAAACCTTTGAGGTCTTGCCGAACCAAGTAAAGAAAAACTCTGTTAGAACTTTGTTATCTTTGGCTTAGTACTGTCCACAATTCTGAAATGAAAACATTTCATCCGTGATCAGCAATGTTCTATAATCAGATGTGGCACATTGGTTTCATAAATTGGGACTTGAATGAGATACCTAATTGTATTTTGGCTTTGAATATTAAAACATTATCCTAAAATAGAATATCCTTTCCATGAAATATATAGTTTGATTGTGTTCTCAGCTAATTTTCCCTGTCAGAATAAAATGTTGCTGTTCAGAAAATTGGATGTAGCTCCATATTAGGACATTAACTAACTCTTCTAATGTTGCAGCGCAAGTTTGTCAGAAACTTGGATACTACATGTTATCAATCTCTAGAAGTTTAGTATTAAGTTCAGAAGATTTTGAATGGCTGTAGTGCCAATTCTTAGGAACATATGAAAAAGCAAAAGTAGACCATTCAGCCCCTCAAGCCGGGTCTGCCATTCAATCAGATCATCACCGATCTGTTTGTTTTTCAAATTCCACATTCTCATCTACCCTCAGTAACTCTGGATTCCCTTGTCTAACAAGAATCAATCCACCTCTGCCTTAAAAGTATTCATTGACCCTGCTTTCACCACTTTCTGAGGCAGCAAGTTCCAAAGTCACACGACCCTCTGAGAGAAAAAAAAATCTCACCTCTGTCACAATGCCCTGTAGTTCTAAACTGACCTACAAGGGGAAATATCCTTTCCATATGCACCTTGTTAAGACCATCCAAGATCTTGTGCACTTCAGGCAAGACATCCATGTTCTAATAAACCTCCTCTAACATGCCTCCAATGCATTTAAATCCTTAATTCTTTGGTATGGTACTTTCCATTGTTTCTTAAATTTGAATTTGATGCCATGTGACTTAGACAGTATTACCAAATATACAAGCTCGGACCTTATAGTTTATATATTGGGTCACAACTTCCTAAATAAAAATTGCAGTTATTTTTCCCACAGTTCATAAAAATGGTCTATTGAAAAGAAGACAGACAATGTTATTGTCAAAATTTGCGTTACTTTTCATGCGATTACCTCCTGAAAACAACAATTTTCATCTTCAGCACAAAAACATCCCAAAGACCTTCCCTAATAGGTTTAAGGAACACAAACATGTCAGGAAGATTGATTATGGGAAAGGTGACCTAAGATTTTTGGAGAAGGAAAGGTTTTGGTCATTACAGTTGAACAAAGAAAGGAAATGATACACAGAATGCGTGAGACAATGTAATGTACATTCTTTGGCAAATGAGGGAATTATAGGGCGAGTGAAAATCAGTGGCTCAAGCCAATGGACTGATTTAAAGACAAGGACAAGATTTTTAGGTTTAAGATGCAAGCAAACAAAGAACTGATCACTAAATATGTCATCAAGGCTGATTGATGGAGGAACGGAATATAGGGTTGGGCAGAATGTGTGTGACGGAGATTTGCAGAAATTGGAATTTAGGTTGGAAGAAAAGTGGTCAGCCAGGGAAGTATACTAGTTAGGAACCTAAGGAAGGCTCATTATCAGGAAGAGTAACATTACTAAGGGAGTAAATACGTCTGTCAAGAGATTTATGTGCGTGAATTCATTTGAAAATGTGTAATCATATGGCATCTTGTACTCCCTGAAGGCTCCACTCCCAGTCAGCAGTGTTTTCACTGCTGCTAAATTCAACAAGCTCTTGCTGCTCCAGGATCTGCCAATACTGAAGAGCTTTTACATCTTGTATTGGTTGTAGAAAGTTTTGAGAGTTTCGGTCTAGTTTTTTTGTTTAATTTTGCTCTGGCACATGGAGGAAGAGAGTCCATTTAGCATTCTCATCTTGACTGGGACAATCTCCAGGATTTAGTGGTGTATGCCACTCCTTTAGCATGTCATTGACCCTACCCCCCATCTCCAAGCAGTTGCTGTTCTATGTCTTACATTCCTGTTTTCTTTTTACCTGTATTAAGATTCTGCTTGTCAAACAAATGAGTAATGTTATATATAAATTTGTGTCAATGTGAGGTATTTCCAGGTACGTGAATCATAAGTCCCAAAGACTAGCAGATCATATCAAACAGAATGTTCCTTCAGCTGTTTTCAGCAAGTACCGACCATACCCAAACAGCCTGCATGTGCAATGCTTCCAATACAGTATCAAACATAAAACGTGATGCTGCAGTTGGGGAACATTTGCTGGATAATCCTGATATGTGAAGTATTATGCTGCACACCAGTTTAGGATTGTCAACAGAACTCATGGTGTGGTACACTTAACTGTATTGTCAGCTGCATGTCTTAATACCTAGGGCTGGGTTCTCTACTGACAGAAAGAAGATGCACACACACTGCAGTTGTTTCAAATCAATGAATAGGTGGCAGCCATTTGCCAGTTCAATTCTCAGAACAATGCCCTGAGCAATCAAAGTCAACCTGCCTGGTTTAAAACTCACCAAAGCCTGGCTATTAATTGTCAGTCTGCATTGGTAGGTGCATTTGCCATGGCAGTGCCTCTATCAAGTACAGTCCTCTTTCCAGCTGTTCAGTGCTGTTCTGCCGCATTATAAATGTTGGTTATTCCCTTGAATTTGTATTCTGGGAAAATGTCCTGATGGGTGGAAGACAAGAAAGTTCAATAAAATGTGTCCTTTTTCAATAATATTAAAAACTACTTCTAAAGGTCTTAAAATATTACACTAACCTTGGTGGGCAGTTAAAATGAAACCCTTATGAGACAGCCTGAAAGAATTATAATTTGCTGAGCTGCAGAAGCTGGATCTTCATATGGGCATGTTACGAAGTTGGGTAGCGTATTCATGAATTGTTTACCTGTAGCTGGATTCTAATTACTTGTAAAATATGGCAATTCTTGTTCAGCACTGAAACCTGATTCAGACTTTCTATCAACCTGGCTCTTAAAAGGCAGGTAAATTGGTAAAATCTTTCATGCCTTTTAAAATCTTTAACTTTGTGATGACAACAGGAAAAGTGGGGCTTAATTTCCAGCATGCTATCCGAGTGAGATGTGTCACACTCACGAAGTATGACACCATCCTGGACAAAGCAACTCGTTTGGCACCACATTCACAAGCATTTACTCCATCTACCACTGACACTCAGCAGCAGAAGTGTGTACCATATTCTGGATGTACTGCAGAAATTCACCAAGGGTGCTCAGAAAGTACCCTACAAGTTCATGCCAACATCCATCTGGAAAGACAAGGGCAGAAGATACATGGGAACACTACCACTTGCAAGAGCCCCCCAAGCTACTCACCATCCTGACTTGAAAATATCAGTCCTCTTTCACTGTCACTGGTTCGAAATCCTGGAATTCTTTCCCAAACGGCACTGTGGGTCTACCTGCATCAAATGGATTAAATCAGTTCAAGAAGGCTGCTCACCATCACTTTCTCAAAGCACCCAGAGCTGGGCAATAAGTGCTAACTGAACCAATCAATCCCACATCCCATTAATAGATTAAACAAAAACCTTGACCAGATTTCTGCTGTAGGGGGCAAGGAGATCTCTGATAGCCTTGTGCTGCTCAGGGATAAGATTGCTAATGATAGGGATGAAATTGTTACAGAGGTAATAGGAACTGCCGATGCTGGAAAATCTGAGATAACAAGGTGTAGAGCTGGATGAACACAGCAGGCCAAGCAGCATCAGAGGAGCAGGAAAGCTGACGTTTCAGTTTGTTTCTGAAGAAGGATCTCGACCCGAAACGTCAGCTTTCCTGCTCCTCTGATGCTGCTTGGCCTGCTGTGTTCATCCAGCTCTACACCTTGTTATCTAATGATAGGGATGGATACTTTTCTCCTCATCCTGGACTAAGAGGAAGCTTTGACAGAATATTGTGCACGTACATGATGGATGTAATTTCCAAAATGGGCTTTGGGATGAGAATCCACATTTGGCTGCAGTCACTTTTTCAAAAAACTCACTTGCCTGGATGAGTGCGGATCCAACAACACTTAAGCTTAACACCATCTAGATCATAGCAGCCCATTTGATTGGTACCACATTCGCAAGCATCCACTCCCTCCACCACTGATGCTCAGTAAAAACAGTGTGTACCATTTACAAGATGCACTGCAGAAATTCACCAGAGATCCTTAGATAGCACCTTCTAAGCCCATGACCAGTTCCATCTCGAAGGACAAGGAATACATGACAACACCACCACGTGCAAAGTGGTAGAAAGATACCAGGAATGAGGGATTTTAGATACAAGGAATGATTCAATTAGAGAAATTCGGCTCATTCTCCTTGGAGCAGAGAAGGTTAGGTGGTGACCTTATTGAAGTGTTCAAAATTATGAACCATTTTGTAGGGTAAAGATAGATACTCTGTTGCCAGTAGTTGGTATGTTAGTAAGTAGCCGTCACAGTTTCAACATTGTCAGCAAGAGCTTGGAGAGAGATGAGGAGAAATTTCTTGACTCAGAGAATTGTTAGGATTTGGAATGCACTGCCTGGGATAGTGGTGGAGGTGGATTCTACAGGAGGTTTAAAAAGAGCTGGATGTATATTTGAAAACGATGAATTTAGAGAGCTACGAAGATGGGGCTGGGGAATGAGACTAGCTGGGTAGTTCTTTCAGGAGCTGATACAGACACGATAAGTCAAATGGCCTCCTTCTGCACTGTAAAATTCAATGATTGTGTGTCTCCTCTAAGCAATTCTTCATCCTGACTTGGAAATCTATCATCATTCCTTCACTGTCACTGGCTCAAACTCCTGCACTTCCTCCCTCAAGGCATTGTGGGTCAACTTATAGCATTTGGACTGCAGTGGTTTCAAAAGGAAGCTCATCACCACCTTCTCAAGGGCAGCTAGCGACAGGCAATAAATGCTGGTCAGCCACCAACATCCACCTTCCATGAGTGAATAAAAAAGGTTATAAACAGTTATGGTGTAAACTGTTCATTTAGTTCTAAGATGAAGGAAAATGAGGATCGAGGATAGCTAATGCTAAAAACAAACAAACAATATGTAAATACAGTGGTTAGAAGTGGCTAATACGTTGATAGCTAATGCTATCCTTACACAACTTCCCAAGCATTCCTGATGCATTCGGTCTTCCTTTATTTTTAAGACACTGTGGCCTCTGTTCTAGAATGCCCTTCTTAAATCTCTCTGCCTTGCCATCTCCCTGATTCTGAAAATATCTTTAAACATATCTCTTCCATTGTGGGTCCCTTGCTCCTTAGTAAGAAATAATTTTGGGTATTTTATGTGAAAGTTATGATATATCAAATGGAAATTAATATTGTTATAAACGTCAGCAAGGTGATATTACTATTTGTCTCCTCAAGCCAGCACTCAACAAACACCTGATATTTGTTGCTAGAGACTTAATTGAATGAAGAGGAAATGGAGATCTTTGTTAGAGGAAGAACATGAGGAAGCTGAAGCAATTTTTACATAATGTGAATATGGAATGATAATATTGGATTCTGCTCTACTTCCAGAGTGAGCCTAGATTAACTATTCTTCTGAGCAAGATGAAGAGTGCTTGTAAGTTCAATTTCTGCATTCAGGGAAATGGGTAGCAAGGCAGAGTTGTGGATGCAATTTCAATAATCTATGTCTGGATACATGAAGTGAAGCTCAATTCCTCTAGACTATTGTCAACTAGAAATATCTAATCTGTAGAGTACTTAGTGGGGTTTGCTATCCTGTAAAACTCAGTCACTTGCAAGAAATGCTTGCACTATTACAAAAGAAAACGTGTTGCTAAGTCAGAGTGTTGAACTCCATTCTTTATCAAATTTTAGAAGGGTATGTAAACGCAACTGTTGGAATAACAACATTCAGTTTGCCGATAGTTCCGAATTATTGTAGAATCAGAGAAACATAAATAAGTATCATACTTGAATGTCAGTACAATTAATAGAAAAGTTATCCTGTTCATTTTTTTGATATTCTCTCAAAAACATGAACTGTTCTCCAGTATTCATTCACAAAAAATGTATATATCAAGTTTATGAAATAAAACACTTAGTTCACTTGTAAATACTTGTAAATTATAAATACTTAACTTGTAAATACTTATTTTTGATTTTAAAGTGGTACCAGGTGTAGAAGTTAAATTACTAATTTGCCAAGACTATACTTGGGGCACAGCCACAAAGACAAGTAACTACACTTAGGCCGAGTCCAGTTCAATAACATTAAAGCTTTTCATTTTCCACTGGCTGATGATGTAAACTTAACTGCTCTCAACAAGCTATCAGTGATGTGGAATTTATTTTACATACCTCACTTAAAACCATAGCTACAGGATTTATTAATCGTTTTGAAATTCACAGCACGTCTTCTTCAGTACTTATTAAAATAACTGTTACTCTTCAATACACTAAAAATCTTCCATAAACACTTATAAGAAAAAATGCAAAAAATAACCTTCTGTTAGAAAATAAGACATCAAAGAAACAAATGGAGTGTAAAGAATCAATTATGTATACTGGATAAATAAGTAGCCCCATGACAACGCTCACTTTCATGCAAGTGTTCAAATAACCACAGTAAAACATAACCCACTCAGTTGTCTCCCACAGCAACCTGTCTAATCATAAGGTTTATAGTAAAATACCCAGTAATATACAACATTTCAAGGTTCGTTCTTAGTTTGTAGACAATCCAAGCGAGTTGTGTGTATGAGTTTTGCTTCACTGAGAATATAATTAGAAAATATTTACCAGCAAACGATTTTATTTGTGAAACTAAGATATTGACATTTAAACAGTCTTCTGTTTGTGCTAATGTTTTCTGACAACTTGATTGATCTGTATAGTTTATCATCTTCTTTCAGAAGTCAGTAGTCAGTGGAATGCTTTTCTCAAACAACAGATTTCTTCCTTGCATAATGCAAATTTTACAGCTTATTCAACAGGGGAATACAGAAAAAGTTCAAAAAATTATACAGCACATTTTGTAAAAATTATTCTATTTTGTGCAATTGCTTATGAAATTTAAGATGCTTTCCCTTCTGAAATTGCACAACATAAACTGAGCTGTGCACATTTCCTTTGATGGACTTGAACTCTTGACTCCAGTTATTTTTTCGGATTTAGCTAATTTGAATCTTGTGAGTGAACACCAAGCAGGTTTAACAACATGGATTCACATCAAGGAGGAGGAATTCCTTAATTACTGCAGATTTTGGAGTCACTCAGCAGAGTCACAAAAAAAATAGGTTTTTCAGTGATGGAAGCTGTTTGATCAGCATAAAAATCTCATTGATCCATGCAACTCAGCTCAATACTCAATTAAATCAGCACTGTCAAAAATCTCATTCTAAAACTAAAAATTTCTGATTTTCCTTTTGGAGATCTGTGGAGTTCAAATCTAAAATAAAAGTTTTTTTTAAAGACATATATGTCATGGTTTTGAATCATTTCTAATTTCCTAAAAAGATACTTTGCTTTTTAGATTACTCTTATTCTTAGCTCTTTACAGCTTTGAAGGAGGTATCTTCATTGACACTGATGTCAAGCTGTATTTGTCATTTGTCCATGATAATAAGTAAACTTTAAAATATTTCTTGGATGATTAATCCATGCTGTGTCTTCACACAATCCCTCCTGCAATTTGAGAAGTCAGTAGAGCAGTGCTCCCTTCCATTTGCACAGTGTGGCAGGTTTGTTGCACTGCAGGATCCCTTTAATATGCTGTGCAGCCACATATCCATGTAGCTTAAAGGGAAACTTGTATGTGGCTTGTTTGTTCCTTGCACAGTACATGTGGATTGCTGTGAGGCCGTGCATTTATGCAGCTTTTAGGAAACATATCGTCGCTGCCAGAGCATCAAATATCACTTTAATCAGACTTGAACAACTGGGAAAGTCTGAGCAAGCAGTTAAATAAGGCTAAACATATTTTCAAAACAAAATAACATAGCAAACTCCATGTTGAACTAGTATTTAAAATTATTTTTAAAATAATATGATTCTTTCATTACTCCCTTTTGAAGCATTTAACTGGTATTACCTGTGTCTTTGAATAAATCCACAACGATTTGAACATAGTCTGTAACAAAACTTCCCTTAATAAAAAAATGTGAGGACTACTTTAATAAAGTAGAGAGCATGATTGGAAGTTAGAAATATATCCCCAAGTACTGCATGTTAAGTTTATTTTTGTGGTTTGTCTGAAGTAAAAATGTCACTTTTTCACCTAAACAGTGATACAGAGAAAATACTTATTCTATCAATGAGAATACTTATTCTAACAGTGAGAGTATCCGCCACTGTATTGTCTGGCAGCATCACCGTGCTAAATGGGACAAACCTCAAGTGGATCTAGCATCTCAAAACTGGGCATCCATCGGGTGCTATGGGACATCAATAGCAGCAGAATTGTACTCCAGCACAATCTGCAACCTCATGGCTTAGCATATCCCCTGCTTGACCATTACCACGAAGCCAGGGTTCATTGGAGAGTGAAGGAGGGCATGCCTGAAAATGAGATGTCAACCTGGTGAAGCTATCAAACAGGACTACTTGCACGCCAAACAGAATAAGCAGCAAGTCATAGGGCTAAGCAATCCTACAACCAATGGATTAGGTCTAAGCTCTGCAGTGCTGCCACATCTGGTCGCAAATAGTGGGTGGACAATTTAACAACTCATGGGAGGAGGAGGCTCCACGAGTATCCCCATCCTCAACAACAGAAGAGCCCAGCACATCAGTGCAACAGATAAGGCTGAAGCTTTTGCAGCAGTCTTCAATCAGAAGTACCGAGTGAATGATCCATCTCGGCCTTCTCCAGTGGTCCCCAGCATTACAGATACCAGTCTTCAGCCAACTCAGTTCACTCTGAGTGATTTCAAGAAATGGTTGGAAGTACTGGATAATGCAAAGGCCTTGGGCCTTGATGACATTCTGGCAACAATACTGAAGGCTTGTGCTCCAAAACTTGCTGCTCCCATAGCCAAGCTGTTCCAGTACTGTTATAACACTGGCATTTACCCTGCAACGTGGAAAATTAGCCAGGTATGTCCTGTACATAAAAAGCAGGACAAATCAAACCCAGCCAACCACCGCCACATGAGTCTACTCTCAATCATCAGTCAAATGATGGAAGGTGTCATCTGCAGTGCTGTCAAGCAGCACTTATTCAGCAATAATCTGCTCAGTGATGCCCAGTTTGGGTTCCTCCAGGGCCACTCAGCTCCTGACCTCATCGCAGCCTTGATTCAAGCAGGGACAAGAGGGCTGAATTCCAGAGGTGAGATGAGAGTGACAGCGTTTTTCAGCAAGGCTGCATTTGATCGAATGTGGCATCAAGGAGCCCTAGCAAAACTGGAAACAATGGGTATCGGGGGCATACTTTCTGCTGGTTGGGTCATACCTGGCACATAGGAAGATGGTTGTGGTTGTTGGAGGTCAGAAATCGCAGCTCCAGGATATCTCTGCAGGAGTTCCTCAGGGTAGTGTCCTAAGCCCAACCATCTTCAGCTGCTTCATCAGGGCCTTCCTTCCATCATAAAGTCAGAAGTAAGGATGTCTGCCGATGATTTGCACAGTGTTCAGTACTACTTGCAACTCCTCAGATACTGAAGTAGCCCATGTTCAAATGCAACAAGATCTGGACAATATCCAGGCTTGAGCTGATGAGTGGCAAGTAACATTCACGCAACACAAATGCCAGGCTATGACCATCACCGCCAAGAGACAAACTAACCACCACCTCTTGACATTCAATGGTGTTACCATCACCAAACCCCAACTATCAACATCCTGGAGATTACCATTGACCAGAAATTCAGTTGGACTTGCCACATAAATGCCATGGCTATTAGAGCAGGTCAGAGTCTTGGAATAATGCAACAAATAACTCACCACCTGCCTCATCAAAGCCTATCCAGACACAAGTCAGGAGTGTCATAGAATACTCCCCACTTGCCTGGATGGGTGCAACTCCAACAACACTCAAGAAATTTGACACTATCCAGGACAAAGCAGTATGTTTGATTGGCACTACATTCCCAAGCATCCACTCCTTGCACCATTGACACTCAGTAGCAACAGCGTGTACTAGCTACAAGATGCACTACAGAAATTTACCAAAGATCCTCAGACAGCACCTTCCAAACCCACAACCACTTCCATCTAGAAGGACAAGGGCAGCAAACACGTGGGAACACCAATACCTTCAAAATTCCCTCCAAGCCTCTCACCATCCTGACTTGGAAATATATTGCCGTTCCTTTGCTGTCACTGGGTCAATTTCCTGGAATTCCCTCCCCAATAGCATTGTGGGTCAACCCACAGCAGGTGGACTGCAGTGGTTCAAGAAGACAGCTCACCACCACCTTCTCGAGGGCAACTAGGGATGGCCAAGAAATGCTGGCCAGCCAGTGACACTCTTATCCCACAAACATGAATTTTTTAAAAATGATAAAACATTTGCATACAGGTTCATATGTATACAAAGTTGTAACCTTATAAAAGGTATTTATTACAAACACAGCCACAAATGTGACTTAGTCATAGAGTCCTACAGCATGGAGACAGGTTCTTCGGCCCAAACTGGTCTGTGCCAACCAAAATGTCCATGCGTGCTAATCCCATTTCCCTGCACTTGGCCCATATCCTTCTAAACCCTTCCTGTCCATGTATTCATCCAAATGCCTTTTAAATGTTGTTAATGCACCTGTTTCAACCACTTCCATTCACAGCTCATTCCAAATGCGCATGACCCTCTGTATAAAAAAGTTGCCCCTCAGTTTCCCATGTATTCTTTCCCCTCTTACCTTAAACTGATGCCCCCTAGTCCTTGATTCTCCAACCCTGGGAAAAAGACTGAGTGCGTTCACCTTGTCCATGCCTCTCATGATCTCTTACACTTCTATAAGTTGCCCCCTTCAGTCTTCTACGCTCTAAAGTAAAAATGTCCTAGCTTGTCCAACCTCTCCTTATAACTCAGTCCCTTGAGTCCTGGAAACATCCTTGGTAAATGTCTTCTGCACCCTTTCCAATTTAATAACATCCTTCCTATAGCAAAGTGACCAAAATTGAACACAATACTCCAAGTGCAGCCTCATCAACATCCTGTACAACTGCAACATAACTTCCGAACCTCTATACTCAGTACCCTGACTGACAAAGATCATTGTGCCAAAAGCCTTCTTCACTGCCCTGTCTACCTGTGATTCCCCTTTTAGAGAACCATGCACCTGAATTCCAAGGTCCCTCTGTTCCACTACACTCCTTAAGGCCCTACTGTTCACCATGAAACTCCTATCTTGATTTGCCTTTCCAAAATGTAACACCTCACATTTATCTATATTAAACTCCATTTGCCATTTCTTGGCTGACTTCCCTAGCAGATCAAGATCCTGTTGCAATTTCTGATATTCTTCCTCACTGTCCACGATACCACCTATTTTAGTGTCATCCACAAACTTACTAATCATGCGTTGTACATTCTCATCCAAAACATTGATATAGATGCCAAACGTCAGTGGGCCCAATACCAGCCCCTGAGGCACACCACTAGTCACAGGCCTCCGGTCCGACAAGCATCCTTCCACTATTACTCTCTGCTTCCTACCATCAAGCCAATTATGTATCGAATTCACCAGCTCTCCCTGTATTCCATGCACTCTAATCTTCCAGAGCAGCCTGCCATGTGGAACCTTATCAAAGGCCTTACTGAAACCCATATAGATTACGTCTACCTCCTTGCCCTCATCAACCTCTCCAGTCACTTCATCAAAGAATGCTAACAAATTTATGAGGCATGATCTCCGACGCATGAAGCCACGCTGACTGCTCCTAATCAAACCCTGCCTTTCCAAATGCATGTATATCATCCCTTCGAATCTTCTCAAGTAACTTACCTACCACAGATGTTAGGCTTGTAGTATACAAATTTGGAGTTAGATTCAAATTCTTCCTAATTTTTTTCAAAGACAACTATCAGTAACCTTTAAATTATTACCAAAACACTATGAAGCCACCTTGCTGATAGAAGGAAAAATAGTAAAGTACTAAATAAAAATGACAGGGAAGGATGCATTTCGCATTTTACCTCAACTGTAATAAAAGAGGCTGCAGCAAAATCTGGTCATTCTTTTAGCTGCAGAATGTGATTGGAGTGTGGTCTTCAATAGGAAAAATGCATTTTCAATCAGGTATATTAATTTTACATATTCTGCCGTAGTTGCAGTAAATTTCACACTGGTGAATTACCAAGAGAACAATGTAGAACCAGGATTTTAATTAATATTCCTTTCCAATTCAAAAGCTGGACATTTGCACATTTGTGCAAAAATAAACTACTGCTTACCCAATGAAAATTGTGAAATTAAATTATATGATGGTCTGTTAAGAAAGCGGTCATCAAGTTAAAACTACTGTTTTTGTGAAACGGTCTGTATAAACATTTGCTGTTTCATTCTTTTGACAGCTTTCAGGCCAATTCTTGTAAAATACATTTGAAATGTTTTCCTTTATTTTCAATTGGTGAGTATTCTCCTTAAAAGAAAACTGATCAGCTAAACTTTCTACATTTTGATCAAATTTTACCACAGGATTATGGTGCATGCATGTTTTTGACAGACTATTCAATGTGATAATTCTGAATAGTACTGTGGCTGATACAGGTGTAATTTTCACTGGATAACTAGGGGGTGGCAGAAGATGTAAACTCTGTGAGTCAGAAGGAATGAATTCTGAACACTCAAATAATGGAATGCAGAGACATTTGGAAATCAATCTTTTTTTTAAATATTTATTCATTCAAAGGATGAGGGCTTCACTGGCTAGGCCAGCATTTATTGCCCATCCCTAATTATCCAGAGGGCAGTTAAGTGTCAACCACATTGCTGTGGGTCTAGAGTAACATGTAGGCCAGATCACGTGAGAATGGCAGTTTCTTTCCCTGAAGAGCATCTGCTGTGGTAGCATTCGAACCTGGGTCCCCAGTACATTACCTGGTTTCCTGGATTAGCAGTTCAGCGATAGTACCACCAGGCAAGGAAATAAATCACCACATTTTGGGAGAGATAGTAAGAACTGCAAATGCTGGAGCCAGAGTTAACACTAAGTGGAGCTGGAGGAACACAGCAGCATCAGAAGATCCCCTCCCGTGGCCTCATCCCATGACCAACCCTCCCTCTCATCCCCGCCTCCTTGACCTGACACAACCTGTCCATTTTCTCTCCCACCTATCTGCCTGTCCCACCTTATTGACCAATCCTTAGCACTCCCTACCTACACTCACCTATCACCATCCCACCTACGTTCGCCAGCCCCACTCCTCCTCGCTTTATTTATTTCTGAGCTCCCTTCCCCCTCCCCATTTCTGAAAAAGAGTCCCAACCCGAAACGTCAACTTTCCTGCTCCTCTGTTGCTGCCTGGCCTGCTGTTCCTCCAACTCCACACTGTGTTATCTCTGAGTCCAGCATCGGCAGTTCTTGCTATCTTTGAACTTGTGTCCTCCTGTTTTTGATTCTTTTATGAGTGGTAACTGTCTGTCCAAATCTACATTGTCCAGACCTCTCATGATTTTAAAAACTTCTCTCAGATCTCCTCATCGCCTTCTCCTCTCCAAAGAAAACATTCACACCTTCTCCAATTAACCCTCCCTAAAGTGAAATTAAGTGTGTCATCTCTAGAATGATTCTTGTAAATACCATTTGCACACCCTCCAAATCTTTTATGCCCTTCCTTTAGCACCCGGAACTGTACACAATACGCCAGCCGAGGGCTAACTACTGTCTTAGACAAGCTCACCACAACTTCCTTAGTCTTGTTCTCTATGGCCCTATTAATAAAGTCTAGGATACTTTAACTTTTATTACCTTCTCTCTCCAACTGTACTACTACCTTTAATGACACATGAACATAGATATTCAGATCTCTATCTTCCCCTACACCCTTTAGAGTACTACATTTTTATCTGGACTTCATACACACTCTACCAAATTGTATCACCTCACGTCCTCTTTGAACATCATCTGCTGCTCCACCAAATTGTCAGTGTCCTTTTGAAGTTCTTACTGTACTCCTCACAGTTTACATTGCAGCCAAGTTTTGTGTATGTAAACTCTAAAATTGCCCCCTGTACACCAAGGTCTAGATCATTAATATACATTAAGAAAAGCAAGGGTCTAATATTGATTCCTGGGGAAGCCGATTGCGGGCATGCTTCCAGTCCAAAACATATATTCATTCCAGCCATATTCCAGCTACAAAGGAGTCAGGTCATGTGCAATATGACACTAGCCTCAGCAGTATCTTAGTGAGGCAGCATAGCAAGTTGGATTATGAGAGTTCTAAGCCTTGCAACTCTCAAATATATTTATGTGATGAGCAGCAAATGTAAGAGTTTCACTGCAGAGGTGATACTTTTCACATAAGATGTTAAACTTAGACATCATCTGCACGCATGTGTGGATGCAAAATATGGAAAGAAGAACAGAGGAATGGTCCCATAGTGTCCTACGCGAGTTAGTTAGCTCAGTTGGCTGGACGGCTCATTTGAGATGAGCATGTTTCAGTTCCCGCACTGGCTGAGGTTACAACAAGTGTCCCTCCTTCTCAACATCTTCCCTTGCCTGAGTTGTGGTGACCCATGACCACTGCTCTCTAACGATAGTTCACTGGGAAAATGACAAAATGTCAGGACCCGACACAAGTTCACAAAGTATTTTGTAAATAAGGCAAATACAGTGTGGGAAAATAAACTTCACACAGTTAGTACTCAGAATCTGGAATGCATTACCTGGAAGTGTAGTGGAGACAGGGTCAATCGAGGCATTCAGTTATCGTTAGATAATTATTTGAATGGATACAAGGTACAAGATTCATGGGAAAAGACAAGATTGACTGTAAGTCACAATACTCATTTGGAGAGCTAGGACAGACAGAATGGTCCAACACACTTGTGACAATTTTGTGATCATGTTACAATATTTAACACCCTTCTTTCAAACATATTCCTCCTTTCATTTGGGGTATATGGGTGTCATTGGTTGGGCTAACCCAGCCCATTTTTCACTGGCTTTGACAAGGTGGTAGTGAGCTGCCTTCTTAAACTGCAGCACTCCACTTGGTTTATGTAGACTCATTCTGCCATTAGGGAAAGAGTTCCAGTATTTTGATCCAGCGACAGTGAAGAAACCGCAGTATATTTCCAAGTTAGGATGGTGAGTGGCACGCAGGGAACTTATGTTAGTGGTGATCCATTGTGTCTGCTGCATTTGTGATTTTGTTGTGAATATGGGAGTTGCTTGCTAAGGATCTTTGGTGAATGTCTGCAGTGCATCCTGTAGATGGTACACATTGTTGCTCGTGTGCACTGGTGGTGAAGGGAGTGAATATGTGAACGGATAAGGTGTAAAACAAGTGCGCTACTTTGTCCTGGGCAATGTCAAGCTTCTTGAGTGTTGCTCGAGCTACTCTTACCTTTATAACTCTTCAAATCATGAACTTTTTCAACCTAAATGAGATTATCAGTTGACTTTGTTTCTCTTTGGAAAATTGATTGTCCTCTTGACGAGTAACTGTAAGTCTTCTCAACACTATATTTCCTAAGCAAGCTGTTCAAAGACAACTGGTATAGAATACAACAGAATACTGACCTGTCTGTGTGCACCAGACCACCAGATGATAGCCTGAATATTCAACAACTATTTTTCTCCCACCTTAAAGAACCAACCATTATTGACCAAAAGTAATTTTCTGCAAAAAAAAAAAAAAAATTTTCTGGTGTGTGTGTTTTTGGGTAATTTATAGGGTAGATATTTATTAATATAATGTCTGTGTGCGTTAATCATTCTGCATCTTCATAGAATGTTTTTCTTTAGAGTAAATCATTAATCTTGTGTATATTAAAGAAACCTGGTTGACGGATCTTTTTATTCTAAGTCTAATATAGAGAAAGCATTCAATTGGCCATATCAGGAACTAGGTAAAACAGTTAAATATGTAGCACGTGAGTAGTGAGGTGGGGCTCCCATCTCTGCATAACACTGTATCTTTCAATCTTATTACAAAGTGGTCAATAGGCTTGCCTAATTCATGTTTGAGAAACTCAGTAGGTCTAGCAGCATCTGTCAAGAGAGAAACAAGGTTAAGTTAATTTAAAATGTTTTAGATTACTCACCAGTACCACCATGTTATGTCTTCAAATTGTCTTATTGTATATTAAAAATAATTATACTTTAAGCTTGGAAATCTTTGAATTTTTTTGTTACTAATCCATTTTACCATGTTTCTTGCAAGAAAACTGCTTAGCTGTAATGTTACACATGATCTGACTTTAGACTACAGCCATGAATGTGTCCCACTGAAACATTTAACCATACAGTTGGCTCGTAGGTAATTAGTTCATTGCTGTTGAGATACAATAATAAAACATCTAACAGCGGTATTCCCTCGGTGCTGCACTGAGTGTCAGGCATGAGTTTTTTGCTTAAATAGTACCTTGAACTCAGAACCTTGTGAATTAGAGTTGAAAGTAGAACACTTGGGGAAAAAAATGAAGCACAGCTGACATGCAAGCTTAAAATATAAAAATGTCAAGACCTTCTGAACATCTCAAAAAGTGACAATAAAGGATTAAGTAGCAAATGTGCTGTGAGAAAATATACTTTACTAGTGGCACATGGATGTAAGTTTTTTTTTCTGAATAATGGGAAGCCCTAGCTGATACCATGTGTAATTCTGGTATAAGTATGTGATGTTTGCTTCTTAATTCTAATCAATACCAAGCTATAGTGATATTGTACAATGTACATCCTGACAAGTATTAGCATAGTTTTTCTTCAATTTAATGTATTTTGAAACTTCATTTTGGTGCATCGTTCTATAAAAGGTGTCAACAGACTGTTTCAGTGTATCCAAGGCATGCCATTTTTTCCATTGTTGCGCCAAGCTGTTTATATTCATTGTTACCCTGGTAAAATGTGTTTCTCTCCATTCGATTTAGCCTGGTAAGTTATTCGGTGGTTGGCTCATTGCGGCTATAAAATTACTTGAGTAAATCTCTAATTTGAAGCATCAGAAAATGTAAGTTGTGCATGTGTAATATGTAAGAAATTTAGTATTTTTAATGAACATTGCACTTAGGAATGAACTTCATTATCAACTATTACCAGTTTAGCTTTTAACGTATTAAATTTTGCCTTCAGGCAGAACTCTTTAAATGACATTTAAATTTCCACATGTTTGAGTTAAGCTAATTGAACAGTTGAAAGTGTGCTTATCTTTTGTATGTATACGAATTGAGATGAAAGTAGCAGGGTTAGAGGTGTTGAATTTTAACGAAAAAAATAAATTGTTTTGCAACATTGTTCTTAATATTAATTCAGTTACATTAAAACATTGTGTTAAGGATGTTAGAAGATATGAAAAAGACAGTTCAGTCTTGATCAGTTCTATAGTAATAGTTATTTTTAATCTGTCAATAATTTGTTAATTTGATGCTTACAAAATATACAAACACTTTCTTACATTCATCTTACAATAAGAAAATATCAAATTTGCAGAAGAAAGCTAAAACAGTTGTAATAATAAAACAACTGTTTCTACACCTATTGATTTATATCACTGTATTTAACTGTCCTACTATTATGCTTGCATCTGGTACAAAGCTAAAACTTTTAGAAGATGTGCGTAGATTTGGCATCAAAAGGCGCAAACTATTCTATCTGTGTTAATGATTATCTACGACACAGTAAGCTTGAGCCTCCATTGGTGTTTCAATTTTGTCATTTATTTTTATGTCAGTGACTGAATGGTTCTTTTTGGTAATAAATTATAGATGAAGACAAGATATTGTTCACTTACAAAAGCATGTTTTCGGAGACTACAATTGCTGTTCAGTTCATTTCGTTCCTGCTTACAAAGCAAAAAGCTTCAAAATGAATGTCAGTGCCACTGTTTTCTATGTTTGCCCTTCACATTAATTGCACATACCAATAAAGATTCCCTTTGATGCATCAGGTTGCTATTGTAATTGGTACATTTCATTGAAAGCTGTTGAAAGACATGTGCCTATTTTTGCATTCCAATGCAGTGTGGTAGCTGTTATGGTTATAGTCAGTGAATATTTCATACAAGAGCTGTGTGACTTTTGAAATTTTCTGTGGTTCCCAGAAATTAATATCACTTGAATATTGACATAGGTTTTCATGAGAATAATGAATCTTATGGTTAACTATTACATTCATCTAGTATTACTTTGTTTTGACTCGCTGAGTTAGTGCACTGTAAATCGAGCCCTGCTATTCCCTTCTTCAGCTGATTAGACCCCTTGTTGTTCAGATGTCTTTCTCTGGATGCCTCGTCTGGTTTGTGAGTACAGTGTAGCTGCTTCACTTGGAAATGTCTCTGATTTATCAATTCAAAAATCATAGTTCATAGCAACTGCTGCAGGAAAAGTAACTGATTTCCTTCAGGTTTAAACTGAGTTTTTGACTGCAGAGAACAGGAAGCTAGCAGAAGATCTGCCTACTTATTTTCCTCTGTCATTCTCTCTGCCTCTAATTTGTTTCTGGTTCTAAGCTGCTCACCACCTGACCACCAATTACACAGTTATTGGTAAGCAAAAGGTCTTTGTCATATGTAACTGTCACTCGTCCACAGACCAATCAACTTCTTTCTGCCAACAAGAGTTGCATCAGCACACACCCTCAGCTCTAGATCTTCCCCAATCTGAACTGCGGTTACTGCTTGTTCAAGCAGTTGTTGACAATGCCTGCTATGGGTACCAGACTGTTTGCTTTCAAAACTGCAGCCACTCTTGCAAACATGAGTTTTTAAAACAGTTCTTTCTAATTTCAATCTGCAGTTTTTAAAACACGAAATTGAAAAGACCCACTCTTTACAACATCTAACAAATGTATGTGTATAAGAGTTCAATTACAAATTCTGTGTAAGAGTTTCTTAGAATGATAAAGTGAAATCATAGGACAAATAAAACTATGCTTATAACTACAATACAGATAGACACCACTTTTGCCGAATATATCTTTGTTCCTTGGTGCAAAAAATAATTTTTCAAGTAACTTTGCTAGGCTTATGACAGTGGTTCTATAAAAATAACTTTTGTTGCTAATGAAACAGTTCATTTCTTAATTTTATTTTTGTTTGAGATGTTGTGTACCTTTCCCATAGAATGCTTTAGGCTGTTTGCAGAATCTTTCAGTTCTGCAGCCACCGAGAGTATATAGTACAATGAAAAGACATAGGAATATTGTTACAAAAATGAGAAGCATTTGTGATATGTATAGGTTAAATTAGGACAATGATTATAATTTGAATTTTACTGACACAATTCCAATGGTGAAAAGGAAACAAAAGAATCACCTCAACTTTATAATAAAAATAGGAAATAGTGGAAATACTGTATATCAAAAACAGAGTTAATGTTTCAAGTGGATGACTTTCAACAGAACAGTATCTTCATATCATAGTATAACCCATATAAAATGAAAAGATACTACAGTAAAATGCACTATTGAATGTATAAAAGGCATAAACTGAAAGTTTAAGATATATTCATGAGTGGCAAATGTATAATGTGTATTTTATCTAATCTCAGGCGATACGAGCAGAACGCTACCCATCTTGTGGCTAGTAAAAACTGATATAGAGTCATACAACATGGAAACAGACCCTTCAGCCCAACTCATCTACGCCGACCAAGTTTCCCAAACTAAACTAATCCCATTTGCCTGCATTTGGCCCATATCCCACTAAACCTTTCTTATTCATGTACCTGTCCAATGTCTTTTAAATATTGTAACTATATCTGCATTTACCACTTCCTCTTGCAGTTCAATCCACATATGAACCTCTGTGAAAAAGTTGCTGCTCAGGTCCCCGTTAAATCTTTCTCTTCTCCCCTTAAAAACATGCTTCAAGTTTTGAACGCCCCATTTGAAGTTCTATGTCCAAGAAGCTACGTGGATCCTGTTAGAACGAAATAAGCAATAAATGTTTCTGCACCAGTTAACCAGTATACATTGTACCATAGATTTATAATTAATGTCAAAACTTTTCCAAATAATGAACTTGCTATTCTAGACAATGGTCTGTTGCTGCCATACCTGAGGAGTTATAGTGCAAATTTGAATTATACCTGATGTAATGTGTTGTTATAACAGGGAATGGCATAAAGCTACTTTGTAAACTCAGGTGGCCAAGTTGATTAAGAAGGCATATGGCATGCTTGCCTTCATTGGCTGGGGCATGGAGTACAAGAGTTGGCAAGCCATGATGCAGCTAAATAAAACCCTTGTTAGGCTGCACTTGGAGTATTGTGTGCAGTTTTGGTCGCCACATTACCAGAAGGACATGGAAGCTTTGGAGAGAGTACAGAGAAGGTTCACGAGGATGTTGCCTGGTCTGGAGGGCATTGGCTATGAGGAGAGGATAAAAAGATGAGTGTTGTTTTCACTCGAAAGACAACAACTGAGAGGAGACTTGATTGAAGCCTACAAAATTATGAGAGGCACAGATCGGGTGGATAGTCAGAGGCTTTTTCCCAGGGTTGAAGTTTCAATTACGAGGGAGCACAGGTTCAAGGTGAGAGGGGGCAAGTTTAAGGGAGATTGCGAGTGAAGATTTTCACGCAGAGAGTAGTAGGAACCTGGAATGCACTGCCAGAAGAGATGGCGGAAGTGGGCATGTTGGCATTTAAGAAGCATCAGGATGGTTACATGAATGGGAAGGGAATAGAGTGATACTGACCAAATAAGGGCAGAAAGTTTGTTTTATTAAGTTAGTTAGGGTGGGATGATCGGCGCAGGCTCAGATGTGCAGGCTAGGTAGATTGGCCATGCTAAATTGCCCATTGTGTTCAGGGATGTGTAGATTATTTGGGTTATAAGGGATAGGTCTGGGTGGTATGCTCTGAGGGGCGGTGTAGGCTTGTTGGGCCAAAGGGCCTGTTTCCACACTGTAGGAATTCTATGATTTATGATTGTATGATTTGATAATTGTTTTATAAAACAGAAACAGTGTACCATGTAACATATGTATAATGGTGCTGCCATAATTAAATTTAACCAGATTATTTTGTTATAGTCAGCAAATCTAATTGCTACAAATAAAGACAACATGAAATTGCTGCACGTTTAATTATTTGGGGAAGTTAGCAACTTTGCAGATTGAAATATACTTGTCATCCAACTCTCAGCTTGGAAACATCCAGCATTTTAATATTGTTTTACATCTGTAACAGTGTGTGAGTCCTAACTAACTGTTCTGGCATGGTGGCATTTGCTGCAAGTTGAATAATATGCTGTTTTATAAGAATAAAAGCATTATGCCGTGTAAGGCACAAAAAAAGTTATTTTTCTGCTACAGTAAGGCTCTAATTCCTGAAGTGCGAGGGGTAATTTTAAACAACCCACCTACAGTGGGTTCCATTTTATTAGTGTATTATAAGTTTTCTTTCCAAATTTTTGTTCAACAAATAATTACATAATTGTGTTGCCATCAATTTCGCTGGTCTGCAAAGCTGATATTTATGAATGAAATAGAATTTAACTTAATCATATTGTAATTTGGAATTAAAGTACCAGACTATAATTGAGTGCTGAAATGCAGATTCAGACCTGCATTAAGCTAGTTATACAAGTAAGTTCTTGATATGACTGGGATGTTGGAATATGGAGTACCATTTGAAAATTTACTGATGATGTTAATTCGGAGACATTGCTAACGGTGAGAATGACACCGTTTGACTTCAACAGGACATTTGATTTGATTTGGTTTGATTTATTGTCACGTGTCTCTAAGTACAGTGAAAAGCTTTGTTTGCGAGCAGTACAAGCAGATTGTAGTAATCAAGGACATACAGATCATAAGGTGAAAAAGCTTGGACAGAGTAAGGTATACAGGTTACACTGCACAGGACCTACTTGAGGCAAGATCAACATTAAGAAAATAAGCATTATTTGAAGTTAGAGAGATCATTCATCAGTCTAATAATGGCAGGGAAGAAGCTGTTCCTGAAGCTGCTGGTGCGTGTGTTCAAGCTTCTGTATCTTCTGCTTGACAGAAAAGGTTGTAGGAGAGCATTACCAGGATGGAATGGGTCTTTGATTATGTTGGCAGTCTTTCCGCAGCAACGAGATGTGTAAATGAAGTCCATGGATGGAAGATTAGCTTCAGTGATAATCTGGGCTATGCGCACCACCTTCTGCAGTTTCTTATGTTCTTGGGCAGAGCAGTTGCCATACCAGGCCTTTAGGCACCCAGACAGTATGCTTCCAGTTGTGCATCTGTAAAAATTGGTGAGGATTTTTATGGACATGCCAAATTTCCTGAGCCGCCTGAGGAAGAAGAGGCATTGTTGTGCCTTCTTGACCGTCGCATCTACATAGGAGGTCCAGGACAGGTTGTCAGTTATTATCACTCCGAGGATCTTAACACTCTTAACCCTCTCAACCTCTGCTCTGTTGATGTATTTGGGGGTGTGTTCTCCTCTTTTCATTCTGAAGTCGTATATCAGTTCTTTAGTTTTGCCAACATGGATGGGCTAGCAGAATGAGCAGGCAAGTGAGAGATGGAATTTATTACAGGTAGTTCTCCTGTAATGCGACAGTTGTGTTCTTGTGTGACCTCGCACTATAGAAAATCACGTTATAGGGAAATTGCTATACCTGTACAGCAGAAAGTTTGTGTTATCCAAACAGCACCCACTATTCATCAATCGCTTTACAACCAATTCACATTAACAAAACACGCATTGTGGCAGAACTACTGTACGGAGAACTGACTTGATGCATTTTGGTAGAAGAGATCAGGAGACACAGATTGGACTAAATGGGAGCGGACTGATGATTTTACAGCAACAGAGGGTGGTTCATATGCCTATATCTTTTGAAGTGATGGGGGACACACAAGAGTAGTTACCAAGGCATTTGGGATCTTCGGTTTCATAAGTAATTGTATTGAGTGTAAAAATAAGGTACTTATGTTGATCCTGATAAGTAATGCTATCAGCATTGGTTATTGAATTTTAGGAAATATGTCAGGATCCTAGACATTGCGGAGAAGAGACTTACCACAATAGTTGCAGTAGTGAGGGATTTTACCTTCAGGCTTAGGTTGGAGAACCTGAGATTGTTCTCCATGGAGCAAAGCTGATTAAAGGGAATAAAAACAAAATATATGCTGGAAAAGCTGAACTGGTCAGGCAGCAGCTGTTGGGAGAAAAGCAGAATTAATCTTTCAAACACAATTTTGCTCTCCTTTGGAATTTAAGTTGTAAGAATGTCTTATCATAGAATCTGTACAGTGTGAAAGGAGACCTTTTGGCCCATCGAGTCTGCAACGACCTTCCAAAGAGTATCCCACCCAGACCCAGCATCCCCCACCCCACCATTTCCCCAAAACCCATATCTACCATGGGCAATCCACATTGTCTACTCATCCCTGAACACGGGACAATTTCTGCAGAGTGAATCCACCCAACTTGCACATCTTTGGACTGTGGGAGGAGCCAGACCACGTGGAGAAAATCCATGCAAACATAGGGAGATGGTACAAAACCACACAGACAGTCGCCTGAGGCTGGAATTGAACTTGGGCCCCTGGTGCTGCGAGGTAGCAGTGCTAACCACTGAGCCACCATACCATCTTATGCTGTAGAATAAAGCATGAGATAGAACAAAGGGGAAGGTCAGGGATAGGTTAAAAGTTAGGAAAAATTTAATAACAAAGATATCATAGAATAAAAAACCCAATGGGAGTGGTAATGATTATAGAGATGAAACAAAGCATTGGTCCAAAGTGTTAATGGCAGAAAAAAAAGCAAAAATTTGAAATCAAGGTACTTAGCTGAAAAAATGTCAAAATGAAGAACAGAGTTCATTGAAATGTTTGAACTGAACACTTAGTTCATAAGGCTGTGAAGTCCAGAAATTGAAAGGCAACACTTCATCCCATTGCTGTGCAGTCTTCCCACACTAATGCAGGAGGTACAACACATTTTATCTCCTCTCTCATCGTTGTCCAAGAGCCAAACATTCCTTCCAAGTGAAGTAGTGCTTTATTTGTTCTTATTTCAATTAAGTACACTGTTTTGCTCCTCTACGCTAGGGACACCAAACACCTGCTCCTATGATGCTGCTCGGCCTGCTGTGTTCATCCAGCTCCACACCTTGTTGTCACACGCACTGACAGCTTTGTGGAACACCTTCACTTAGTCCCCAAGCATAATCCTTACCTTCCAGTTCTTTGGCATTATAAGTTGGCAACTTAAGAACTTTGTTCTCTCTATCTCACATTTTATCCTAGGCCTGCTGCAATGTTCAAGTGAATCCCAGTGCATGATTGAGGAACAATATCTCATCTTACTTTTAGGTGCTTTTCACACTAGTGGATTCAACATTGTGCTGGACAGTGTCAGACCATGAACTCTGACCTCCATCTTCATTTTCCTTCTGAAAAGTATCTTGATTTCATGTCTCTGCTTTCAGACATAGCTGTCCTTTATTCTGCAATTAACACTTAGTCTGGACTAATCTTTTTTTCCCGTTACTACAGCCAGTTCCACTCCCCTGCCTTTTTGTTCCATGACATCATTGTTATTTTAATTCTCCCACCCTTTAAAAACTAGCCTTGACCTTCCCTTTGTCCTACCTCACCCTGCCTGTTTTCTCAGCAGCGCAAGACCCACCGTATTTCTTTCCCTCAACTTTAAAAGAAAAATCATACTGGGTCAAAACATCAGCTCTTTTTCTCTTGACGCACATGCAGGCCAACCTGCTGAGTTTTTCCAGCACTTGCTTTTTTTTAAGTTCCAAATTCTAGCATCCACAGGACTTTATTTTATTTTACAGATTGAAGGAAGGTCTGATGCTGGTGCATAAAAGTGTGACAGTTTTAAATAAGGTTAACAAAGGAAACATTGTTTCCATTAGCTGATAGTACAAGCACTAAGGGACACATTTTTGGACAAATGGTGCAGGGAGGATGTGAGGAAGAACTCGTGTGCAGTGCGTGATAATAATTTAGAGTTGTTTGAAAAAGCAAAAATCATAAATGATTTCAAAAGGAAATTGGATGAACGTTTGAGAAAAATAAATTTATAGGACTACAGGGATAGGGAAAGGAAATGGAACTGTCTGGACTGCTGTACAGAGAGCTGACATAGATTCTAAGGTCTGAATGGCCTCCTACTCTGCCATTAAGGCCCCTTCTCCATGAGCTGTTATAGGCCTTTTAAAGGAACAAAGGTAACGGTTAATATATTAAACTGTTTTCTTACCATTTTCCTTGCGTTTGTAATTAAAAGGCAGCCTCTGTGCACATTCTAGGTGCTTTTATCTTCACTCTTATTCACTCCATGTGCAGTTTAGCTACCCAAGTTGAACAACTAATCTCTAATAATTGTGTATGCTTATCAGAGAGCATGTAGAATACATGCTCCATTCTCAGATCAGTTGCAAAGGTGGAACATAACACACTGCTGCATCAGTATTTTCAGCTGAAAAGCTCTTCTCAAATTTGCAGGTTAGATGCTAGAAGCCAATAGAATACGAAGACAATCAAACAACAGAAAACTTGGAAACTAAACTCAAATAAATTCACAAGAAGTTAATATACCTTTTTCAGTTTTTTCAACAATGTTTTGAAACTACAGTCTGAAGTGATAAACTACCTGGTGAGAATTCCTGAAGTCTGTGTGGGTGTTTGAAAGGATGTAAAGGCAACCCTTTGAGATGCTATGGACCTCCTCTGTATAATTCTAAATATATTGAAAAGGCAAATAAAGCTAACTTAAAATGAGACTTTTCCCTCTGATTGCACAGAGGTGGCAATGTTAGTTTAGTTTTATCCATGTATCACAAGTTTTTGTTTTATCTATGTATCTAATAATGGGAACCACTGTTTACTGGTCCAGCTAAATTAACATAATATGAATTACATTGTTTGGATTTATACAATTTTTTTGTAAAATCAAATCTACAGCTCTTCTAGATTGTATGGCTTTTTATGCCTCTTCTTAAAACATATCTAAACCTTGATGGTGCAATTTCCAACAGCAATATGTCAACAGCTGTTTTCATTTTGTTCTGCCTTGAGTGTTGGATTCATGAAGCATTCTTTTATGTGTGTGGATGAAAGTTTGCCTATTCTGGCAATCAGTTCTGGTATCTGTGGTCAGTTAGCTACTGCCATCTAGTGAAATCATAACATACTGCCTACTTTTAATGAATTCATATGTTGCATGATCCCAGCAATTCAAAGATTATAAAGAAATCTTTTAAACTAGTTAATGTATTGCAGTTGTTCCTGTTTTTAGAATATTACTGCATCTTTCCATCATCTAGTCTCACGTGAGCCAAGAAAGTTCTGCATACAAGATAACTATGCATTTAAAATGCTTTTTGTACAATATGCGTTTTTTAATATATTATGAGAAACAGTTGTTAAATGTCAACAAAATGATGTATTTCATTTGCATCCTTGCATTTCTTTACTATTTTTCTGTTCATGGTACATGCCGCATTTCCTTGGAAGATCCATGATTCTGAAGTTATGCGTTCTGAGGAGGTGTCACCGGACCCGAAACATTAACCCTGATTTTTCTTCACAGATGCTGCCAGATCTTATGAGCTTTTCCAGCAACTTGTTCTTGTTTCTGAAGTTATGCTGTTGTTAGATCATTACAGAATTTGGACCTTATTAGTAGAATATTCTTGTTCTATAATTTGAACATTTTTCTCTTTTTCTTTCATTTTATAACATCTCTTTTTTTTCAAAAATTACGTTGAAATTAGGTATTCTTTAAGAATAACATGCAAATTATTTCTTCATGAATGCAAAGATTATTTTATTTTTCACTATAAGCATAATCTTTGTGTTGCCGACTATACATGAATATATATAAAGTGTCTCAGATAGCATTGAAGTATTTGAGTTTCGAAGTAACATGAGCATAAATTAGAGTTTCAGCAACAGGTGAACCATAAGATAGAGGGAATTTGAGCTCGGAATTTTAGATCAGGGTTGTGGATAACAGAGTTGTCAACGTTTTGGTTCAGTGTGATGGGGGATAGGGAGATACAGTTGGTTGTAGGGAAATGGACTTTGTGAGAGAAGTCAAAAAGAACGGTTTAGATCATTCTGTAGTTTAACTGGAGGAAATTTTGACTCGTGAGACTGAAATTAGAGAAGCTGTTTAACAGCACAGCTTTGAAGATTTTCTGAGGGTTGGTGATTAGGTAGAACTTTGTATTTTCAGGTTACATATGGAACTTATTTTATGCCTTTGGGATGATGTCATCAAGAGGCAGGAAGTAGATGAGAAGTAGAAGAGTCAAGGATGGCTTCTTTGAATATTCCAGAGGTACGGGGACATGAAGAAAAGTCTGTGCACAATTTGCAAGTGAAACCAATTGTTACCCATATGTATAAATTTAATGTTATCATCATCCTTCATAGTTTTATTCTCAACCTAATTTGTTCAGTTACTAAAGCCATACCTCCTCATACATTTTGTCCTTTTATGATCCCCATTATTGTGAGAAGTAACCAAAAATGAAAGCACATTCAGTACTTCTGGTCTATATCGAACAAATGTAGTTTGAAAATTTTCCACATCTCATTCAAATAAGTCTCCACAACTATCAGAGAGAGGAGATTGTGATGAAGGTTTTTTGATATATTTTTATTTGGAAACTTGAATTCGAAAGTGGACAGAACTGTGTTTGTATTGAATTTGATTTGAATTTCTATATTGTTTGGAGTAGGACGAGAAGGACTGACTTTCATTCTTGAGTCATGAGTTGAGGTTTGACTTCTGAGTGGAAATGTATTGACATGTATTGAAGTGAGGCTTTTGAAAAATATCCCTTGAGATGAATAGTTCAGTGCTTCAGAAAACAAAGAGTAGAGAAAGGCAAAAAAAAGTGTTTCCTCAAAACAACATGTTCCAAAACAGAGGGAGACAGGGACCAGTTCTTTGAGAAACACAGAGCCATCCAGAATAGCAGTTTCTGTGTAGCTTTCTTTCAAATAGATGCAGGTCATTCAGGGAGGAAAAACCTGCAAGACTAGTAATGCAGTTTAGCAGTCTCCAGAAAAGTCAGGCCAGGACAAATGAAGTTCTAAATGGTTTAATGTTGGCAATGGAAAGCATCAGAAACAAAATGCTATGGAAGAGTAAATAAGGAATCACGCATGATATGGAATAAGTGTTTGCAATTTGTTTAAGGATTTCATGAAAAGACATTAAGTAAATAAAATAGCATCAAGTGAAAGCAGAGTTTTGCTGGAAAAAAATCAAGTACGGCCATGCCAATTGAACAAGGAACATTAAAGTAGAAACAGAGTGACTCTTTATTAAGGTTTGAGTATCAGGTTAAGGTTTAAAGTTGTCACTGAAGCTAAAAGGGTTAGGTCTTTATTTCTGAGACTTGTAATGAGACAAGTTGTGTTTTTTGTCTTGTTGTGGGAAAGTAAACTTTGATGTTCTTTTGTTAAAAATATATTGGCAGCCTGTTGCGAATATGTTCAGTGACTGCACAGTAACCAAATTGTAAAAGTAAAACGTATGATCTGTCAAGCCAGGTTTCACTCAGGGAGCTCCCCTGGCCAGCATTAACATAAGATGTGATAATTTCAAGACTGTTATCGTACCAATCAGGAATGTTTTTGAGTTCTAGCTCCAAAGGCAAAGAAAGACCATAAATACATGTTTAATGCTTCTGTTTGCTTGACAGAAGGGGAGCCTACAGTATTAAGCTACAAGAAATACATGAATTTAAGTTTAGCAAAATAAATATGAGAAGTCATACTTCACCAGACTGTGGTAAGCATAAAGAATGAACTATACAAGGTAGCAGAAGTTAAAAAAACACTAATGCAATTTTCAGCAAGACATGTAGCTGCCGGAAATCTGAAATGAAAACAGAAACTATTGGAAAGACTCAGCAGATAAGGCAGCATCTTTCAAGAGGAGAAAGTATTTAGTGTTTCAGGTTGATTACCTATTATCAGAATAAAAACTCATCAACCAATATTGTAGATTATTTTCCCATTTATTACATGTACATGGTGAGCAATAAGAATCTAACAAACTACATAAAGGGGATATTTTAAGGCAAAATGCTGAGACCTCTTCAATGCACGTGCCTTATGGGAACATATGATAAGCTTATGTGCAGGAAGTGTCTCCTGTTGCTCAAAATTCAATTTGGAGTTTGGGGTTTCTGAGCTTGAGGGATGGCTGGAGTCAGTGCAAACCATGTTGGAAACTGAGATTCTTAGATGGCAGGTTGCAGAAGCTGGTCACCCTGCAGTTGCAGGGAAGTTTCGAGTAGCCATCGAGCGAGGAAGAAGAAGACACGCAGGAATCATTCCAGAATATGGCTTACTTAGAATGGGTTTGTGTGCCAAGTAACTTTGCCACATTTTTGAAGTGGTAGTTAGGTATAATTTTTCCTTAACAAATTCTGCTGACTCTTCAGAATCAATCCACATTTTTTTTCATAGTAATTGTTCCTCAAAGTTTCCCATCATTGAAGTTAAACTGACTGATCTGTAGTTGCTGGACTGATCTTTAAATCCTTTTTTGTTTTGAACAAGGGGATAATGTTAGTAATTCTGCAATCTTTCACCATCATTGCTGAATCCAGAGAAGAGCAAAGATTTTTGCCAGTTCTCTACAATTTTCACTCTTGCTTCCTTAAATATCCTTGGATACATCTCATCTGGTTCTGGTACCTTATCAAATTTAAGTACCTCATCCTTATCCATTTTAAACCCTTTAAGTGACTGAGTTTCCTCTTCTGTCGTCAAGGCCTGACCAACACTTCCCTCTTAAGTAAAGACAGATACAAAGTATTAATTTAACATCTCAGCCAGATCTCTTGCCTCTGTGTAGATTCCTTTTTGGTCCTTTTACCACCGTTTTACTATTGATGTTCTTAAGAAGACTTTAGGATTTTTCTTTGTTAGATGCGGTCTTTTTTCTTCATCCCTCTTTGCTTTTCATGTTTGCTTTTCCACCTCCCTTCTAAACTTCCTGTATTAAGCTTGATTCTCAACTTTATTAACTACCTGATACTTTTTATTCTTTACTTTAATTTCTATTTCCTTTGTCATCTGGGGAGCTCTGGATTTGTTTGTCCTACCTTTCCCTTTTGAGGGCATGTACCTTGACCATGTCCAAACTATCTCCTCTTTGAAGGTTGTTTAATCTGTCTGTTTCTCCTGTTCAGCTGTTGTTTTTCCCCACAAATCTTTGGCTCTAGTCTATCTGGTCCAGCTTTCTACTTAATTGAAGTCCGGTCTGTTCCAGTTGATTATTCACACTCTGGATTGACCAACACAGATGACTACCATCATTCTAAACCTTATGATACAATGATCACTGTCCCCTAAATATTTTCCCACTGTCATTAGATCTACTTGACCCATCTCATTCCCACGAACCAGGTCTAACAGTGCATCCTTTCTTATTGGCCAGCACACACATTGCTTTTGGGAATTCTTCTCTACAGCACCTAAGAACACTTGTTCCTTGCTGTTCCTTACACTACTGCTATCCCAGTCGGATGTCTGGCTAATTCAAGCCTCCCATTATAGCTCCTGATGACGTTTTCACTTCTCTGTAATTTCCTTGCAGGTTTGTTCCTTGTTATCCTTTGAGCTACTTGGTGGTCTATATATTGCACTAAGCAATGAATTTCACCCTTACTATTCCTTAGTTCCAGCCAAATCAATTCTGACCTTGAGGCCTTGAAACACCCTCTTTCACCTGTACTGTAATGCTTTCTTTCACCAAAAACTCCATCCCTCCTCCATTTTTTCCTTTCCTAACGTTTCTAAACACTTTGTAAACAGGAACATTTAACATACAGCTCTGTCTTTCCTTAGATCAGGCTCCATTATCGCCATCGGATCTTAATCCCTCAGTACAAACTGCCTGCCCCCAATTTTGTTAATTATCATTATCATAGAATCCTTACAGTGTGGAAGCAGGCCCTTTGACCCATTGAGTCCATACCGACCCTCTGAAGAACATCCCATCCAGAACCAACCTCGACCCTATCCCTGTAACCCTGCATTTCCCATGTCTAATATACATCTCTGGACACTGTGGGCAATTTAGCATGGCGATTCCACTTAACTTGCACATCTTTGGACTGTGGGAGGAAACTGAAGCACCCACAGGAAACCCATGCAGACACTGGGCAAATGTGCAAACTCCACACAGTCACCCGAGGGTGAAATTGAACCCAGGTCCCTGGCACTGTGAGGTAGCAGTGCTAACTACTGGGCCACCGTGCTGCCATAAACCGTGTGGATTCACACACATGCAGTGTAACCCTGACTTACATTTCATTATTTCCCCCTTTATTCCAACACTACCCATTTGTTTACTATTCATTATTTTAGGGCTATCTGCCTCTATGAGTATTTCACGTACCCTAATATTACTTTCTAGTATTCTATCCTGGTTTGGAGACATCTTCTGAGTTAGTTTAAACTCTTGCTAATAGAACTTAGCAAAATGCCTCGCATATAATTCAGTTCCAGCTCTGTTCAGATACAACGTGACTGGCATGTACAAACACCATCTTCCTCAGACCCAGTTCAATTATCTCAGGAATCTAAAGCTTTCCCTCCTGCACCATATTTCAAGCCATGCATTCATCTGTCTTATCTTCCCATTTCTTTGCTCACTTGTATGTGGCTCACTGAGAGTAATCTGGAGATTGCTACTTTAGAGGTCCTGCTTGCCAGCTTTATATCCTGCTCCCTAAATGATGACTGCAAATAAAATCCTCCTTCCTATCTATGTCATTAGTATCAATATGGACAATGAACATTGGCTGTTTGTCCTCCAGAAGAAGAATATTGTACAGCCATTCCATGACATTCTTCACCTTGGCACCAGGGAGGCAACATGCCATCACATTGACAGCTGCAAACACACTTGTCTGTTCACTTAACTAAATAATTCCCTGTCAGTACTTCCCTTTGCTCTTCTTCCTCCTCTCCTGTACAGCTGCCACCCATAGTGCCAGTGGCTTGGCTTGGCTTGGCTCTTGCTACATTCCTTCAAAGATCCATTAATGTTACTGATATCCAGTGTAGATAATGGTCTCATGACCTGCAGGACTCCTGGGAAAACCTCCTTTACCTGCCTGTTTCTCTTGGTCTTTTTTTTGCAGTCATCCAGTCCTACCTTCTTGCTTACCCTAATTCACAGTGTGACCATCTCTCTGAATGTGCTGTCCATGTAGTTCTGTGCCTCACAGATACACCTCTGTGACTCTAGCTGCTGCTAAAGTTCTGAAATCTGGAGCTCAAGCTTGTACAGCTAGTAACAGTTTCTGCAAAGGGGCTCATCTACTTAAAAGCATCCACAACTCCCACCTGCTACAGGATGACCATTCTACTTGACCAAGCTGCACTGCCATACCTTAACTTATACTTTAGAATTACTTTACCATCAGTGACTTTAGCTACTTTACCTTGCTCTTGCACTACTCTCTAAAAATCCGGGATAAGTAGAAAATAGAAATTCTTTACCCCTTACTCACCAGTCAGTTCCGTCTCCTGTACATATGATTTTTTTCTTTCTCTGTCTTAGTTTAGAAATTTATGTTTTCAAAGTTAGTTGAAATACAGTCTGTAAGAGTAGCTGTTCAACCAGCCAACTCACAACTTGCCTGTGACAGCATGCATAATTTTTCTCCTCACACTGTTTCATCTGATGTTCACTCCCTTGCCCTCCTTCCTCCCGCAGCAGTAAAGGAGGAGTTTGTATTTGTATGAAGTCTTGCTTTTTATCAATGGCAATGTTAAGTTACACATGGCGTTTTTATTACCTTGAAACATATTGCACTTTTTTTAGGTTGATTGAAGAGTTCATGTTACTGGCAAACATGGCAGTTGCACACATCATCTATGGTTTATTCCGCGAACAAGCTTTACTACGCCGGCATCCACCACCACAAACAAACATGCTCGATGACCTCGCTGTATTCTTTGAGGAGCTGGGACTTAAGCTTGACTTACGAACTGCAGGCGCATTACATGTGAGTTTATAGAAACATTGGATACAAAACTGTGATAATTTAAGAGAAACTTCTGCCTCTCATCGAAAACAGATGAGTTAAAACACTTTTGAATCAACATTTGTCAAATAAACAGGTTTTCTAATTGTCTTTCAAATTTTAAGTATAATTGTAAAGGTAAAATCTTATTTGTGCACTTTTAAGTGACCATTCTATGAAATGTCAGCACTTGTTGATGTATTCTGAGGGGCTTAATCATATGACACCCAGTTTTGCAAAAAGCCCAGAATCCCAAAACAAACATCATTTAGAACAGGCTGATGAAAATCCATTAAATCTTTGTTCTGAATTCCTTGGGTACAATTTGTGTGCATCTCTGACCCCTGAGCAGTGGGCATATGGGCACACGCCATGAATTCAAAGTATTTTTCTTTGGGGCTGGACATTCTGAGGGGATTGACAACTTATTAGGAGATTGTTCGTATGCATGAATTTGTTTCATAATTGTCTAAGTACATCTCTGATATTTGAAACTGTTCCTTGCAAACAATATTGAATATCTTAGTTGAAAATAGAAGCAGTAGCACCTACTTCCATTTTATAATTTGAATATACTTATATAAATTTGAAACATTCTACACCAGTATGAATGACATCTCCCTTCGTAACAAGGCACTTCACGTACTAAAATTAATAATAGCTGTTCCTGAGCATCTTCATTTTAGTTGGCAATGGGTTGTTTCACATCCTGAGTTATCATGTGCAGGGTTGACTTTGATCACATACACAAAGGTAAATCAAAACAAGAATATATTGATAATTGAACTCAAATAAATATGAAATTTGATCAGAAAATCCACAATTTCTCTATATTTAACATAAACAATAAGGCCTCCTTGAGTTGTTTACAAGATCTCTTCATACAAATTCCCTTGGCAGTTTATTTTTAAGGCAGTTCTTTGTTTTATTTTGGTTTGTTTATTTAATTTTATGTTTACATCATATTGATTAAGGACCATATCATTCCTGAAATTGCTTCAGCTCGAGAGGCTCAATTGAAGCAGGCATCTCTGAAATAAAATCCGATATGTTTTCTCTTAAAATTAATTCAAACTTCATTTTAGGGGAGACAGCCATTTGAGGGAGAATGCTATTTTAAAAACTCTGTACTCCTGCTTATTCCCTGCCCCTGAACAGTTCTCTTTGAAACTCTCAAAAGTCATTTACTGAAAATTGTGTTTGTGGTCTGCAATTCAGATCAGTGGTTCAAACTGATTGTGGAGATCACTTCATCCTCTCCTTCATGCATCTTTAGCATCTTTGGAGAGATCACAGAAACCTTGGTAAAAAATAAATCAAATGCTGGAAACAGAAATCACAGAGAAAGATAGAACCTAAAAACTATTCAGTTGGCCAAGGATATAAGTGCTGCCTCTTAAGGAAACTATAATGACTAAAAACTGTCGGGTTTGTGATATCCTAATTTTGAATATAGCTATGCTGTATTACCTAGCTAGTGCAAACGACTTATAGTTCTGAAACTAAGTATTATGCTGTATTTTGGTCCAACTCATCCGTGCTGAACAGATATCCCAATCTGACCTAGTCCCATTTACCAGCATGTGGCCCATATCCCTCTAGATCCTTCCTGTTCATATACTCATCCAGATGCCTCTGAAATGTTCAAATTGTACTCACCTCCACCACCTCTGTTATCTTGATGTTTTTACTTAAAAGTGCAGTTGAAATGTATTTTACCCAGTATTGTACTGCAGTCTTACTTGAATAGACAAAATATGAATTTTGGCAGAGTGTATATCGTTTTGATTTATCTAAGGTGTATCAAAGCACGCCAAATCCTGGATACAAGTGGAAACCCAGTCCAGTGTTTCCTTCTTTGTGGTGGAAGAATATCGTATGAAACTTCCAGCTATTATGTAGTGAAATTTGAGTACCCACTTTTCAAGCAAAAAATTAACAGAAAGCCTGGTTTAATAATATCTTCACTGTCTCACAAAAGAATGACGTTAAAATATATTTACTTGATTTTTGCTAGTGAAGATGATGAAGAAATAAACCTTTGATCAATGTTCATGTAAAATTAAATGTTTCTTCTGGTTAGCTTACAATCTGCGAAGGTAGTATGATTTCAAAGCTAACTTTTTTTGTTTGGTGACTTGTAAAACAGAACACCCTAAATGAAACTGTTGGGAATGATCAGTATTCTGCTGCCAGAAAAGAAGTACTGACCCATATGTGCTCTCGACCAATGCAGGTAAAAGTGATTTAAATGGTATGAAGATCTTTTGTTTGAACAAGGATGATATATTAGTCTGCTAACAAAAATGTACATTATTCCAGACTCCAAGAAAATAAACTTGCGTATACGGCATTTGTGTAATTACAAATACATTGTTATTTAGAAAGAACTTTATATTCTTTGCACTTATCTACATTTTTGTGAGCTGACGCAACTTAATGTAATAATGTAACATGCTCATATTTAAGTTGACTGTACAAACAGAATGTTTAGAGAAAATTCATTATAGGATACTTTGAAGCTTTGATCACCAAAGGTCAGTGTTCATTTTGTCTTATGACACATTCTTGAGTTCTGCACAAGGCATTACATTCCTAACTCAATTGCAAATATTATATTTGCCCGAAATTGAACATAAATATTGTATGTGTACTGTACTATCATTCACAATTGAAAATTCATGCATTTATGATACATTGTAACTCAGATATAGAAAATATATTTGTGGTACAGGAGGTGGTGGTATGCTGGTAAGGTCACAGGACCAGTAATTCAGAGGTCTAAGTTAATATTCTGTGGACATGGGTTCAAATCTTATCAAAGCAGCTGGTGAAATTTAAATTAATTTATCAAAAATTTGTTGCCCATTGCTAATTGCCCTTGAAGTGAGTGGCTTGCTGGGACATTTTAGAGAGCAGTTAACAGTCAGCTGCATTGCTGCGTGTCTAGAGTCACATGTAGGCCAAGCCAGATAAGGATGGCACTTTTAGCATCTAATGTTGTGCACTGTTGCACAGAATCCAACAAGAAATTATATGGTCCATATAACTATTATCCCACAGGATTACTTTATACAAACTCAGACAGCCTTATTGCCAATCTTTTGGTCCTGAATATTGCCTATCTCCGTTATCTGGGATAAAATGTCTCAAAAGCTTGAACAACAGAGGAAGTTGGCTGTTATATGGCACTACTAATTTTTCTTAATTTACTCATGGGATGTTGGCATCTCTGGATAGGCCAGCATTTACTGCCTATCCCTAATTGCCCAGAGTGTCAACCACATTGTTATGGGTCAGGAGTCATATGTAGGCCAGGTCAGGAAAGGATGGCAGATTTCCTTCCTTCAAGGACATTAGTGAACTGGATAGGTTTTTCCAACAACCAACAATGATTTCATAGTCATCATTAGATCCTTAATTCTAGATTCTTTATTGAATTCAAATTCCACCATTTGCCATTTGCTGAGTTTCTGGATTAGTAGTCTAGCAATAATACCGCTAGGCCATTGCAACCCCCAATTGTAGCAGCGCAAGTGGTGCTCTTCACTAAGAGGATGTTGCTGTCAGGCTGAAGAGATGTTCTGTGTATCACACAAATGAGTAACGTTCCTAAATTTAACTAGGAGTGTGATGTCAGGTATGTAAGCCAGACATCAGAAAGACGGGCGCATCATATCAAACATCATATTCTTCAGATTTTTGCAACACAATAAAGATTTGTTAAAATGAGTCTGGCTTCAGCAGCATTCAAGTTCTGTACTACCAAATGACTATTAATAGTTGAGATTTATTAATTCAATTTGAAATACCACAATGGGTTGGTAAGATTTGAACCCATGCCCCTGGAGAACTAACCTGGACCTTTGGATTTCTAGTCCAATGACATTGCGACTTCACCATCACCTCAATGGAAAACTAATGAAGTTGGATACAAGAAATCTTTCTTTTTGCAAATTTGTAAATTTATTTGCTCCATCTTTTTATCGCTACTTAGAAAGAACTGTCAGAATGAAAGTATGTCTCCTCATTTATGAGGTAGAGCAGAATCTCCTGTCAGAGATGCAGAGCTCCCTTCTTTCTTTAAAAAAAATCGTGGAGTGATGATCTGCGTGAGATTGCCACTCACCAGCAAGGTGTTTTGAAATTAAATCTAGTTATTCAAATATTAACTCCCAGTTTTTAATCGATTTTCAGAACAACATTCACTTCTTTACGTATGTTGTCCTTGAATACATTTTCTCGACCTGTAATTCTGAGTAATAAATCATAGAATCCCTACAGTGTGGAAGCTGGCCATTTGGCCCATCAAGTTCGTGCTACATTCCAAAGAGCATCCCACCCAGACGCACCCTATCACTGTGCATTTCCAAAGACCAATCCACCTAGACTGCACATCCCTGGACATTTAGTACGGTCAATTCACGTAATTTGCACATCTTTGTACTCTGGGAGGAAACCAGACTACGTGGAGGAAACCCACTTGGACACTGGGAAATTGTGTAAACTCCACACACACAGTCGCCCAAGGATGGAATTGAACCTGGGTCCATAGCACTGTGAGGCAGCAGTGCTAACCACTGAGCCACTGTGCTGCCCCAGCTGTCTCATTCTGTGGCTGCTCTTTACTCATTTGTGATTGCCTGTTGAGGCTGTTTGTAAATGCTGGACATCGAAGTTTTGTTAAACTATTGTGCAGAACACACCTAAGTGTTCATTCACTTGACTTGTGGGACGTTTTTTGCAGAAGGCTTCATCCACCCCAATATCACTAATCTGTCAATCTACATCTGCACTAATGATTTCAGGATTGAAAAAGAGCACAAAAAGGTACTTCTGAGTCATCTTCATTCTTTGAAGGGAAGGATACCTCCACAAACATTTCTGCTTGTCCATAGCGTTGTGGCTTATGTTTTCTTGGTGACTGCAATGTTCTAAAATATCTTAGAAAGCGATACCACAGATTGTGAGGCATATACAAAAACACATTCTGCCATATGTTTTATATGTTCCTAAATGAAAGCAACTTCAGGGCAAGTGTAATTAATCTCTTTCCAGATGGCACAGTACTTCTGTACTGGAATCCTTCGTGATGAAACATTATTCCGCCATTATGCACTCAACGTGCCTCTCTACACTCACTTCACTTCCCCCATTCGCCGTTACGCTGATATTATTGTGCATCGACTTCTTGCTGCATCACTTGGTAGGTAACACAATCTTTGCTGAAAGTGAGAGTGTGGGTGTCTGTAGTGAAAAAAAATGAAATATTGAATAAACATGTATTTTTCCTATAATGTTTTTAATGGTTTAAAATGGATTTGTACTGCTGAGAAGAGCCATTTTTAAGCATTGTCTCACATCTCAAATTTGACCTTTGGATTTTGTTTTCAGCCAACGAAGGCCTATTTTTGCCACACACCTGTCAAATATTTTCAGAATTCCTGTGTTCATGAAGGAAGAAAAATAATTAGTTTGGGTTCTGGCCCTGAATTTCTATCAGGTGACCAATGTCTCCCCACAACTATTTGTTTTTCATTTAAATGATTTGCATCTTCTGATGTATAATACTGAATTTGAAAAGTTGTATTCCTGTTCGTAGCTGCTTCTGCATATAGACTGCTTCTGTTTTCACAGCATGATATTTACAGCATTTTCTTTGAATCAAACTGTTAACTAAACAAGAAAAATCTCAAAAATGCATTTTTAAATGATTATTTCTGAACTTTCTGAATCCTTTGTTTCTCTTTTATCTGTATTGAAGAATGAGAGATTGGTATCTGTTGCCAATTAAGAAAGCCATAAGGATTATTGAAGTAGTATTCAGTTTTAACCAATTATACTCACCCTTTATAAAGTAAATTCTGTTTCATTTGGAGAAGTTGTACTAAGTAACTGCTTCCCAACTGAAGGTCAGTTTAACATTCATCAGATGCAATCAACCAGAAGTCTTCATGCATTCATCTTGCAGAGTACAATTAAAAGTGTGCATTTGTGAAAATAGGTTTTTACAACGTCAACATCGTTTGCATTCCTTTATTTTATCTCATCTAATTATTGATCTAAAAATTTCCCCAACTCCTGGTATAGCTCATCAAGACTAAAATTGGAATAAATAGTCCTGAAGTTACAAAACTAACTTGTCGTTTTTTTGACTGGTAAATGCATTACAGGCTTTTGAAGCAACAGTTCATTTGGAGGCCAGTTGTTCATTGACTAAATGAGTCACATTGTATGGATTCTCACTTAATAGCGCTCTGTTCTATTTAAATGGCATGTTACTCAAGTTTTTTCCTTAAATCCAAATTCAAATAACCATTTATCCATTAAATTATTCCAGAAGTTGTAAAATAAACAAACATTGTGCTAGCAAAATTATTGCATTTTGTAAATTCAACATTTAAACTCAGCTGTTCAGTCAAATTGTTAGCCAGAAAATGCTGAAAATACCAAGTCAGACAGTGTTTTTTTGAAAGTCATCAACCTGAAACACTAACTGTTTTTCTGTCCACAATTTCTGCCTAACTTGTTGAGTACTTCCAGCATTTTCTGCCTAAATTTCTATTATCCTGCATCTGCGATATTTTGCTTGTGTTATCAAACAGTTAGCCAGTTTCATAAACTGGAGCACAACCAATAACAAAACTTCAAACCTAATTGAGTGATTTTGAGTCACTTTACAAAATAATGGTCAGTGAATATTTTGATTTGTACTTAATATTCTGGATTTTGTTCTTCAGGTTCTGGCCATCAGTTTGGTTTAGATAAAAGTGACATTCAGAAACAAGCAGACCATTGCAATGCAAAAAAGAGTGCTTCAAAAAAAGTACAAGAGCTTAGCACTGATATTTTCTTCTCTGTTTTTGTGAAGGTAAGAAGCCTTACAATTATTTCTTTGATAGCTTGTAATTGTTTTGCTAATGAAATGTATCTTAGCTGTTATGCTGTTCATCAATGTGATTTCAGCCACTCGATATAGATGGGAATTATTTGTGAATGCAGGAGACAAAGTCAATAGAATTAGCAGCGGTTTTCTGGAAGGAATGGCACTGAAGGAAAATTGAAGAGAGAAATTAATGGCAATGAAAAGGAGGAAAGTAAATGAAAATAAAGCAGGAGCTACCAAACATACCCATTGAAAAGAAAAAGGGAGAAGGTAGAAATAGCATTTGGAGTGGTAAACCAAAGTGAATCCCATTGGTAGGAAGTGGTGAGAAAGGGTGCTGACATTAACAAGTGGGTGGTGGAAGGGAGAGGAGTATTAGCTTATACAGAAAAGCTAAAAGTGGAGAACTGTGTTAAAAAGAAATTTGGGCCCCTGCAGAAGAAATATGGCTCAGTGGTTTATATGGTAAAATGGATTTATCAGAAATATGTACTTTAACGTGTAATTATACTGTTATAAATGTATTTGCCATGGGTATTTTCACCAACTGCCATTCACCCACCACCCTAATGCACATTGCTCCTAAGTAACCAGCTCAAAATTCTCATCTGCAAACTCCTTGCCATTCTCTATTTCTATAATGTCTTACAATCTGTTCAAGATTTACACAGCCTACCAGTTCCAATTTGTTATGCATCCTTGATTTCCTTCACTGTGCTAGCAACAGCCATATCACCAACTGTGTAGGCCCCAAGCCTTGTTTTTCATCTAAATAGCTCCACTTCTCTACCATTTTGTCTTCCTTTTACCAACCTTTTTTTGGTCAAGCTTTTGCTAACCTGCCCTACTTTCTGTTTTTGTGGATGGGTGTCAACATTTGTGAGATACAAATTCTGTGTAACATTCTATGAAGTCCCTTTGTATGAATTTGCTCTCACCATAACCATCTCCTTGTAAGGATTCATTTTAACTTGCTTGAATAAATGGATTCAAATGGAAATGGCTGACAGAATGGCTTCGCAGCTGCAAAATGCAATGTTTAATATTGGCCCAAAGTATGGATACTGAAAGTGCAATTATAAACAAACTGGGGATAGTTTTTGATGGGTGCAGATACAGCAGGAATTCTGGTTACATATGGAATACGAATGTGGATGGAGTGATACAAAGAAATTAGTAGGGATGGCCTTATCTGTCATCAGGGTCAAGGATTTTTTTTTCAGACTTCAATTATAGATAAAGATGTGCGGATAATTTGTTGTAATTAAATATATGCCAAATGAATCATAGAATCCCTACAGTGTGGAAACAGGCCATTTGGCCCAACAAGTCCATACCGCCCGTCCAAAGAGCATCCCACCCAGACCCATTCCCCTCTTTCTGCATTTCCCATGTCTAACCTACCTAATCTAAACATCACTGGACATATGGGCAATTTAGCATGGGCAATCCTGCACATCTTTGGACTGCAGGAGGAAACTGCAGCACCCGGAGGAAACCCACGCAGACAGGGAGTGGTCACAGACAGCAAGGGTGGAATCGAACCCAGGTCCCTGGCGCTGTGAGGCAGCTGTGTTAACCACTAAGCCACCGTGCTGCCTTTCCCCAAAAAACAACCTGTTCATCTCAAGAATCTGTCAAGTGAACCTTCTCTGATAAGGAGACCAAAATTGTACACATTACTCATGTGGTGTTGCGAGCACCTGATACAACTCTAGCAAAACCTCCCTACTTTCATAATCCAATTCATTCGCAATAAAAGGTCACATTGCATTTGGCTTGCATATCACTTGTATCTGCCTACCAATATTTTTGAGATTCCTGAACCTGGACACCCATATCCCTCTGTACCGTGATTATGCAGTCTCTTTCTGTTTAAATATTATGTTGTTACCTATGCTTCCTGCAAAAGTGAACATTTCTCCCTCTCCCCAAAATAAATAGCGCGCTATAAATGTTGGTATGCGTACAGTGAAAAATCAGGCTAGTTATGCTGACATTTGATTGGATTGAGTGAGTGGGCCTAAATGGCAGGTGAACAAAATGTATTTTATTTACTATTTAATCAATTTGTTTGACAGCTATATCCTAATCCACTATCCAAATTTTGTAGCATTGGACTTCATGTACTTGATCACCCAGATCCCGCTGTCACATAGACTTACGCAGTCTGTTTCTGTTTAAATAATATGTTGCTTTCTATTCTTCCTGCCAAAGTGGACGAGTTTTCTCTCTCTCTCTTTAACACTGGATTCCTTAGCATTTGAAGAAGTTTCCTCTCTAGTTTTTAAAGAAACCCAAATCCCCCACACCATATCTCTATAAGTACCATTTGACAGAGACCCTGTGCCCTTGATATCGCTTTGAAATCCCAATGTCAGTGATACCATCCCTCAGGTTATACTACTTGACATTATGACCGTAATACAAATTTTCAGCTTGGAACAAGAACCATAGGAGATCTGATCATTGAAAAGTACAATTATTGATGATGTGTTTATGTATTCAATTTCAGATAAATAGTTATCTAATAAATAGTGCAATTATAAATGTAATTAAGCAGTCAGTGAAGATCCGACTGGCTTGTGCTGATGTCTGATTTTTTGACTGCATATTTAGCAAGGGTTCAGTAGAACTGTTCCAATCACACTGGCCCTGAACTAAGAGTCTAGATTGCTAGTGTTACAACCAATGTGAAAGTTATGTTTAATTTTTAATCAAAAAGGGGAAAAAATATCCTTGGCAATTTGCATTTCACCACACTGTTTTCTCTGTTAGACTACTTATGAGCATTAACAAATGTTATTTTTAACCCAGTTCATGCTTTGGGAAATCTCTTTTACTGAGGGATATTTTCTTTATGCATGTATTTAATCACTGTGAAGACAATATTGCTCCATAGAGTTTTAGTTTAGCATTTTCTTTTCCTTTCTTTCCTCCATTTGTAAGCTGATCAGTGGTTTGATGCAGCTCCACAGGCACCAGAAGTGATCTTTTAAGTGAATTTGGACAACAATTAACAATAGACGTTTAGGTCATAGGAGTTAAAACAACTGAACTTAATCCTGTCTTCCATCTGATATTCATATATATTTTTAGGAATTTCAGTTGCAAGCAAAAATGTTCAGTATTCTTTCAATACGTCGAGGCATAGAAATTCTGAGATCAGTTAACTCGTCTACACATCATGGATTCAGCCTGTGTCCTTTCATAGTCTGTATTCCTCAGTATCATTTAGAAAATGCATTTACCCAGTGAAACATCAAAGGAGTCCAGTATCAATTATATTAAGTTTGTAAGAAAAATACCTCTTTCCAGAATTTAGGCTTGATGCTAGACAGAACTATTTCTCTTCCAAAGTAAATGGTTTACAAGCAAATTGGAAATGTACCTGAAAAAGTGTGTGGGAAAATCACAGCAAATGTTAATACTATTTATGAATTAATACCAGTAACAGGATTAAGTCTGGTGTGTTTTTTTATTCAATTCATTCATGAGATGAAGGCGTCGCTTGCTAGGCCTGGATTTATTGTGCAATTCTAATTGCCCAAAGGGCTGTTAAAAATCAACCACATTGCTCTGGGTCTGGAGTCACATGTAGGCCAGACCAGGCAAACACATCCCTAAAGGACATTAGTGAACCAGATGGGTTTTTTTTCCAACAATTGAAACAGTTTCATGATTATCATTACACCCTTAATTCCAGATTTTCAGTGAATTCAAATTCCATCTATCGTGCCCAGAACATTATCTGGGTTTCTGGATTAACAGTCAAGCAATAACACTAATAGACCATTGCCTCCCCACTATGAAGGGCAATTTCATTAACTTTAATAATTAGGATTGTCGTACAGTCAGTTCTGCTTAAATGCATGTTCCATCAATGTGAATTGGCTGTAACATGATTGGCAAATAGGGGAACGCTATTTCTAAAACACAAACTTGTGTTGTCTATACCACAATTTCATCGGTGTGCGGAGGAGTACACGTCAACATCACATGATTGTTTCATGGGCTTTGTCATGAATACATACACTGTTAGCGCCAAAAGAGTCTCTGCACCAGCATCATGTGATCATTTCACAGGCTTTGTTGTGAAGTGCTTTCTGAGGGAGGTACAGTACAACCTCCTCCCCCTTCAAGTCATCTTGACATTTTTTCAAGGTAAAGTGTTAAATTTACTTTAATTTCACTATTAGATATGAATTAAACATTTATTCAGATTGTGCTATCCTTTGTGTTAGGCTTTTGAGTGATTTTTGAGCAATTTCGAGTGATTTTTTTTTTGGTGATCTGCCCCAACCTCATTTTTCCCATAGGCCACGTTATTTTTATAGTGCGATTTTCTTTAATGCGATGTTGCATTGGAACGCAACTATCGCATTATAGCAAAACTGACTTTATTCATAAATTATCTTTTATAAAGAGGGTAACGGTTTCTTTTTAAGATGACTTCCAGTTGGTTTAAAGAAATCTATGATTATATTCATATTCTTCAACCCTTCCTCCCAACTGTTGTGGATTTACAATTAATGTGAGGCACAATATTGAGAGTTATGAATCATTAAATTTCCATCATTAGTGGACAAAAGGTTTTTGCACTTTACAGGATGCTCAGGAAGTCAATCCAAGGAGGAATTTATTCAGATGAAAGTAAACGAGGGTAATCCAGTAAACATGTTCAATGTAGATTTGGAAAGCATTTGAGATTCTCTACATTTAAACCTTGTAAGGAAGTTTGATTGCAGTATGTGAAATTCATCGCAAATCCACCACTTGTATTAAAAAGTAATTTGTAGGGGTAAGCAAATATGGTGATGAGAATAGTCCTGTAGGAGCCAGTGATAAATGGAATTCATGGTCAGACCTCTACCTGTGACTGAATATCACCTGATTCTGATGTTTCAATACTGTCATTATTGGTTTCATTTCTCCTAAATCCAGATGTTGTGGTAGTAGAGCTGCGTAGGGCTCTTACCTGGGGCTCAACCGCTCCTGCATGCTTTCTTTCATTTTGTTTTTACTTCTCTTTTTCTTTCATTTTTTTCTTTTGTTTTTCTTTACCTTGGAACCTTTTGCAATGGGTTAGTTGGTGCCAAATCGGTGTGGCAGCTAGAGTGCGCAATGCATGGAATAGTGGCTCCTCATGGCGACTGGTGGTAGCGGTGGCAGCAGCGGCAGGGACATTCTCTTGGCACTCAGATCTTGTGTCGGCAGTGGCAGCGGACTTTTCAAGATGGCAATGGCAACAAGGCAATATCTCAGAGGAGGGCGGCCTGAACGGGACTCTTGATGAGGTGGCAGCCTGATTTATCAGTGGAACCGGGAACTCCTGGTTGCTGTAGGCCCAGAGTGGGGAGTCCTGGCTTTGGAGAGGTGGCGGCTTTAGCGGCAGCAGCATGGTATGCCCGGAGCCAGGACTTCTGGTATCATTGAGGTTGCAGCAGAGCCAGGGACTCCTGGTTGTGGGGCAAGTGTGGGTTTAGCATAGGTCCCAGCATCAGCTCTGGCAGGTGCAAGTGTTGTTGGTGAGCCAGCTGAGAGCTCAAGACCCTCTTTTTCAGCTATACCTTTTATCCTTTTTATTCTTAATCTATTCAAAATGGCGCTGGATTCTGGCGACAGTTGAAGCTTGTCACTATTATTCACTGTAAAATGCAAGTGACAATAAATGAATTATTCATAAATCATATTACCTCAATTATCTCTGTCTTCTTAACTCTGCTTAACAGGAATTGTTACCTCTAGTTTACCCACCAAGTCAATCAATCTGGTCCTTGAAAGTTCCCTTAGACTGTTAGGTCAACTGTGTTATCTGCAGAAAATCCTTTGCCATATCTAAGATGCAGTACGGGATTTGGTATCAACTAACACCGCGTCAAAATATCATTTTGCTTTCCCAACCGTTTCCAACTCATCTGTAGTAATCTCTGTACTGATTGCGCAAACATTAGTGTAAATTGCACTTACAATGAGTGGCAGGCTGCTTGCTTTTGAAAAGTGTAATAATCCTTACCACAGTCCTTGGTTTTTAAAAACAGTCCTTTTCATAGGTAATAAATGTTGACCTTGCCAGCAACATCCACATCCTGTGAAAGAATAAAAAAGTAGTCTTTGAACTTGGAAGAGAGTGAGAACACAATAAATTAAAATTGAATATTATATAGCTTTTATACTGGCACTGTTTTGGTCAATTCTAAGGGAGCAGAGTCCATGAGCCAGCTCACACAGCTCGCACAACTAAATTAAACTCAATTTCCCCAGATTTTGTGCTTTAAATGAATTTTTTTCTGCGTCTGTGATTGTGCCAACATGATAAAAGAGCCAAATTAAATAATACAATCCCCATAAATCTGCTTAGAATGCTATGCCAGAATCTCGTTTATGAAAGTAGCTTCAGAGATTATTAGCATGGTTGATGAATATTAACATGCTGCTTATTCTTAAGATTTGGATGATGTCTTTATGCCCCATTACTCATTATCATGAGAGTAGTAATTGTTTAAATGGGGATTAAAATCCATCATGGTCATTTTTGTTTTACTGTGCCAGCGCACAAATTGTTGTGTTTATTGATACAATTTACAATCATTTAATTTGAACTCAACCTATAGGTTGCTAGTCCAACGTTCTAGTCACCATGCAAGTATACCCTGGATCCATACATTAGATGTACTAAAATGAATAATATTAAAAAAAAATGTTCTTGATAAAGGATTTATTAGTACGAGTAAATCATTCTTCCGGTTGAGTGGCTAAACCGAAGCCTAATGTGCATCAAGACCATGGATGGGCTAAGTTCTGGCTCTCTTCCAATTTATGCTATTCCTGGCCCTGCAATTCTCTCTCTCCATAAGACCATAAGACCATAAGACATAGGAGTGGAAGTAAGGCCATTTGGCCCATCGAGTCCACTCCGCTATTTAATCATGGCTGATGGGCATTTCAACTCCACTTACCCACACTCTCCCCGTAGTCCTTGATTCCTTGCGAGATCAAGAATTTATCAATCTCTGCCTTGAAGACATTCAACGTCCCGGCCTCCACTGCACACCGTGGCAATGAATTCCACAGGCCCACCACTCTCTGGCTGAAGAAATGTCTCCTCATTTCCGTTCTAAATTGACCCCCTCTAATTCTAAGTCTGTGCCCATGGGTCCTAGTATCCCCACCTAACGGAAACAACTTCCCAGCGTCCACCCTTTCTAAGCCATGCATTATCTTGTAAGTTTCTATTTGATCTCCCCTCAACCTTCTAAACTCTAATGAATACAATCCCAGGATCCTCAGCCGTTCATCGTATGTTAGGCCTACCATTCCAGGGATCATCCGTGTGAATCTCCGCTGGACACGCTCCAGTGCCAGTATGTCCTTCCTGCGGTGTGGGGCCCAACACAACATCATTGTGTTTTCATTAAGGTGCTATTTCTCCATTGCTGTTTAATTAAATAACAGTCTATGAAGATCTGAAACAAGCTGAATAGAAAACAAATTAAATTGTATCAAAGGCAGTATAATTCTAGATTTGAGTAATTTTCGGTTAACCTTAGAAGGCCCAGTACATGGGATTGGTACTAAAATTTGTTCTAAACTTATAACTTACATGAGAGAGACAGTAAGAAGCTTGTTTATGTGGAGAAATAGAAACATATTTCACGATAGATAGGTTACAGGTCTTTTGGTAAAAAGAAACGGAGCCAAACTGCATATGGTACTACAAAGTATAAGCCTCTAGGAAACAGTACTGACTTTCACAACTTCAAAGCATGATCTCTGTCCTCCATTTTTTCTTCCACTCAGCCCCAACCCCTGCTCCCCAAACTCCCCACCTTCAACTGTCAGCTGTATCCTGTTGACTTTGCTTTCAGCAAATCGGACCATTTTCTCTTTATCATACATATAATTTATACCCATTAAACTTCTTTGTTTTTTAACCATTGTTGGCACTTTCTTTGTCATTTGCTTTGGCCACCCTCACAAACTGTTCCACTTGCACCACTTCTCTCACAATAAAAAAAAAAACACCACTTTCCAGCTCCTTTCAGTTCAGAAGATGGGTCATATCAGACTTGAAATGTTAACATTGTTTCTGTCTCCACAGATGTTGCCAGACCTGCTGAGTTTCTCCAGCACTTTGTTTTATTTCAGATTTCCATAATCTGTAGGGTTTTGCTACTGTTTCAGCTTTTTCAAGTTGTCAATCCGCATTATTAAGTTTTGCAAGTTGGCATTTATGGTAATGCTATGGAGTTTTTAACATACCAATGGATTTGCTTTAGCCTTTTCAATGTTTAGTTGGATTAGGTTATAGCGACTTCACAATTAAATGCTGGGCAAGCAACCTAACACCACAAATGTGACATGGATTTGAGGTGTGGGGAAATGTGACTGGTGAAACACTTTCTTTTCCTCATGTATTGTTCACTTATGTTTCTCCTGACTAGTTTCACAACAGTGGAAAACTGGGAGAAGTAAATTGAATACATGATACCTCAGATCCGTAAGCAGCACATGCTAAAGCGATGCTGAATATGATCATAATTATTTTCAAATTAACTTAAGTACCTCAATTACTTCAATTTTAGGTGACCAGACTACAGAATATTGCCATGGATGTCTTGTGGGAAATAGTATGATTCATGCTTTTTTTAAAATTGCTGTTTATTCAATAGCTTTGACATTTAATGTATTCTATTAGGAATGTGGCCCTCTGGAATCTGAAGCCATGGTAATGGGGGTTTTGGATCAATCCTTTGATGTTTTAGTTCTACGATATGGTATCCAGAAGCGAGTCTACTGTAATGTAAGTATTGTTTATTAAAAATGTCTGAAAGGTTAAATATTTTCCAAATTAGTCATTCACTCAGATTATATTCTGGTGTTTGTTTTATAGCAGTTTCCAGGTATAGAACTGTTAAATCCATTACTTTTAAAATTAATTTTGTCAGAGTAGGCAATTCTTAGAAACCAACAGAGTTTTCCAACTCAACAGAAAAAGAAATGTGTAACTACAATTATCAAGATGTCACCTCTCTGTTATAACTGATTAACCCCAAAACTGGCAAATTAGACCCAGATTGCTCTCAAATAGAGTTATCTACGAATTTAATGGAGTGCATTATTGTAAACCAAACCAAATATTCCATATCTGACAGCTCATTAAATAAATCAAGCAACAATCTGTTGCTAAGGTGAGTTGCTAACATGATTTTTGTTGTTCAGAATAGTCTGTTCTGAGACTCATCGTATAATTGTGACTCTGTGGTGGCTGTTCATTTGCCCCAAGCGATCACCTTAGATCATTAGGATGTGCTGAAGCTGAAGAATTAGTGCAATAGACAGCCTGTACTTAATAACATTTTATTGCTGAATTCCTCATAAACCCTTATTTACAAGTAGATTTTTTACCCTACTGTGGTCATAAACCAATGAGTCTTGTCCTGTAAAGATTGACAATTTGTTTAAAATATTAGTGATCTTGGAAGAAAGAAATAAATCACAGTTTTGATCCACAAAATTTTCACTGAGTTATGATTTCACTATATATAACAAAACTTCTATGATATTAGCAGAGGTCGGTTACCAATGTACTTTGCGACGCAGAGCGATTCCAAGAATGGGGGTTTAATTCTCACACTAGTTGAGGTTAACCTGACTGTCCTGCCTTCTCAACCTTACCCCTTCATGATCCTCAGGTCAAACGCACCACTAGTCATCTCTTTCTAATGAGAGACCAGCCCTCTGGTCCTCTGGGACCTATGACGATTTTATCTTCACTTTACCTTAGAATTTTACATTTTTAATGAAGTAGTTCAGTCTAAAGCAAGGGTGTTAAATTTGAAAAAAGGAAATTCTGAATACATCAGTCACAAGTTGGTGGAGCTGGTTTGGGAAAATGCTTTCAAAAGTATGACTGTACATAGGCAATGGATAGTCTTTAAATTACTATTACGTGGGTTACACCAACTATACATTCTTTCAAGATTTACAAACTCAGAAATGCCAGTCAAATGTGACTAACAAATTTTAAGTATTGTATAAGATTAAAAGAAAAGTCTTATAAAGTGGCCAGAAATAGTACTAGATCTGAGTACTGGGAAATTTTTAGAACACAGCAGAGGACCAAGAAACTGATAGGGAAAGGAAGAACAAATTATGAATGCAATCTAGCAAAACCACATACAAATTGGATGTAAAAGCTACTACAGGTATCTAAAAAGGAAATGTTTGGTGAAGGAGAATGGAATCCATTAAAAATAGTCAGGAGAATTAATAACGGAATAGAGAAATGGCAAATGAGCTAACATATCCCTGATTTCGCTGAAGATACAAGAAACATTCCAGATTTAAAGATCCAAGTGACTAGAGAGAATGAGGAGTTGAAGGAAATTAGTATCAGTAAGAAGATTGTACTGGAGAAATTAATGGGGCTAAAATTCAATAAATCTCTGAAATGATTCCTACAGATTGGATGTCTGTAAATGTCAGCTTGCCATTTGCAAAAGGAGCAAAGGAAAAAGCATGACTTTCAGAAAGCTCTTGATGAAATCCCCCACTGGAGGTTGATTAGAAAAATTGAAGCATATAGAACAGGAAGTAATGTGTTGGCATGAATTAAGGATTGGCTAACAGACAGAAAACGGAGAGTCAGAACAAATGGGCCTTTCTCACATTGGTATTAGAGTACAGCAAGGCCCCAGTTGTTCATATGTATCAACAATTTAGATAAAAACCAAAAGAACTGCAGATGCTGTAAATCAGGAACAAAAACAAAGTTGCTGGAAAAGCTCAGCAGGTCTGGCAGCATCTGTGGAGGAGAAAACAGAGTTAACGTTTCGGGTCCAGTGACCCTTCCTCAGAACTGATGGTCGCTGGGAAAACGTCAGTTTATATGCATATAGAGTCTGCTACATTGGGGAAACGAATCGTAGACTTGGCGACCACTTCGCAGAACATCTACGTTCTGCTCGCAAAAAAGACCCTGAACTACCTGTTGCCTGCCACTTCAATGCATCACCCTGCTCTCTGACCAATATCTCTGTCTCCGGCTTGCTACAGTGTTCTAGTGAAGCCCAACGCAAGCTGGAGGAGCAACACCTCATTTTCCGCTTGGAGACCCTACAGCCCTCCGGACTCAATACTGAGTTCAATAATTTTAGGGCCTAAACTCTCCCATGTCCCAGCCCCCCACCCCACACACCAGGCCTTATTACCACATAGCCTGCTACTACACACCCCCTGTTGTTAGTCACTAACAGTCCCCATTAACAACTATTCACCGTCCCAGCCTGATCTTTAGCAACTCCTTTGTCTGTCCAACTGTCTTTCTCTCTCTTTGGGCTCTATATTATCGTTTACTCCCTACCCCACCCACCTCCCTGTTTTCTGCATATGAACTGACGTTTTCCTAGCCACTATCAGTTCTGAGGAAGGGTCACAGGACCCGAAACATTAACTCTGTTTTCTCCTCCACAGATGCTGCCAGACCTGCTGAGGTTTTCCAGCAACTTTGTTTTTGTTCAACAATTTGGATGTTGGGACCAAATATGGAGTAATGTGAGGTTATTCACTTTGATAGGAAGAACAGATATGCAAAGTATATCTTAAATGGTGAGAGGTTGGAAAGTGTAGATATGCAAAGGGACTTGAGGTCCTTGTCAATAAGTCACTGGAGGCTAACATGCAGGTGCAGCGAGCTTTTAGGAAAGTTAATGGAATGTTAAACTTTATCATAAGAGGATTTCAATACAGGAGGAGTGAAGTCTTGCGTCAATTCTAAAGGACCTTTGGTTCGATCATACCTGACATACCCTGTTCAATTCTGAGGAAAGGTCACCCGACCCGAAATGTTAACTCTGATTTTTTCTTCACAGTTGCTGCCACACCTGCTGAGCTTTTCCACCTGCTTCTGTTTTTGTTCCTGATTTACAGCATTCGCAGTTCTTTCGATTTTTATACTTTGTTCAATTTTGGTTTCCTTATCTCAGGAATGATATTGTCAAAGAGGCAGTACAATGACGTTTCACCAAACATGTTCCTGGGATGGTAGGATGGAAATTAAGAGAGGTTGGGCAAATTGGGCCTGTATTCTGTACAGTTTTGACAAATGAGAGGTGATCTAATTGAAACCTACAAAATACATGAAGTGATAAATAACGTAGATGTTTCCACTATTTGAGGAATATAGAACCACAATGCACAATTTAAAAATAAGGAAAATGCCATTTGGGACTAAAGTTAGGAGAATTGTTTTTTACACCAATGGTGGTTAATCTTTTGAATTCTGTACCACAGAGGGCTGTGATAGTTCTGTCTTTGAGTATATTTGAAATAGTAGTTGATTAAATTTTTGATTATCAATGGCAGAAAGAGTCTGGGGATGACGTGGGATAAACGTACTTAAGAGTTCAATCGGTCGTGATGGTATTATATTGCAGAGCAGGCTCGATGGGCTGAATATCCTACTCCTGTTCATTTATGACAGTACCATGCATTGGATGTTTAGGTCATTTATGAAGTTAGCATAGTTTCACAAGTTAAAGCACACTACTGGTACAACATCTGTCAGCCCGACCGGCTATAGCTGTAGTAGCAGGTGGCAGTAATGTATTTTTGATGTGTAATGGATTCTGAAGCAGTCCAACTGCTATCCAGGAAATATACTTTCACTTCATATGGTGCTGCGAATGAAATTCATTATAGATTGCCTGTGATGCTGTAGTAGCAAGACTCGTTTTTCATGGATCTTCAGATGTGTCATCACAGCTTGCTGCTCCATCAAAATTCAAAGTGCCAACAAAAAAAAGCTGTGGGTGAATCTGCAACAGAAATCTATTTTATTATGTATCATTTGATGAAATAGGGTTTGATTTTTCAAACATGGAAGATGAAAGCAATTTGTGAGAATGCTGTTGGAAATTTAGTAATGCAGCTATGTATAATTGGTTCTGTTTTTCTCTGTAAATTAAACAACCTCCATCAATCTCAGCCCACTGTGGATTTATTTCAGAAAGCTGCTTTTATTTTTTAAGTGCTGGTTAAGAATTTTAAGAAATTAAATTTGAAATGGCATTGAATTATTAGATCAAATTGTTGTAGCATAAACCCAATGTCAATTTAGAAGATGACTTTTTAATCCTTATACAATTTTATTTCTGTCAAGTTAAGCACCAGGATAACATATTAAATGAGTGTAGCCAAAATAGTCTTTAATCCACTGGTATGCTCTGCTAAACACTCCATCAAGCCACCTGTAGGTATGTACCAGCGTTGTAGCATGATGTTGAATTTGCCTCATTTGCAATCTGGATAATGTCTTGTGAGAAGTTCATTCAGAGGGACTTGCTGAATTGTTATAGCTGTCTCCTCTGTAATTTGCACTGTTGAGAATGAGTACTTCATATAATGAGATATATAGGGAATTTTAATTGTAGTTGTATGAATACATTTAATTTTTCAATTGATACTAATAGTCAGAAGATTAAGTGTGTTCCTAAGTCTGGAAGTGCTTTGTTTTCAATCTGAAAATCACTGCTAATACTTTGAGAAAATTTGTGTATTGCTCTGAATTCATATTGTAAATTTACATGAAGAATAAAATTGATACTTTTAAAACTCTATTGCTCTGCTTAGTCAGCACTGAAGGTTTTAACATGTTTTAAGTCAGTTTATGTTGGTGAAATGTGGATGCATATTGCTATGGTAATTTATAAGTGTTATGAATAAAAATTTCCGTATTGGAATCTCACCAGGCTGTTATTCATCCAAAAGACCTTACAAGTGATTTAAGCAACTTAAGTATAACCTGTGGAAAGGTTAAATGTGCATGGGAAACATTTTCCTCCATATGAAATTGTAAGCCTGACTTTCAACTTTGAAATGTGTGGAAACATTTTGCATTAACATAAATCATTTCGTTGTGTACACTTTTTTCTTCATTTCAGCTGCCAAAATTTTTCTTCCATTCAGTTAATGTTAAGTATCCACCTCCTCCTTTGCCTTTGCTGTAGGGCCTTCCTCTCCAAGGATTTACTTTTCACAAAGTAGGAAAGAAGCCTGAGCTAAGATTGATGTGGGAACCAGAGACATTGGACCAGAAGCCAATTTATCAGGTATTTGTTCATGGGCTCTGTTATGAGCAAAAAATATCTGTTGAATTATTGAAATTATTTTGTCACTTGGTCTGAAAATGTCTTTTCTGTTTTATTACTTTTTAAGAGAGTATTATAGACATAATTGCATTCTCTGAATTTCGTTGACAAGGGTGAAAATGGAAGCAAAAGAAGTAGGCACAGGAAGAAACAATACGGTCTCCTGAACCTATTTCACCATTTATGGATGATTATGGCTGTCCTTCTGCTTCAACTCCACTATCTCACCTGAGTTTCATAGTTCATGATTCCTTGAGGGGCCAAAAATCTACATATTAATCTTAAACATAGTGAAGAATAAAGCTTCCACAATCCTCTGAGTTAGAAAAGTCCAAAATTCCACAACCCTTTGAGTAAAGAATTTTCTCCACTCATCCGTCCTAAATGTTCGGTCGCTTATCCTGAGACGGTGCCCCATCTTCTAGATTTATCAGTTAGGTGAATAGCTTCTCAATGTCTACCATACCAATCCCCTTTAAAATCATGTGAGTTTCAATTACATCAATTCTCATTCTTCTGAACTTCAGGAGTATAGGCCCAATTTAGTCAACTCCTCATCATAAAGCAACCTCGCACCTTGGGTACGTGCGTTGAACTAAGATTTAATGAACTTTTGCTGTACCATCTCCAATGCAGAACTATCCTTCCTTAAATATAAAGACAAAACCAAATAGTATTGTAGTCTCACCAAAGTCCGGTCTAATTGTAACAAGACTCCTTTCTTCTTGTGCTATAATCCTTTTACAATGGACGCCAACATCCCATTTGCCTTCCTAATTACCTGCTGTGCCTATATGCTGACTTAGTACACCCAAGACTCTGTGAACATCCATAGTTAATGCTCTACTTTTCTCTTCTTACAAACAAAGCGAATAACCTCATACTTCCCCTCATTATACTCCATCTGTCAACTAGCTGCCCATCCACCACACCAGCATTTTTGTTACCCCCTCATAGCTTCCCAACAAGCTTTGTTTCATCAGAAAATTTAAATAATTTACTTTTCGTCTCTTTATCTAAGTCATTAGTATAAATTATAATTTGTGATGTTAGGAAAAATGCTGGCCTTCCAATCTGAAAATGCCTCATTTATCCTTACACTCAGCCTCCTGTCAGTTAACCACTTCCATATCAATGCTGATATGATATTCTACTGCATGTGCCCTTGTCTTGTGAATTAGCCTTTTTGTGCGGCACCTTTTTGGAAATCCAAGTACAGGATATTATATTACAGATACCCTATGAGCTATAAACCCGAAAATACTGATAAATCGATTCCAGCAATATCCTGACAACAAATGTCAAGCCATCTGGCCTGTAGTCCCCTGTTTTCCTTCTTCCATTTTTCTTGAACAGTCTTACAGTGTCACATTTAAATTATCTGAATTAAATGAAAAATGGTAATCTCTTTGGGTAGTTAATTTAGTTATGCTGAGTTCACAGAGTTACAATCTGAGTGCACTTAATGAACTTTTACAGGTCGTGTTCAAGGTCCACACATTTTCTTTTTTATTGCATAAGATAATTATCATTTGTGAAAGAGTACTGCAATTAAAACAAATGTATTTATAATGGCACCAACACTTTATTTACTGACTAATCCTTGTTGACTTGGCAATGAACTTTGTCATTTAGGTAATAACCATCTTTGCACTTGTGGACATTGTCTTAAAGTCAGACAGCGCAGCCCTGAAGTACAGTGCCATTCTCAAGAAACCAAGTGGAGTTTGTGTATACAGTCTTATATGAACTCTGAAAAATGCTGCTGAAACCAAAGTTACTGTTAACTGGAATTTTTTTTTTTAATACACAAAATGTTGTTTAAAAATCAGTAACATTTTAATGGTAATTTTAAGTTTTAGCTGCATAGAGCTATTGTGGCAAGTTTTAGTTTAAGTGCAAATGTGTTGTAGGTAGTGGGGAACTTCAAAAAATGCATTTTGTTGCATATGTTTTAACAGTTAATATATTATTTTCATAGTGCATTATGATATTGTTAGAAACTGAGGTTAAAGACGAGCAGTAATATCTGAAACCAGAGTGTGGTAAACATGACGTGATATTGAAATCAAATATTGTATGATGTGGAATATGTATCTAGACCAGCACTGTGCACAGAGTAATGAGAACTATCTGTTGTAATGTACTGTATTCTGAAGCAAATAATAAAACGATGCCTCATTCCAAATATTCATTTATTGCAATTTTCTCTAGTTGATAGTTCATGTTCTCAGTAGCCTAAGTCTTCACCTAATTGCCGCTGGTTTGAGCTTGCCACTGTCTTTAAGCCACTTCATACTTGCCAAATCTTACAAGTTTGGCTTTCCCAGTAATATGAAACATGCTTCCCACAGAGCATACTAGCACAATGATGTTGAGTTTGGGTGGGTGGGGTAGGAGACAAGACATGCCCTCCTTTTACAGCAATAACCCCAATCCAGAGAATTGAATCGAGAATCTAGGCTGGTACTTCGGCATGTTGAGCAAATTTTTGCATTGTTGGCGACTTTCACCAACCTTCTCTCATCAGAAGTTCTCTCTGCAACAGCCTCCCAGCTCAAAGTACTCCAACCCAGAAACAACAACTTTGGTCATGCAAATCAGGGCACACTTAATGGTATGTTCCTGGTGGGTGTTGCCAAACAAATAGACCTTGGAGTGCAGGTTCATAGTTCCTTGAAGGTGGAGTTGCAGGTAGATAGGGTAGTGAAGAAAGCGTTTGGTACCCCTACCTTTATTGGTCAGAGCATTGAGCATAGGAGTTGGGAGATCATATTGCAGCTGTATAGGACATTGGTTAGGCCACTTAAGGAATGCTGCGTTCGGTTCTGGTCTTCCTGCCATAGAAAAGATGTTGTGAAACTTGAAAGAGTTCAGAAAAGATTTACAAGGATGTTGCCAGGGTTGGAGGGTTTGAGCTATAGGGAGAGGCTGAATAGGCTGGGGCTATTTTCCCTGGATCGTCGGAGGCTGCATTGGGGTCTTTATAGAAGTTTATAAAATCATGAGGGGCATGGATAGGATGAATAGTCAAGATTTTTTTTACCAGAATTAGGGGAGTCCATACTGGAGGGCATAGGTTTAAGATGAGAGGGAAAAGATTTAAGAGTGACCTAATAGGCAAATTTCCACACAAAGGGCCGTGCATGTATGGAATAAGCTGCCAGAGGAAGTGATGGAGGTGGGAACAGTTACAACATTCAAAAGACATCTGGATAGGTATATGAATAACAAGCATTTAGATGATATGGGCCAAATGCTGCCAAATGGGACTAGGTCGATTTAGGATATCTGGTCAGCATCGACCACTTGGACCGAAGAGTCTGTTTCCGTGCTGTACATCTCCATAATGGTAACCCACTTCTAACTTCTGTCAAGGCAGACCCATTATTTCTGCCTGTTCCTGCCTCACAGAGCTTATTTCTTCCTACCTCGACTCTATTTTTTCTCCCCTTGTCCAGTTCCTGTCCACTTACATCTGAGATTCTTTTGATGCTTTTCATCAGTTTCAGAATTTCCTCTTCACAGCTCCAGCCACCTCCTATTTACCTTGGATGTGCAGTCCCTTTACACATCCATCCCCCAAAGGGTAGTCTCAGGACTCTCCACTTCTTCCTGGAGAGAAGGCCTGAACTGTCCCCATTCTTATCACCCTCCTCCACCTGATTCAGCTCACTTTCAAAGTTCTCACTTTGAATATCTCCTCCTTTAAGTTCTCTCACTTTCTTCAGGTCAAGAAATGAATCTAATCCCATTTGCCAGCATTTGGCCTTTATCCCTCCAAACCCCTCCTACTCATGTACACATCTAGATGCCTTTTAAATGTAATTGTAGCCACCTCCACCACTTCCTCTGGCAGCTCATTACATACACGCACCACTCTCTGCATAAAAAAGTTGCCCCTTAGGTCCCTTTTAAATCTTCTCCCTCTCAACTTAAGCCTATGCCTTCTAGTTTTGAACTCCCCTACCCTGGGGAAAAGACCTTGACTATTCATCCTATCCGTGCTCTTCGTGTTTTTATAAACTTCCATAAGGTCAAGATGTTGCTTCCCTGTCTTATTCTGGTAATTGGAAAAATTTATCAATTTCGCTTCCATTTCTACCCAGCCCTCATATTCACCTGGTTCATCTCCGACTCCTCCCTTCCCTTACTGGACATCTCTGTTTCTGTTTCTGGGGATAGACTGCCTGCCAATATCCATTACAAACCCACAGTTACCTAGACTATACGTCCTCACACCCTGCTTCCTGCCAGTTTCTCCATCTCTGTTGCATTTGTTCTGATGATGCCACCTACTGCAGGGGACCTCAGAAATGTCCACTTTTTCCCTCAACCGAGGATTCCCCACTACCATGGTCAACAGGGCCCTTAGCTGTATTCAACCCATCTTCTGTACTTCTGCTTTCACCCCTTCGCTTCCCTCCCACAACAATGATAGGGTTCCCCATGCCATCACTTACCACCCCACCAGCCTCCACATCCAAAGGATCATTAACTGCCATTTCCGTCACCTCCAACGGAATGTGCCACCAGACACAAGATGCCTGCCACTTCAACATAACACCTTGTACCCTGGCCAATACCTGTCTCATGCTTGCTGCAGTGCTCCAGTGAAGCTCAGAGCAAGTGCAAAAAATGTCCTCTAATTTTCCATTTCCTGCAGCCTCTAGGACTAAACATTGAATTTAATAACTTTACAGTCCGACTCCATCCTTCAGTGTTTTTCACCAATCCCCACACCCAGTGCTGTTGGGACATGGGTTGCTTTTGGCACAGGTCACCATCCTCACTTAACTCCTAGGCCTATTATCTCATTATATGGGTTGATCTTGGTACAGCTCACCCATTCTCTCTCATATTCTTATCTCTTATTATCACTTGTTCAGCTTTACTTTTGTCCTGCCTGCTATGCATTATCTCTTTATTTAACTACCACTTTCATGTTTCTCTTTTTGGGCTCCATCTCCACCTACCCACTTATCCCTTCTCCACGTCCCCAGATTCCCTGCACCCCTCGACTTTTCCCCCAGCTGCTAAAAATTCTGATGAAGAGCCACTGGACTCAAAGCATTAACTCTGCTTTCTTCCCACAGATGCTGCCAGACCTGCTGATTTTCACCAGCAATTTGTATTTTCGTTTTGCATTGCTGGTGCTGCTGTTTTTCAGATGAGATGTTACTCTTCCATTCACTGCTGTCGTGGCTGATCTTTGACATCAAAACCATCTTCCTACATTGTCCTGACAACCCTCACTTGCCCTGGTATTCAAAATTCTAGTGATCTCTGCTTTGAATTTACTTGCCAGATGAGTGCCTATAGCATGCTTAAGTAGACATTTTCAAAGATTCACAACTATTTGAGTAAAAAAATCATTTTTCATTGGCTCAATCTATACAAACCTCTCATCCCAGCAATCAGCATAATGAACTCCAGTTACACTCCTTGTAAGGCAAGTTTATTCTTACTGAATAAAGGAGATAAAGACTTTATAAAGGTACGAAGGGGATTCTTCCCACACCCTGAACAAAGCGGGCAACAGTACGTCAGTTGAAAAAATGCAGCAAGATCGAAAGATTAGTTTCTTTCTAAAGAGTAGTGAGACACCAATTTGCCTGCATTAACATCTCATTCTCACCTTATTTGTATACAGTTTGCTATTTTCCTGGGCAAAAAGAAAGTAGATAGCATCAGTTCCTAACATGAAAATCTGAACAGGTACCTGGCAAATTCAATTCACCACTTACTCCTCCAGCTTGCTATGTTGGCCAGCATTCTCGAACATTTCGGGGCTTGCAATGACCATGTGTACCCTTCATCCAAGAATGTTTATATCATACATCAGCCTCACCACATCCTTGTGGCATATCTCTGACTTATTTAAAGTACAGTTTACCACTTCAATACTACTCTTTGGAGTTTACTAAAACCTTACATTGCAAAGATTTGCGAGACCGCTTAGCTCAGGGAAATGCACTCATTGGAACAGGATGCACCTCACTTCAAGGCTCATAGCTTGCTCTTTTCGCACACAGTTTGTGCTGACTTGGTTTCTCACAGAGTCTCAAACTTGCTTTTTTGCATGTTGCTGCATTATTCTGAACATAGAGCCTCACAATATTTGTGTCTTGCGTTGCCTTTTTGTGTAGATGCAAATAAATGGCTTATCCTCATTGTCAGGAGTATTCAATCAAGAGGTGCAAACATGTTAGTTGAGGGCACAGTGTTACATCAATATCGCAGTTACAGCAAGTGCCAGTAGCTTACGTGGCCAAGATGCTACATTTGCTTTAACCCAGCTCAGAGCCTGAGGGGAATAGTCCTCAGTCAAGTCAAGGGGGCATGTTGCTAATCAGCAAATGCCTCCATAGTCAGTCAAGAACCCTGATCTCATTTCCAGAGTTTGGAGATGGTCCATCAGCCACTTGGGGTGTTCCGGTTGAGGGATTTTGTGTCATTAAGTCTAATGAGTGGGCCGTAGTCAGCCCTGCAGGTCTAGAGCAGCCATCTGGGGAATCACGGAAGTCCATCAGGGAGCTGCACAAAGACCAGTCAGGGCTCTGGTCACTCATCAGTTGGGGCTGTCCTTCCAAATCAGTCAGGGGGTGGTCCTTGGTCAGCCCTTGGGTTATGTTCGCTGAAAGTCAAGGTGGGGGCAAGTTAGGCAGTCACAATTGTGGGGATTGGAGGCAACATGCTAGGATGCAGAGGGGGCAATAAGCGTGAAGGAGGATAAATCAGCATAAAACAATGGAATATGCAAGTGCATTTTCAACAAGTTGGTAACTGTTAACATGGGTTAGTATAAGGGAAGGGGGTCATCAATGTTCATCATGTCCCTGCCTTCAACGGGGGTGGGAGTCAGTGCATCACGGTAGCTAATATGACCAGGTTGTTGGTCTGGGGCTCAGATAAGTAATAAGGAGTGATGAAGACTTAAATGAAAGAGTTGGATGTTAACGCGTGGAAGCTCAGTACTGATGCAAGGAAGAAAGGAACACTAAGGGCTGGGAATCACATAAACTAACAGGCTGAGCCTATGACTAATTGTTACCTTCTATTGTCATCTGAATTACAAATATGCAATGAAAATGAAAATGGCCGCTATTACATCCAGAGTAGGTAGAGTGTTATTTTTCTATCTAAGCTTGCAGGCTGTAATTATAATGAATGTGAGGGCCCTTCAAGGCAATTGCATTAATCAGGCACGTTCACAGTACTTTTTTAAACATTCGTGTGATGCAGGCATTGCTAGATGGGCCAACCATTTATTGGCCATTCCTCATGGTGGTGCTTGAACTGCAAGAATCCATTTTGTGTAGGCAGACCCACAATGCTGTTAGCGAGGAAACTTCAGGCTTTTGATTCAGCGACATTGAAGGAATGATAATGTATTTCCTAGTTGAGATGGTGAGTGATTAGAGGGGACTTTGCTAGTGTTCCCATTTGTCTTCTAAATGGAAGTGGCCGTGGGTTTGGAAGATACTGTCCAAAGAGCTCTGGTGAATTTCTGTCGTGCATCTTGTAGATAATACACACTGCTGCTACTGAGCATTGGTGGTGGAGGGAGTGTATGTTTGTGGTGGTAGTGTCAATCAAGTGGGCTGCTTTGGCCTGGATGGGATTAAGTTTCTTGAGTGTTGTTGGTGCTGCACCCATCCAGACAAGTGGACAGTATTCCATCACACACCTAACTTGGGCCTTGATGAAAATGATGACTCTTCACATTACTTAAGGGCCTTTTGTTTCTGATATTGCTACATGGAATCATTGGAGCCAATGGATCCTGCCACAGCAGGGTTATTGTTTATGTGGCTATAGTACAACAAAGCCATAAAGCAATTGAGGAGAAACAAATGCACCAGTAAGTCCAGGAGCAGCAGGAACCTCCAGTAGCAGTTGATGCTTCCCCCAACATGAAGAAATCACTGCAAAGGTCCCTGAGGATGTGGAGGAAACAAAGAATCTATTGTCCTTAATGCTGTTTCTTCCAAATGAATGAACTGCAGTGTCACCATACACTGAGGAGATCAGAATGTGTCAAGTGCTAGAGCAGATCTTGTGACCTATGCCAGAGGCTGTCAAGGTGTGGAAGGGTCAGAAGACCCAAAACATTAACTCTGATTTTTTTTTTATCACAGATGCTGTCAGACCTGCTGAGCTTTTCCAGCAACTTCTGTTTTTGTTGCTGTCAAGGTGACAATGTGCTAAATATTTATGCAATCACTGCTTCCAAGGCGTCAACGGGCCCCTGTGTGGGATCTCACAACCCTGTGCCCACAAACTTATCAAGGCTGCATCGATGAAGTTCATGCTAAATCATTTGTGCTAAAATTGCTTCATCTTGCTTTGCCTTAATGAGGTCAATGCTACAGCCCAGGCTGTAGGCTTTGCTAACAAGACTGGCTTCTGCCAGGTGCAGGGAGCTACAGACTGTACACACGTTGTTGAGGGACCCATATCATAACAGATGAGTTCATCAATTGAAAAGGCTTCCATTCCATCACTCCATATGGCATCAATCATCATCTGTACAACTCAAAAATCTGTGTCATGTACCCTGGAGCTGCCATGATTCCTATATCCTTGGTAACTCTCAAGTTACTACTTCATTTTGTAAAGGCCGTGTCTTTCTATTTTTCTGTATTTTTAATTGCAGACTGCAATCATAAAAGAACTCTTAAAAACCAATGATTGCTGAAGAATTACTGCAGCTTTAAAATGTTATGACTCACTGGGTTAGCACACTGTAAAATCAAACCCCACTATTCCCAGATTTATACTAAATGTTAAAGTCGCAGTTGAAGTGACAGTTCATCAGACAAGTATTGACATAAAGAGGCGATATATTTAAAGTTCTAATGTTCTATTTCCAATTAAGTGTCACCTGTCCAAAATATGTGTTGTCAGAAACTTTTCTTTTTCATTTCCCTCTTGCTGCATCTACTGTGAGGGTCTTTTCCTAGCAGGCAGTGTTTGACCTTGTGCACAGCTGGGCTTTAAATATGGCGCCATGGCTCAAATCCCAGCATGTCCTGGCAGTGGCGAGCAGTCTGCTGCTGGTGAGTGCATGGTAGTGTGAGAACACAGTCATGGAGGTCAAGTTCTTACTTAATAAGGTGTGCAGTGCCAAATTGCGACACATAACAGACGAGAGCTCACAGATCAAAATCCCCCCTGAAACTGTCCAAAATTAACAGGCTATTTTTGGTAAAATTCAGCAGATGGTCTCCCCAAGGCCCTATACAACTGCAGTAAGATTTCTTTGTTCTTGTTCTCCAATCCCCTTGTAATAAATGTAAGCATATCGTGTGCTTTCCTAATTGCTTGCTGTACCTGGTAAGAACTTATTGTGATTCATGTACAAGTACACCCAAATCTCCCTCAGTATCAACATTTCCCAGTCTACCGCAGTTTTTAAGAAAACGTTTTCATTTTTTACTTCTGCAATTTGGATGACTTCACCCTTCCCCACATTTTTATTCCATTTGCCATGTTCTTGCGCACCCACTCAACCTGTCTACATCCCTCCCCCTCTTAGTCTGAGGCCTGTTTGTTTTGTAGCTCCTCCTGGGATGATTTAGCACTGGGTCAACTTCCTCCAACTCTGCCTCGGATACAGCAGCATGTAATGCACAGTAGCTCGCCTCCTATGCCCGGAATGTCTCAGAAAAAACTAATTCTCTTCTTCAGGCAGCAAAGGCGTCGAGGCAGCAACATCCGCCATATCCATCTCTGATTCTGAAGTACTTAACAGAGAGAGGGAGAACCCACGAGTTCTGGAACAGTCGGAAAAGCTGTCGAGGAGCTGGGCATGTTTTGTTCCCATGCCATTTGCGAATTTGCAACATTTATATGGTCCACATGCTTGTTCAGGACTGTCACCCGTACTCAAACTTTATACATTACTGGACCTAATCTCGTGTCAACTGTGCCTCTTACCCGTTGCATGAGGGGTGGTCCTAGAATCAAGTAGGAACCAGGACAGTTAGTTATTTAGTGAAGCAGAAGGCTGTTTCTTTAAGCCTGCCTTCAAAGTTTGGTCTGCTCTTTCTGCCAGATCACTATGCGGAGGTGCCATTGTTGGGCTGGGATGGATAAGGTCAGAAATCACACGGCACCAGGTTATGATCCAACAGATTTATTTGAAAACACAACCTTTTGGAGCCTCAGTCCTCCTTCAGGTGTTAGTGAGAGAGGAAGCATCAGACACAGCATTTATAAGTAAAAGATTAAAGGGTCACACCACTGATGAGGATGTACTAAACAAATCTGAGATGCCATTAAATCTATAATCAGCTAGAAGGTTTTAATTGATTCATATGTATATGTAAATCCCCAAATTCCTTTCTAGCTACTGTCCTGAGAGAACTAATGGTTTTATCAGTGTAAAGAAGAAGTGACATTTTAGGTCAGACGATGCATGTTTGGTGTGAGGCCTTGTTTAGAATCTGTTGTGTTTTTGTTTGGAGTCAGACTGGTCTTATTTCTAAAGTTGGAGTTTATAAAATGCCACATTGACTGACTGTCTATAAATTGTGTGCTTTGTGAACAAAATAGAATGTATCTGCAAATACAAATTCACTCAGTAAATTTATGTGTGTGTGTGTGTGTGACTGTTTATGTGTTTGTGTGAGGGAGAGAGAGACTGTGTGTGTGGGGGGGGGG
>JAHRHZ010000017.1:20420439-20536286 GCA_024137785.1 Ginglymostoma cirratum | reverse complement strand
GGGGGGGAGGGTGAGAGAGAGAGAGTGTGTGTGTGTAGGGGGGGGAGGGTGAGAGAGAGAGAGTGTGTGTGTGGGGGGTGGGGAGGGTGAGAGAGAGAGTGTGTGTGTGTGTGGGGGGGGATGGTAGAGAGAGTGTGTGTGTGCGCACGTGCATGTATACGCGTGAGGGGGGACAGTGTGTGTGAGAAGGGGGAGAGAGAGTGTGTGTGTGTGTGTGTGTGTGTGTATGTGTGTGTGCGTGTGGCGGAGAGAGAGTGTGTTTGTGAGAGACACACCATTGGATGATGGATAATATGGAGCTGTCCTTACATGTCAAATACCATTCGACTTTAGGAAATACTCAAATTCTGTGCTGGTAAATGATAGCCCGTTAACCGTGACCAACACTTCTGGGAGCTGAAGTATTGCAAAAGATGCTTATAGTTTTCTATCGCCGTCCCCGTATTTGATGAATGAAGTCAATGCATGTCCAGCCACTTTGAGGGGGCATCCATAGTGACTAAATTGAAAATTGACCCCATGAAAGGACCTGCAAAGTCAACATATAACTGAGTCCAGGGTTTACCCAGCCATTCCCATGAATGTGGGGAACTGCTGGTGGTAATTTTTGTCCTTGTTGGGATTCTGGACACTGCCCCACCAGTGCGGCTATGTCTGCATCCAATCCTGGTTACCAGACACAACTTCTCACTGCACCTTCATTTTGTAAATCCCTAAATAACCCTGGTGGAGTTCAGCCAGTATCTAGTGGTTATCTTTCCTCAGGACAATCGCTCTTGCTTCCCGTAAAAATATGCCATCCTCTAGTGAGATCCAGTCCCTCTGTTCTAAAGAGGTTTAAGTTCTGATTGTGACAGCCCTTTGGTTTCCTCTTATCGCCACCAGCTGTTTCAGTTTTGCCAGGACCAGATCTTTCTGTGTCCAAAGTCTGATGTTGTCAGCTGTGACTGGAAATGTATCCAGAAAATTTAAAACCATTATGGGCTCCTCCAGGGCCAGTACCACCATTGGTGTATCTGCTAGCAAGAGGCAGCTCAATGCATCCACATTCACTATTTGGCCTCCCAGATGGTGTTCCAACTTGTAATTAATATTGGAGCCCACCACTGAATTCAGCCTGAAGCTATGGGCAGCATTGCCTTGACCTCTTTAAGTAGACCCAATAGGGGTTTGTGGTCCATTATCACTACTAACTTACATCCACAAATGTATTGGTGGAAATTCCTGACTTCAAGTATGACCGACAAACCTTCCTTCTCTATCTGGGTGTAGTTATACTTTGCATTGCCAAAGTCCTGGATGCATGTACTATTGGGCGTTCCTCTCCATTGGGCTACCTATGAGCAAGTACTCCCCTGATGCAGTACAGGGAAGCATTGCATGTGTCGCTTGGGATGACAGTGTGCCAACAGCTACCATCCTCTAAGGTGTTTCTTCACTGACCGGCTCTGTAGCCAAGTTACTTTGGGTGCCTGGAACACACTCATTTCCCTTCTAAGACATATGCCCGCCTGGGAGAAACGTTTATGGACTATGTCCAAGCTCTCTATGAGCACCTTATTGGTCTTCCCTGTTAATAGCATGTCATCTAGATAAATTGCGACCTGGAGTAGACCTAGTAAAATGTTCTCCATCGTCCGCTGAAAAATTGCACAGGCTGATGATACCCCAGATGATAGTCTCATCTATTAGTACAAACCCTTATGGGTATTAATTGTAATCTGGGAATCCTCATCTAAACCACAATGGCTCATGTCCAGCTTCATGAAGGACAGCCCTCCCACCAGCTCTGGGTATAAACCCTCTATGTGAAGGAGTGGATATTTATCCAGCCGTGAAAATCAGTTTACCATTTGTTTAAAATCCCCACAAAGGTGAACCGACCCGTCAGACTTCACAATCAGTACAACTGGTGCTGCTCATTCCGCAAACTGGACTGAATTGATGATTCCTTCTCTTTCCAGTCTTCTGATTTCTGCCTCCTTTTGCTTGTAAGGTAAATGGCACTGGGCAGACCTTGCAGACTCATAGAATTGCTTCTTGATCAATATGTAAGGTGGTCTTGGCTCCTTTGATAGTCCCTAGACCTTCCTGAAAATCCTCCGGGTATTTAATTAAGACTTCACTCAGGCAGCCATTTTCTAATCAAAATATATTGAGCCAATTTAGGTGAATCTTTGTCGATTTTGCCCCATCAAGCTTGGGCCTGAGCCTTTTACTACAATCTGTCATAACTGAACCAACTGCTTCTTATTAGAGACTGGAAGTGAAGTTGTACCTTTAATCTGTAAAGAATCCCCGGTATAAGTTCTCAGTCTAGCCGAGGACTTGCACAAACTTAAGGGTTGGAGTCCAGAGCAAATTTTCATAAAGACTGGTTCTGCAATCACTGTTACAGCCTGCTGCCTTATAGCCTCAGGGACCCAAGTTTAATTCCAGCCTCAGGTGACTTTCTGGGTGGAGTTTGCACATTCTCCCAATGTCTGCTTGGGTTTGCTTTTGTTTCCTCTCAGATGTGCAGGTTAAGTGGATTGGCCATGGGAAATATAGGGTTGGGGGGTGAGTCTGGGTGAGATGCTCTTCAGAGGGTTGGTGTGGACTTGTTGGGCTGAATGGCCTGTTTCCACATTGTGGGGATTCTGTGATTCTATGAATGGTTTTTTGGCCTGGATCCTGAGGAAAATTTTAACTATTTGTCCAAGGTTTGACTTTGTTTTGGGGTTTTGCTGTGGGCTGATCTAGAGTCCCTCAGTTCAGGATAATCTTTTGAGTGAGGCTATGCAATTGCCATCACTCAAGTGGAGTTCCCCAAACTCAGTTGGACTGGTGAGGGTGTCCGCTTCCGCCGGAATACCCTGCTCTACTTGTTGCATTTTCCAATGATAAAGCCAGTTGTAGTGCCTGTTTGAAGTCTAGTTGGGCTTCAGCTAGTAGGCTCTATTGTATGATTACATCATTAATCCCCCATGCCAAACGATTTCTCAGCATCTCATTAAGGGTTAAACCAAAGTCACATTCCTCTGCCAATTGTCTCAACCTAGTCAAAAATCCTGAAATGGATTCCCCTTGACACTTCTCAAATTGTTGAGTAAAAATGATAATGTCTCAGAATTACAGGAGGCTTGGGGTCGTAATATTCCTTAACTAAATCCATCAATTCGTGAAAGGTTTTAGTATCTGGTGTCTCAGGAAAATTTAGGCTTCTAATAACTGAAAAATCTGCGGGTCTACAAGCTGGCAGGAGAATTACTTGTTGCTTTTCATGTGCCCCAATGCCATTTGCCCAGAAGAAAAATGCATTCTTTGCACATACACAGAACATAGAACATAGAACAGTACAGCACAGTAAGGCCCTTCGGGCCACGATGTTGTGCCAAACTATTATCCTACTAAGATCAACCTACGCTGCATACCCTACACTTTACTATCCACTATGTGCCTATCCAAGAGTCGCTTAAAAGTCTCTAAAATATTTGCCTCCATTACCACTGCCGGCAGTTCATTCCATACCGGGCACAATCTTCAATTCAATCAATCAAATGAGTCACACTTCTCAAAGCTTACCCTAACTGAAAGATGACTGTTGCAAGTAAATTTCTCTAGGAGTACGCTTTTCTCTCATCACTACTGAAATAACCCCACAGATGCTGGCATCCTGTCAGCAAGTCACCTTTATTTACATGTGGACAGTCCTTGACACTGATCCACCTCCCTCAGAGCCAGCTCTGACACTCCTGTTCTTAACTGTCAGCCAAGGCTTCCTGATTGGACCAGATTAACAGCCCCAATCAGGGAACTCATATTCTATGAGGTCCACCTGGCTTATCTCATTACAATCGCTACAGTGGGCAGTCAGATACTTGACATATTCGCAAGAGCCTGCCAATGTGTTTTTAACACAAGAACATAAAAAGTGTATTACTCAAAAGAAAAGCATACATTATATTACATTCTACCAGAACTATCAAAGAAATCTAACTTGAAAGATGAGAAACAATGATTTATCCATTTATTAAACCATTACCCTTTCAGCCACTCAACTTGAGTGGTGAGTCACCCATCCTTTCCCCATGACTTTCACATCTACAATACCCCACTAATTAATCACTTTTTTGCTGGGCCTGGACTTCAGTGCCATGTGTTGCCAGAAGCCTGGGCCTTCTGTCAGTCATTGCTGCCAGCCTCCAATTGACGAGCAGCTTCAGGTGGTATGACTCTTTTCAACTACAGGATTTAATTGGCTGAGAAGGCTGCCAGTCACCACTTAAGTGCCTGATTGGCTCTTGATTTGGCAGACTTCCTTGCTGGTGGAGGGCAAAGAGCCTTGTGCCTTTAAAGATGCCTACCTTGGCACTTTGCTAAAAAGAAGGACAATGGCAGCAGACACATGGGAACACCATCTACTGCAACTTCACCTCTAAACCACTCCCCATCCCTGATTTGGAAATATATCACCATATTCAAGGAGAACTGAGGATAAGCAATAAATATTCGCCCAGCCTGTAATGCCCTCTTCCCATGTGTGAATAGAAGAGTTCTATTGGTTTCTTTTTTAATGGTATCAATACATTATGATCTCTCTTTATCAAGTCATTATCTGCCTCAAACATATTTGACTTTGTTTGATGTGTTTTCAATGATCATTCCCTCTCCCACTGATTTCTTACCCGTGTTTCCTCTCCAGGCTGCAACATTGTACTCAATGTCTTTTCTTGAAGTTTCAAGCCTGGATGTCCCTTTGCTCTTCTTTGTGCTGTTAATTCTTTAGAATTTTAGATATAAATATATGAAAATGTAATGGAAGGTGTATTCACAATCAACTCTGAGGGGGAGGATCGATTGTAGCACAATATTTTGATTCTGATTTTTGTTCAGTGATACTTTACTTGTCTGCAGCCTTCTCTCAGCTTGTTCATTTATGAGAATAATGAGGTGGACTGCTAACATGAATGAAATCCCATTCATGTGTTATTCTGTTTAATTGCTCACTTGCAAACTGTAGACTATTGTTTGATGCTGCAATGTTTGGAATCCCATCCACTGGGTGGATTCTCTTGAGTGGTTCAATTATTGTGTCTGCTTTGAACAACGCAGATGGTTGACACGAAGCCATCTTGAGTAATAGTCTTGAATATTTTCCCCTTGAATTTCAACAAATACATTCCCAGGCACTCCCGTGGATTTAATGCAAAAGACATAAGTAATAGTCGTTGGCTCATAAAGTAGTTCCGCTCATTATTCCATGGCATATAGGTTTTCTCCTTGAATAGGCACCTGTTTCTGTTTCCAAAGTTATGCTAGCTCTAATTTTACATCTTCCCTGTTTACTGACAGGTCTGACAGGTTTTGTTTGCTATCCCAACGATGATCCATTTGCAAATCAACTCTGCCCCCAATCTTTAATAAATTCAGTTCTCCATCAGCCTGTTCAGCTTGTTAATGAATGAATCTATGATTTTCCTGGTCTTTGTTTGCTCCTATTAAACTTAGTTTATTCAATAATTATATCTCAATGAAATATGTGTTGCGTGCTCATTTTACCTGTTCATTAGATGTGGCATTCTCATCAATGTCCTGTTTTGTTGATATGTCATTAGTCATGGTTTTCACGGCATAAAGTAATGCACTGACCAGATCCTTTCGGTCTTCTTATCTAATCCTGAAGCAGCAGTGAATCATTCTGCTTGATGTGGTCCCTCAATTACCTGGAATTTTCCTGGGAATGGTAGGTTGGCTTCCATTCTTCTCCTGAACCCTGGAGCTGTTCCTGAATCTACCACTATTTATTCAGCTGTTAGTTGCTTAAAGTGTCCAGGTCTGTTTTCTAGGCCTCTACAGCTCCTGTAGTCACCGCAATGTCTTGAATCATTTATTAAAAATCTGTTCTACTTGACCAGAAAGTTCATTTCAGTTTCTGGTTTTGTTGCTTCTTTTCACCTTTTCTGCTACAGCCATGTTTAGTTGTGTACTTCAGGTTTTGGTTATTGAACAAATTCACAAGGGTCTGCAAGTGTTTCTTTTTAGGGAAAAGAATTAAATGTTTACAAGATAAGGAAAATATGAACTATATTACACTAGTCAAAAGGTTAGAATGTTTTCACTACAAACACTAGAAACAGATCCAAACTAACTTTATTGCTTTCATCCAACAGTATCCTGGTAAACAAAAACCTCCAAAAAAGATTTATCACCATCTCCACAACAAGGTTTAGTGCTCAGACTGCCACATGTGCAATTGCTTTCTTTTCTCTGCATTCACAAAACTTTATTTTCTTAAAGCTAGTACTTCTTCCTGAGACACCGAAACAAAACCTGTAAACTAAATTCACTTTCAATTTAAATTCAGAAAAGCATGAGTTCCCCAAATTCAGTTTCTAACAATATTGCCTGATTTGTTACCAGAGAGTTCAACACCAAAATCTTCACTCTCTGACACACACAGACTGACTGACAACTTTCTGGATCATTTTGTCTCGCTTTGTTTCCCTAGACAGCTGTTACTAGGCAACAGCAGTTTTGTTCTCGACTCTTCTAGTTGCATTAAATGATGTTCTTCATTTTAAGAGTTGTAAAATCTCATTAAAATGTATGAAAATAAATAGGCCTCCAAGCACCAAGCATTTCTTGGCACCAAGGTACTGAAAGAAAAATAGAAATGAAGTAAAACCATGAGAAGAATTCATAAGCTGCCTCCCTCTTTCTCTCACTCTATACTAAACAACAATGTGCCTATAAGTCAGAGTTGAAGTGTGAGTGTGTGCTAAGAAAGCAATGTGAAGTATCCAAATGCTGACAACCTCCAAATAAGTAGTCAAGTGAGTGAGTAATAAGAAAGCAAGCTAAGGGCCATAAGGTGTCTTCTGTATAGATGCATCAGATGCTCATGCGTCCCTGCACACAAAGTGACTGGCACACAAGGCAAATGTGTCTCTGAGCTCAAAGTCAAGCCTTGAAGTGATGTCTGCATTGATCCCAGAATAGGCATGATGAGGTGTAAATGCCAATGTCAATGTGTTGGATGTACATCAAGAAGGATAGTGGCCATGGAGCACATTGTTCTGAAGAAACAGTTTGATGTTGGCCATGACATTTTTCATTCTCCCTGTGGTTTCCCACCTTTCTCAATGTTATACCACACCAGGGAGGGGAAAATTATGTTCTAATACCCGCTTCTTAATACATATAAAATATAAAATATGAATTAAGCTTAAAATTATACGTAATTAACATTTAACATCTGAATATACAGGCAATAATTACATATGAGATTGTCAAACTGCAGAACTAGGATACATAATTGCTGTGTTATAGTAAGGAATGTAAGACAGACTCCGGAGGTGTGTTATAACTCTAATCCTAACCCTATCCCTGAACAGTATGAATAGAAAATATCTAAGCAGATCATGAAGTCGGAATGACCTGTCCAAACAGGCATTGAAGGCAGATTAAATGCAGCCTCAGTGTATGGAAGAAAAGTAAGGGAAAGTGATACATATCTTTTAGGAAGTATGTGATTGAAAGGTTTCAGTTTTGGAGCTGGCCCAATGGACTCCAGCATCTTTTCCACGACTAGAATTTCCATGTCTCTACCAGCACTGGTGGTCTTGAAAAATGACCCAACAGTGAGAGGAGAATTACTAATGGAGTATTCTTTTCTAGCTCTGTAACTTAATAAGCCTGAGATTTGAGGTTTCTTTTAATCAAACAAGTATGGACGATGTAATCCAATTCAAGAATGATTAATAACTCTTTGGTGGTGGTTTTTCTTTCCTGTAGAGACTCATAACAGAAGCAATCTGACTGAAACTGAATTCATAGTAAGTACAATATCAATGAACCAGATGAGGCGTCTTATGAGGCCCCACACCAACTTTGACTTGAATTTCAATGTGAGGCTCAGTGATTTTGATTTACGTTGAAATTTGTTCACAGATATTATAAAACATATAATCTTAAGAAGGAGTATTAATTTCTTGATAAGTTAAGGCAAATTCAAAATACTCAGGTCCTAATTCAGATTATTATACATTCATACTTTTAGAAATGTTAAAAAATAATCTTCTACCATAGGAACATCACAGTTTTCTTTGTGTGTTAAACATCAGCAGTTCAGTCCTTATGCTTTAAAATGTCTGTCCCTTTTAGAAACAAATCAAAATTTGGCTCTCAAGCATGCAGTCTATTCTTTAAAACATTTTGAGCTGCTAAGAAGAATCATATTGAATTTGGAATGTTAACTCTGTTTCTCTCCCATAGACGCTGCTGAGTTTTTCCAGTGCTTTCTATTTATGTTCCAGATTGCCAGCAACCATACTAGTTCGCTTTTTTTCAAAAAAAGTGAGGGATTGATATCAATATTGCAATTCCAAATAAGCTTGCATGAATTTGAAATGTAAAGGCAACCAGAGTAGATAATCCTTGGCCTACATGTAAAAGGAAGAAACCTACATTGCTGATAAAATATTTGGGAAATAGTCCCAATTTCAAAGGGTGTTAGTGGAACGTTCTGGGTTTCTTACTGAGTTTTAAAAGGTTTACTTGAAGCCAACAGATTTCATGTTTTCTTCAATGAAATCTTGGATGAGTGTCAAAATCTAGGTGATATGTAGAGGGGATAATTGATCATCTTCTACACAAAGAAACGTCTTAAGTGTTTCTTATGTGTTCTGACAGAGATAGGGGTGTGCTGTCTTTCTCTCATCCCACCACTCCACAAAACCAAATAAATGTAACTTTTTTTTTACCCAATCGGCCCTGAGAAAGTAAAGGGTAAACCTCAAGAGCTCTTCCTATCAGCTGGCTTTGCACAACCAATGTCTTTTGATTTGGCATGATATCTGTTTGACTATCTTTTCAAAAGAAATTTAAGATGTTTCAAGATTACTTTCACCAAATTTTGGAAGTACTTGACTTTAAATTTCATCATCTGTCACAGTGCAGTTTGAATAATTGCCCCCAGACCATTAACCATGGCCTCTGGATTACATGTCCAGTGACAGGAGCACTATCCCACTGTCTCACCTGTTTCAAAAGCATTGAATGCAATGAAAAGCAGCAAAAAGGTGCCACTGATTCAACAAAATATTATTGACTTCAGTTAGTTCTAAATAAAGTTACCAGACAAGACTATCATGGGTTGTGGAAGGAGAGGACAGACCAGAAAGGCTCCAACAATTTGGCTTGACTGCCAGCCAAAATAGTGAGGGCAATGTATATACATGTGAACCACGTATTTGAGGTTGACTTCTCTTAAGAGTCACCGGCAGTAGTATGTGGGGGACAATTGTCAGTAGACTATCCCCAACACTTTCCACTATCATCCCCACTCAACACAGAAAATGTGTGCAGCAGTGCACTGGTTATGTGTTTGAACTGCAATCGAAAATAATTTCATCTGTTGGTTTTAGGATTTTTTTTGTGAAAAAGTTAAGATGTACTAATGACACATCTCTGGAGCAGGTGGGACTTGAATCTTGGCTGAAAGGTAGGGACACTACCACTGCAACACAAAAACCCTGTCAGTTTTTTTTTATTTTAGTACAAACCTCTGGAACAGGTGGGGCTTGAACCTGGGTCTCTTGATTCAAGGTAGGGCACCACCACTGCACTACTGTAGCCCTACCAGTTGTGTTTTATTACATAGGTCAGAGTATCTCCAGTTACTTCAATAAGTGAATTAGGTTAATCAATTATATGTTTACCTGCTAGCAATTAAGTGCAAATAATGTTATTATCACTATTCCACATCGACTTTCACTGACCTCCTTTAGTGGTGGCAATTCAATAACTCTGAATCAGCAATTATAATGTTCAGTTGTATGACAGGGGAAAAAAGCAGAATGGTGACCTGAGTAGTATGCACAGAGTGTTCTAACCGAAGTAATAAGAAACATCTGAGAAACATCCAGCACAAATGGATAGAAAAGTGAGTAATGTTCTAAAACGAGAAACATAGATTTCCTTGCGTTGCCCTTTAAACCTTATGCTGAACAAAGTGTTTTTGATGCAGCTGTAGTTTCACGGCTCTGTTTCGTTGGATAATAAAACCTTTGAAAGAAGCTGGACATGGTTTAGGAGCTATGCAGAGCCAGTTTTTCTCTTCCTCATGTCATCTCCCTGTTCAACTCCAAATTGTTACTCCTTGCCAGCATCCTTCAAATTGATTTTTTTAGCTCTAATTAAATAAAAGGACAATGAAAAGTACTAACCTCTGATTTAAATAGCACCTCACCATATTTCATCAGGATACTTTCACTTTCAGCTGTATCTCAGTGTAAATCCTAATTGTGGTTAACATCAGCACATCCACTGTTCATGTATGTCTGTGACAGAGGCATTTATAAGGTGAATCACAACAGCCCATCCAGAGGTAACAAGGTGTAGAGCTGGGTGAACACAGCAGGCCAAGCAGCATCAGAGGAGCAGGAAAGCTGACGTTTCGAGCCTAGACCCTTCTTGGGGCCAAAGGGTAGCATGGTGGAACAGTGGTTAGCACTGCTGCCTCACAGTACCAGAGACCCGGGTTTGATTCCAGCCTCGGGCGACTGTCTGTGGGAGTTTGCACATTCTCCCCGTGTCTGCGTGGGTTTCCTCTGGGTGCTCCAGTTTCCCCCACAGTCCAAAGATGTGCTGGTTAGGTTGATTGGCTGTGCTAAATTGCCTGTAGTGTTCAGGGAGGTGTAGATTAGGTGGGTTGTAGGGGATATGTCTGGGTGGGATGCTCTGAGGTTCGGTGTGGACTTGTTGGGCCGAAGGGCCTGTTTCCACACCGTAGGGATTCTAATTCTAATTCAAAAATGACAGAGGTGCAACCACATTTGCAGAATTACTGGATTGTTACAGCACAAAAGGAGGATATTCGATCCATCATTCCCACACTGGCTCTTCAAACAAGCATCATTACCTCGTGCCAATCACCTAATCACCTGCTTTTCCCCATACCCTTACACATTATTTTTATCCAAATAATCATCCAATACCTTCTTGAATGTCTCAGCTGAAACTGCTTTCACCACATTTACAGCTAGTGCATTCTATACCCTAACCACATTCTATGTGAAAAAGGTTTTTTCTCACATCATTTTAAAACAATACTCCCTTGTTCTCATTCCTTTTATGAGCAGGAACAGCTTCCCCCTATCTACTCTATTCAACCCACTCATGAGATTGAAAACTTCTATCAAATCTCCTCACCTTTTCTTTCCAAGGAGAAAAGTCCCAACCGAACACAATACTCCAGCTGAGTCTAACAAGTGTCCATTACAAGTTCGATATCACTTCCTAAAACTGTTTCTAGAACACATTTAATATAGGCATTGCAACCATTGAAAATGAAACCCCAGCCCTGTAACAGGCCAACTGGAGTTATACACTAATAGCTGTCTTGCCTACATTGCCCACGTGTCAACAGAAGATAAACAAGTTTAGTCAGAGCCTTACAATCAGCTGGAGAGAGCAAAGGATCAATGAATGTGTCCATGTGAAAGTCAGAATCCCAATAACTTGTGGCCTTTTAGTTGGAGTGAAAAAGCAGAATTTTTTCTCACATCATTTTAAAGCTATATTCTCTTGTTCTCATTCCTTCTGTGAGCAGGAACAGCTTCCCCCTATCTGCTTTAGCCAACCTACTCATGAGATTGAAAACTTCTATCAAATCTTCTCTTACCTTTTCACTCCAAGGAGAAATGTCTCAACCACTGGAAAAGCTGGTTGAGAAAATGGTGTTGGTGACACCTAAAGGTGAAACACCAGGAAAGAATAGGCCAGTTTGGAGTAGGACTGGATCGGTTAACAACATCAGAAAGTGGATGAAAGGAGCAATGACAGGTGCTTCCAGAATTGCAGTGAAAATATGTCTACAGTCTCTCTCATGACTATGGCTAATTATAGAGGGATGATGGTCAGAGCATGCTGATGGAAATGCCTATCAACATTTTAAGGTGATTGAGTTACCTGTACAAAGATTTAGTTTATTAATTCACTCAAAAGAAATGATCAAGTACATATAATCTGTCCACAAAGTGTGTAGACACATTTGTCTATAAAATTCTTTCTGATCTTGTCCACAATAACCACTCCGGGTGTCTTGCAGAAACATCATTTGTTTCACATTTGTGACATTTCAAAGCTGTTTTGAGGAAATTTCTGGCCAGTATTAATTCAAGTCTATACATAAACAACGCCAATGCATCACAAGGAGTAAAACACACCACCATAATTACATCTTACACCCAATGTTGAGTCATTGAAATTGGGCTTTGGGCCTCATTTAACTTAACCCATGAGTTGAATGTGAAAAAAAAAGTTAGCATGCCTTGAGAATTTTGTCCAGGTTCCAAAGCAAGGTAATTTTTGGTCAGGGAAGACAACATGAAGAAATGAAGTGGCAGGGAAGTGAGGCCAGGCTGACAGCAGCTTAATATATTTTTGTGAAAGCAGGAGAAATCATGTTCCTCCTTCCTTTACAGATGTGGGATAATGAAAATGTTTCCTTTCTTTTTCCTGGGTGACTTCCAACTGTGCCTATAAATTCTAGAAATTGAAGAACTGAAAGAACTGAAGCATACAAGGTGACTAATGGCCAATTCACTCGGGCACTGAGTAAGCTACTAATTTGGTAGCTGAAATAGTAGGAACTGCAGATGCTGGAGAATCTGAGATAACAAGGTGTAGAGCTGGGTGAACACAGCAGGTCAAGCAGCATCAGAGGAGCAGGAAAGCTCGACGTTTCGGGTCTTGATCCTTCTTCTGAAATGGGGGAGGGGAAGGGGATTCTGAAATAAATAGGGAGAGAGGGGGAGGCAGATAGAAGATGGATAAAGGAGAAGATAGGTGGAGAAGAGACGGACAGATCAAAGAGGCAGGACTGGAGCCAGTAAAGGTGAGTGTAGGTGGGGACTTAGGGAGGGGATAGGTCAGTCCAGGGAGGATGGACAGGTCAAGGGGGTGGAATGAGGGTAGTAGGTAGGAAATGGGGGTGGGGCTTGAGGTGTGAGGAGGTGGTAGGTGGGAGGAAGGACAGGTTAGGGAGGTGGGGACAAGGTGGGCTGGTTTTGGGATGCAGTGGGGGAGGGGAGATTTTGAAGCTTGTGAAGTCCACATTGATACCATTGGGCTGCAGGGTTCCCAAGCGAAACACAAGGTGCTGTTCCTGCAACCTTCGGGTGGCATCGTTGTGGCACTGCAGGAGGCCCAAGATGGACATGTCGTCTGAGGAATGGGAGGGGGAGTTGAAATGGTTTGCGACTGGGAAGTGCAGTTGTTTAGTACGAACCGAACGTAGGTGTTCTGCAAAGCGGTCTCCAAGCCTCCGCTTGGTTTCCCTGATGTAGAGGAGGCCACAAGGGGAACAGCGGATGCAGTATACCACATTGGCAGATGTGCAGGTGAACATCTGCTTGATGTGGAAGGTCTTCTTGGGGCCTGGGATGGGGGTGAGGGGGGAGGTGTAGGGGCAGGTGTAGCACTTCCTGCGGTTGCAGGGAAAAGTGCCGGGTGTGGTGGGGCTGAAGGGGAATGTGGAGCGGACAAGGGAGTCCCGGAGAGAGTGTTCCCTCTGGAAAGCAGACAAGGGTGGGGAGGGAAAAATGTCTTTGGTGGTGGGGTTGGATTGCAGATGGCGGAAGTGTCGGAGGATGATGCGTTGGATCCGGAGGTTGGTGGGGTGGTACGTGAGGACGAGGGGGATTCTGTTTTGGTTGTTATTGCGGGGAGAGGGTGTGAGGGATGAGTTGCGGCAAATGCGGGAGACATGGTCAAGGGCGTTCTTGACCACTGAGGCGGGGATGTTGCAGTCCTTGAAAAATGAGGACATCTGAGATGTTTGGGAGTGGAATGCCTCATCCTGGGAGCAGATGCAGCGGAGGTGAAGGAATTGGGAATAGGGTATGGCATTTTTGCAGGAAGGTGGGTGGGAGGAGGTTTATTCTAGGTGGCTGTGGGAGCCGGTAGGCTTAAAATGGATATTGGTTTCCAGGTGGTTGCCAGAGATGGAAACAGAGAGGTCCAGGAAGGAGAGAGAGGTTTTCGAGATGGTCCAGGTGAACTTAAGGTTGGGGTGGAAGGTATTGGTGAAGTGGATGAACTGTTCGAGCTCCTCATGGGAGCACGAGGTGGCTCGTGACGAGCTGCCTGTCTTTTGATGGAGATCCATGGAGAGATGGTAGTCCTAAATTGGTTTTGCCAATCTTATTATTATTTCTTCACAAAAAGATGAGTGCAATGACAGTTAATTCCTGCCCTCTATCACTGTGCAGTTTTGGGAGTAATCAAAAAGGAGTTAGTCAAGCAAAGGACAAAACAGAATTAAAAACAAAGTAAAAGACATGAAACATTCAAGAAATGATTGAGTCAAAAGAAAAACCAGAGGGGCGGTGTAGTGAGTAAAGGAAGCGTTTTGATTGCAAAGTTTTACCAGTGCCATTTATTGAATGATTGTAGTTATTTGGGACAACTTTAGCAGCTTTGTTGAGATGAATAAAATTTATGTGTATATTGATTATTTTTAAATACATAAACCAAAATCCAAACAAAATATCATTGTGTCTAGCTCTTGATAAGGAAAAGCATTCAAAACACTTTAAATATTGATTAACCAATGGTAGAATTGTTGATGACAATGATCTTTAGTTTCTGGAGTCGATAATGATCTGCACATGCACAAAGATACAAATTTTACAAACTTATGCGGTTATCAATAAAGTTAAGAAAGTACAACTAAAGGTCTGCTTCCTTAGACAGATATAGTGGCATATCATTTGTAACATATACAGCCCTGATCAACATTTGATGCATTTGTGTTCTTTATAATTATACTATATGCCTACAAAAATTAATACCTTGAAGTGTAACTTAGCTGAAACAAAATAACAAGTATTATTAAAATGTCATGTTTTAAGGATTCACCTAATGCCTCATGTATGGTTCAGCAATAATACTTTTGTCTCTGGCCAATAAGCATTCGGACTGGTTCTCTGGGGCACCAGCCAAATATGCGGATGCCAAGTGAACAAATGCTTTTTGTTTGAAGGATCATAAGGAGAAGTGTAAAGGGTTCCTGGATCTTCGTGATGTTCAGACTCCAAAGACTTTTAGACGAGCTCTGGTTGGATGTCATTTAAAAATAAAGCCCCATCTGTTCTTCCAGGTAAAAGTAGTTTCTGCAACACTAAAACATAGTGCTGGAGAAACTCAGCTGGTGTAGCAGCACTTGTAGAGAGAAAAACAGAGTGGATGTTTCGAGCTCAGTGACAGCTTGTGTTTTTGTTTCAGATTTCCAGCATGTGCAGTCATTTGATTTGATTGACGTTTTCTCTGTCTTGACAATATTGACCTCTCAACCTGCAACATAAAAACAAATTAACTGCTCATTTATTTCATTGCTGTTTGTGGAACCTTGCTGTGCAATTAAATTGACTATGCCTGCCTACAGAACAAAAGGCTGCACTTTAAAAGTAATTAGTTGGCTATAAAGCAGTTTGTAACTTGAGAAGTGAAAATTGTTACATAAATGCAGTTCTTTCTTGTATGGTGAATATGGAGGACTTTACATTCTCAAGCAAACCAGGATGCAACCAGGATATCCTGCAAACCAGGAGAACCTGATGTGCACAATACCTTGTGATGTACTGTTTCCCAAGAGTTAGTTAGACATTTTTGCTCTGATAATTAATTCTCTGGAATTGATATAACACTCTAGTGTTCTCCCAACTTCAAGACAGCAGAAGAATAAACACTCTAATAAGCTGTGTGACTCAGCCTATAAAGTACAAACCATGACTACTAAAGTAAAAATCAATATCTGGAAGCCAGTCAAGCAGAAATTAACTTGATTGCAAAACTTGTAGTGGAGCTGGGATTTTATGTGAATAGCTGAAGAGCAGAAACTGGGCTGCAAGCTGGTGGTGCTGACTTTCCCTGATTATACTGCTCTCTCATGTAATGAACAAGTGGGGATGGGGCAGGTGATGGCCACAGCATCAACTGACACTCTCAGATATGGTAGAGTCATCTTTAAAGGATTCCAGCATTTGGAACTCAGTAAATGTATTTTTTTGCAGCCAAGGCAGCCATCACCTGAAGACCTGCTTCATTCTAGCCAGCCATCTACCTGCCTGTGGTGCAGCCTTACCAGGGTGAGATGACCTACATCTCAATGAAGTCATCATCTTAGTCAAGAAGGCAGAAGGAAGATCTTGGGTGAGCCCACATTTCAGTGATGACTTTGTGTATGTTCTCCATGGGACTGCTCCGGAAAGGAGGATGTTTGTTCACCAAGGGCAGAAGCAGGCCGCCTTCCTGCTTAAAAAAATACTGAAAGAACTGCAGATGCTGTAAATCAGGAACAAAAACAAAGTTGCTGGAAAAGCTCAGCAGCTCTAGCAGCATCTGTGTAGGAGAAAACAGAGTTAACATTTCGGGTCCGGTGACCCTTCCTCAGAACCTTCCTGTCTAACCAAGCAAGCTCAGATGGAGATTGCAGAGAAGGTCAGCAGTCGCAGGGTCATCCAGAGAACCTGACTGCGGAACCGCAACTGGGTCAGTGACCTTCTCTATTCTGCCAAGGTGAGGACCATGCCTCAGTTCCCTTAGGGTGTCAGAAAATGGGTATGTGTGACGATGTGACAAAAATCAGCAGTTAGGGGGCACCATTCTAAGATTTTGTGCCTGAAAACCGAAAGAATTGCGGATGCCGAAAATCAGGAACAAAAACAGAAGTTGCTGAAAAAGCTGAGCAGGTGTGGCAGCATCTACGAAGAAAAGATCAGAGTTAACGTTTCGGGTCCGATAACCCTTCCTTAGAACTGATGGTAGCTGGCTATATACTGTCCCAGTCCTAGCACCCCCCATACCACACACCAGGCCTTGCTTGTTATCACATAGCCTGCCATTACACACCACCTATTGTTAGTCACTAACAGTCCACATTAACAACTATTCAACCTCCTAGCCAGATTGTTGTCAACTCCTCTGTCTATCCAACTGCTCTTCTCTCTCTTCAGGCTCTATCCCATCGTTTATTCGCTACCCCATCCCTATCTCTATTTTCTGCATATGAATCAACATTTTCCCAGCGACCATCAGTCTTGCGGAAGTGTCACTGGACCCAAAGCATTAACTCTGATTTTTTCTTCACAGATGCTGCCAGATCTGCTGAGCTTTTCCAGCAACTAAAGCCTTGTGCCTGCTCTTGTGGGCAAATGGACATTCTTCATCCTTTTTCCTGCAAATAAAGAGGACCCAAAATGCAAATGAAAAGGCCCAGACCAGTGACAGGGTCCCAATCTAATCATCTAATGCCAATGGAAAAGGTGTTAAATTGCAGGACAGTTTCAAGGCAGCTGATGAAACAGGAGTGTAGACACAAAAAGGCAAGGTGTTTCAAGAGTGGGCAAAGCAGCCTGCCATTTTTTTTTTGTCAATAAGTTCAGAGGGACAGAGGCAAATCAAGAGGAGGAGGACAAGACATGTGGAGCCTCCCCCAGATCCTGACCCTTTTCAGGATCATGGGGAGGTACAAGGTGCTAGATAAGGGATGCCTTCTGCATCTGGAGGCATCTGGACAGTAGCTTTTCAGCCCCTCTATGAGTCCCTCAATTACTCTGATGTTCAAGGTGGTTACTTCAACTGCACCATAGCCCACCAGCCTTCAGGCAACTCGAAGTTGGATGCCAATGCCTCCATCGGATGGTCTCCATTGAAGCAGCAGGTTGACCCACTCAAAATATAATTGAGAAAACACAATAGAAGCAGGGGACAGAAGGATATGGACAGCGTACAGGCAAAAGATTTTTCATTTAGAAAGGCACCAGGTTTCAGCACAGCTTTAGGGGGCCGAAGGGCCTGTTCCTGTGCTGTACTTTTCTTTGTTCTTTATACGGGATGCCTTGTGAGAGTCTTGATGATTACATGCACGCTGCCTATCACACTTTAAACCTTGGTGGGGTGGTCCATGGGCTGGTCATGAAATTAATGTGTCTCCATCAATCTATCTGGATCAGTGTGATAACACATTGGCTAGCCCTCCTAAAAGGGACATCAATCACTACTATGAATGCTGATCTAGCCAGTCATATTCACATGAATTAATTTTTTAAAAAAGAAATGGAATGCCCTGGAATGAGCTGGAGGTGGAAGTTAAGGGTCATGGTGATCTCCACCAAAACTGGCATCAGGTGCCAGTGGAGTTCAACCTGTACACCATATTGGGACGAAGATCTGTGACAATCTCTTGGAATAGGGACAGTCTTCAATGACACTTACTCAACATCTGAAGATAGCTCGTCCTCTGTCTGTACACTCTCACTAAGCGTATCTTGTATCTGCGTTGGTGCCAGCTCATGGTTCCCTCTGTGGCCTTCTGCCACATCCCCACCCCATGCTACCTATGTAGGTGGCCCTGGGGTTGTTGCTGTTCAGATGGTGCATCTCTGTCCCTCTGAGGTTGTCCTCCTTCCCCCACCCCCGGAATAGATGAAGCCCAAGACAAGTGAGTACTGCCAATCTGAAGATCCACTCACCCAGACACATTCTCTAATGACCCCATGTTAACCTCTCTCTCTTCTCCCTCCCCTTACATTGCATCCAATTACCAGCAGGCAGATGGCACCAAAGCACCTGGGACCTGAACTTTCCCACTTTACTTCAAAATTCTGCGAATGTACTCCTGCCTCACTCACCAGCTGCCAAATGCAGCAATGAACTGCCACTTCAATATATTAGGTACATGTCCTAAATGACCACCAAACCCACTAAGACTCAACTCTTCTGCCATCAAGGCACAGAGCTCTCTTTTGGACTGTCTCAAGAGGCCCAGTCTTCAGTGACACTGCTCCTCCAAAATCTGGGGACACTTCCTGGAAAACTGTACTGGAAACATATAAAATACCAGCCGATAGCTACTTTAATCATGTTAACTACCCATTAATTGTCTCTTTATTGAACTCATGTGCCTTCTCACTTGAACTGCCATCCACTGTTAGTAAAAGCCTGGACCTAGCATCAACTCCATACCAATGGCACCCCTCCCTTATTTATTACAACCATTTGCCTTCAAGGCATCCACAAAGAGGTCAGAAAATTCCAGCTTTGTGTGAAAAAAAAACCAAAAGATTTTGGTAATTCACTGAATTTCCTTACAGTAGCAAATCTGGACACCTAAGTTGAGGCAAGATTCAGGATTTTTAGAGCACGTTAGTCTGAGACACAAAAGGGAAATGTGAGGCTCTGTTTCAACATGGAATTTCTACATGTCTTGTCTCTACCAGAGCTGAAGTAAGGTAACAGGAAAAGTGGTAGAAAGTTTGATTGAGACATGCCTTCACATTTTTGACATAAAAACTAAGACACAGGAAATCAAATACAAATGCATTGCAATTGGATAAAGTTGGATCACCCATAGCTTGCAACTCTCAAAGCTGATTTACGGCTAGAATTGACCCTGCCTTTCATCAACAAATAGTTTTATTTGATTTTAACTCCTTTAATGACTCCACTAATTCTTCACAAAACAAAGTATGTAGTTGCATCAATGATTACTTAATTAAATTCTTACCAATCTTGACTTGCATTCTAATGTATCTATGTGAAACAGATGAAGGACCAACGAGGATTTTCCTAATTATGATCATTTCTACCCATGCATGAGGAACTGACACTCTTAATTTTTCAACAAAATTTGATGTTGCTCACCTTACCAATTATCTTGCCGTCAATTTATGAAGAATTTACCTACATGTTCTAAACTCTCAATTTCAGCAGCAAAAGAATGACAGAAGCAGGAAATATATGCATTTTTATTATGTTATAAATGTGGAAACTGTGAAATTGGTCTCACTCTATCTGTTGTTATTACACAAAGTGTATTGTTCAAGAAATGAATTTAGACTTTTACCCTAGTACAAAGGTTAAGTTGTGTAAGTCCACAATTGCACATGTGCAAAAAAAGTCTGCACCTGTATAAATGGCTCTTTTCAAAAAGGAAATTGCATAGAAACACAGCAAGATGAAGGCTTCCACCTTTCCAGTGAATGCTCTACTTTTATTTACTATAGTGTGTGGATCCAGTGCTGTTATCCCAGGTAAGACAAACAGAAAGTAGTTTTGATATAGTTTGCTATACTCATGTCTTCTGAAAAAATGCTTTCATTGCTTTTCAATTAATAACATTGATAAACATTGATATCTTCCTTCATGTCTGATCTGTAGGAATCTGTCTATTTTAAAATGACAGAGAGAGGCTGGCTTTGCAACTCTTCATTTATGAACTGCTAGTGCTGCCTGACACTAATATACAGAATTTCTTAAGGTCACTGCCCCATTTGTTGATGTGGCTCCAAAGGCTTTTGATGATTTTACTCTTGGCTGGGGTGAAGGGGAAGAAACTCTGAATAGAATGGGCATTTGTCTGGAAGAGTACATATGCTACAACTTTGATGTCATTGCAACATCTTTTAATTTTATGCACCTGAATACCGAAGCTGCTATAAAAATGAAGATTCCGGCCTCAAACTAGATGTAGCTTGAATTCTTAAACAAATTGATTTTTTAACAAAACATTGAGGCAATTCCCTCCAAATCACTTGGTTTAATCAAATGACTAGAATGCGCAACTGCTTCCACTTTCAAAACTTTGCCGCATGCTGAGACACATAGCTGTGGTATTAAAAATAATAATAGCTCAATCTGAAAGAATTATACACATTGGCATTTCAAGTTATGTGTTTAATGGTCACCATAAACTAAAATGAAAGCAGTTACAAGAGAGGTAGATATTGCAAGATTGAAGCAAGCCAGCTATTTTACCATGTATAAATGCATTCCTCCAATATCTATTTCCATAAAAAACAATTCGCATCTGTATCATTTGCAGTTTCAAGTCGCCCAATACATGTGATCTGCAAATTGCTGCAAAGTGACCTTCAAAATCCTGCAAATCTCTTTTGGTACTTAAAGGGTTACCAGTACATGTGTTACACTTGCTTCAGCTGAGATTAGTGAATTTTACCTAACTATCTGGCAATCCAGATCTCCATTCTTCCCATTGCTTTGGGCCATCCATTCATTTGTTCTCTTAGGATGAACATCATTTATCATATCGCTTCAATTTTACCTTCGAAGGCTTCACTTTTAGGTCACCATCTTGAACTACTTTGCAAAGATCTGTGAAACATGTGATGTAGCATGAAGTGCAGTTGTTCATTTGACATTTTTCATTCACTTGATTTTTGTTTTTATTCAATCATGAGAAGTTAGCTTCACTGGCTCAGCAGCATTTATTGCCCATCACAACTTGCTAAAACAGCGGCAGTCCTTGGGGTAGAGGGACACTCACAATATTGTTAGGAAGGAAGATCTAGGATTTTAACCCAGCGATAGTGAAAGAACAATGATATAGTTCCAAGTTAGGGTAGTCTGTGGCTTGGAGGTGTTCCCATGCATCTATTGCCATTGTTCTCTTTCGTGGTAGAGGTCACGGGTTTGAAGGATGCTGTCAGAAGAGACTTAGTGAGTTGCAGCGCTGCATGGTGTAGATGTACTCAGTGCTGCCATTATACATCAGTAATATAGGAGGTGAATGCTGCTTGATGCCAATCAAGCGGGCTGCTTTGTCTTAAATGGTGTCAAGCTTTTTGAGTGTTGTTGGAGCAGCATTCATCCAGGCACCCAGGGAGCATTCCCCCATACTCCTGACCTGTACATTTTAAGTGGTGGACAGGCACTGGGGACACAGGGGATGAGTTTCTCACTGAAAGATTCCTAGTCTCTGATTTGCTCTTGCAGCTAAAACATTTATGTGGCTGGTCCAATTCAATTTCTGATCAATGGGAAGCCCTAGATTGTTGACTGTGGGATTCAGTGATGATAATGATCATTGTCTGGCATTTGACACAAATGTTATTTGCCACTTATCAGTCCAAGCGTGAATGTTGTCCAGATCTATATCAGTGTAAGCCTGAGTATTGTACAAGTCTTGCTACATATGTTATGGACGTTTCAATACTTGAGGAGTCATAAATGGTGCTGAATGTTAGGTAATTGTCAGTGAACATCGCACTTCTGACCTTATGACGGAGGGAAGGTCATTGATGAAGCGGCTGAAGATGGTTGGTCCTAAAACACTACCCTGAAGATTTCCTGCAATGGTGTTCTGTAGCTGAGGTGATTACCCTCCAAATACCACAACCATTTTCCTTTGTTCTAGAATTGCCTCAAACCAGTGAAGAGTTTTCTCCTGGTCCCTGTTGATTCCAGTTTGGTATGGTTCTTTGAATATAGCATCAATCAAATGTTGTCTTGATGTCAAGGGAAGTCATTCAAACATCCCCTCTTGTGTTTAGTTCTTTTGTTTATGCTAGCTTGATAACTGATCAGCAAAGTCTATAGTCATCACTATAACAGTCACAAACCATTTATCATCTTTTAAATAGTGTTATGGATCAGAACAAGCCACCTTAAAATATATTAGAAAGATAGTTTAGACCCTAACTTTTTCTTATTGCAAGTGTAAGGTTGCAATCCAGATACAATTCGATTGGTCAAACTATTTTGGCATTAAGCAAAACAGGTTTTATTTTCACACTATAGTTAAAATACAGACAAGGCAAAAATAAAAGAATTGGACATGGACATTCATTGTTACAGTCCATTTAGTCTGTTTTTTCCTGCCACCAAATGCCTCCATCTGCCTTCATCAAAGTTGTGTCAATGTGTCAGAAATTACGTTCTCATCCTGCCACGTGTATAATTTTCAAACTGAATGGCTGCAATAATAAGCTCCATCTAAACAGTCTGGAATTTTTATCCTTAAATTTTTCTGAAACCTTTAAAGGGTTATGGACAGTATATACAATTGTCTCAGACACATTACTGGCAATGTAAATGTTGAAATGTTGCAACGCCAACACTAAACTCAAGGTCTCCTTCTCAATTGTGGAATATTGCTGTTGACGATTATTAGATTTTCTGGAAAAATACCCAATAGGTCTTTCTATCTTCTCGCCATCTTCTTGCAAGAGTACAGCACTGACACCCACATCACTTGCATTGACAGCCACCTTGAATAGCTTTGTGTAATTAGGTGTGGCTAATGCTGGGGTGGTGGTTAACACAGATTTCAGGCTCAAATGCAGGAATGGGTGGTAAGGGTGCTGGTTTTATCACTGCCTGAGGTTTTCTAATTACCTGACATGTATGACATGTCCAGCAAAATTCAACCACATCCTCATGCAGTCTAGGCCAATAAAAATGTTTTTGTAATTCGGTTTGAGTTTTCCTTACTCCCAAATGATCTCCTACTGGTAATTCACGTGCTACCCGCAACACCTCCTTTCTATAACCTACTGGTAATTCAACTTGATGAACCTCTGCCCATTTTTTCTCTGCTCGAAAATGCGATGGTCTCCATTTCCTCATCAAGACTTCATTTTTTAAGGTAGTAACATTCTGGGATACACTCAGATTCTTCTTCTGCATATGTATTTTGATATAGCTGCTTTGGTTTTTCATCTGTTTGTCGTACCTCAGCTGATTTCTCTGAACTAAAAATATCCACTTTGTCCTTCACCTGTTCTTATTTTGTCTCAGCCAATTGATCAACCATAGTTTCTGATAATTGAACTTCAATTTATCTTTATTCTCTGATTTCTCTTCGTGGTTCCACCTGTGGCTTTGCGACCTTGTTACCACACAGTCAGGAGAAAGTCCAATATATACTTCCTGGTGCCCCTCAGTTGCCTGATTTTCCATTGACTTTTCAATGACAGTAGGCATCACTCCCACATGTGATCCAGCTATATCATTACCAAGGATAAACTGTGTATCTGGAACCGAAAATTTCTCTGTTATTCCTATCACCACTTCCCCATTTTTCACCTGACTCTCCAAACTCACTCGATTTAGTGGAACTTTGCTCTTCTCATGATGAATTCCACAAATTGCCACTTTTTTCTGGCAATACTTCTTCTGAATTACATATCCCCTCATCTCTCACCATCAAAGATTGACTTCCTGTATCTCTTAAAATCTTAATGTCTTACCTGGTCCTCTTGGTATACAAGAGTAAACCTTACCCGTGCAAGTAAATTCTTTAAAGAGATCTGGCACTTTCTTCTCAACCAACCTGACCACGTAACACATTCTTTTGCAGCTTCTTAGCTTCCACTGTGCTTTCCTTTACCACTGCAACAAAACTCATTGGCTTGCCCTATTTTCCGAATTCCGTCTTCCCAGTGCATTTTCTAAACCCCAAAATAGCAACTTCATGTGGCCTGCTTTAAAATTAAAACACCTGAGCTTTTTTACTTCTCTTTCCCTCTCATGGGTTGCCTTTTTACTCTATGATAAACTGTCTTTACTATCTTCAATGAGATGTCCTTTTCGCTTACCACCTGAGGATTTCTCTTTGCTCCAATTTCTATCCCTCACAGACTGAATTTGACATCGAAAGCCAAATTTTGATTTATGAACCCATTCATATCACCTGCCACTTTCGCTGCAAATCTTGCAGTCTTAACTCTCTGCTCTTCCACATGAGTTCTCACTACTTCAGGAAGTGAATTTCTGAACTCCTTCAAAATAATCGTCTCTCTAAGAACATCATATCTTTGATCTATTTTCAATGCCTTTATCCACCTATCAAAATTACTTTGTTTGATCCTTTCAAACTCTATGTATGTTTGATCAGGTTCTCTCCTTAGATTCCCAGAACAATGTTTGTAGTCCTGTAGTTTCTGGTACTAGCTCATATGCACTTACCACCTCATCATATTCCCCAGATACCTTCCCTGATAGTGGTGCAAATACCTCCTTAGCTCTACTTACCAACTTCATTTGGATCAACAATACCCACATGGTAACTGGCCATTTCATTTGTTTAGCCATTTTGCCAAATGAAATGAAAAGGTCTTCTCCATCCTTCTCATTGAACTTTGGCAACACTTGGACATATTTAAACAGATCCCTACCAGGACTTTGGTTATGGTGAGTGCTCTCCATCTCTGTCCTCATCACTATTCCTACCTTTCGCCTCTACCTCCACCATTTTAAGTCAACATTCAGTTTTCAGTTCCAACCTCTGAAGTTCAAAAACTCTCTTTCTCCCTTTCTTCTGCTAGGGCCTTCCTTTCCTTCACTTTTTCCTCTGCTGGATCTATTCTTTCTTTCTGCTTTTTTTCTGCTTTCAATCATAATTCAAACTGTTTCATATCCTTGATATCAGAGATAACAGGGACTGCAGATGCTGGAGAATCCGAGATAACAAGTTGTGGAGCTGGATGAACACAGCAGGCCAAGCAGCATCAAAGGAGCAGGAAAGCTTGACGTTTCGGGCCTAGACCCTTCATCAGAAAGTGGATTTCTGATGAAGGGTCTAGGCCCAAAACATCAAGCTTTCCTGCTCCTATGATGCTGTTTGGCCTGCTGTGTTCATCCAGCCCTACGCCTTGTTATCTCGCAATTTCAATTCCATTTTATTTGCTAATTCCAAAAGCTTTGCCTTGCTCACTTTCTGTAAAACTCCCGAAGTGACTTCAACCTGCTCCCCCTACCCCGAGAAATTCTTAGTGACTGAAAGAGTCATTACTATACATGGCACACCCTATTTAAATCAAACAAATGCAACACCTGAAAAGACAACACCAACACTCACCACTCACTGCCTTTGACTCCAATAATCGTAAAGCTCACCTGGAATTAGAGATTTTGATTCCGGACAAGCCGCCAGTTTGTTATGGACCAGACCAAACCCCCTCAAAATATATAAGAAGATAGTCTAGATCCAAATTCAATTTGATTGGTCAAATACTCGACTTTAAGAAAAACACATTTCATTTTTACACTGCAGTTAAAATACAGACAAAATTAAAACAAAAGAATTGGCTAAATGTAACTCTGTCAAAATGCTTAACAAAACTTTATATATATATTAACTGCTATCAATTAACTGTTCCAACTTTTAAAAAAAACCCAAGGCCTGTCAACCTTAACGTTTGAACGGACAGCTTGTCACCTCTGCTTCAACCTTTCTTCATACAAAAAACTGGGACAAAATATACATCTTAAAGCCATAGTATTGTCACACCAGACAGTGTCAATCTGTGTATGGTATAGAATGATTCACACTGCTTTTATCACACTAGACATGTACCTTTCTCATTTCTCATGATGCCCTCTAGATACGTACATTCTGTCCTTTCTGAAAATATTTCTTGCTTTCGTCCAATATGTTTTTCTTGTTCAGGATGAAATGTCTCTTAGCAGTTGTCTCTTCTTCCATTAATAAACTCCAGATGATGATTGCCACCCTCAGAGCTTTTGTACATGTTGGTAGCTTCTTGAGAGTAGGTTTCTCCTCTCTCAACAGATGTGTTCATGGGGATATCTCTTATACCTAAGCTAATCCTGTCTCTGATGAGATCATGCTCTGTTGACCAGGCTCTCAGGATATAGATAAATGTAGCAATGTCTCCCTCTCTCTCCTCTGTGCTCCGATGTTGAACAAATACCATTCAGCAGTAAGGTTAATATAAAGTTCAAGGTGCATCTTCAAAGCATTAGAGTTTCTCTAGACTGGTTCCACTGCTCATCAGTGAAAGCTAAGATGCGATACAGTTTGGAGTACTCTCTTCCCATCACTGATTACAGAGTTGCTTTTCTAATGTGCTCATTCTTTTTATTTAATTTTCTAACCGTTTCTCAGATTTGCCACTGTGGCTGGAACAAATTCTAATTTTGTTTCATATCTCCTGTCATTTTCTTAGCAACATGGAATAGAAAATGCACTACAATTCTGACTAACCCAGCACTTCAAAATTACAGACTGCGGTGTTAATTCTCCCTGCTGTTTCTTTACAGTAGTTGATTCTCTATAGCTCTGTAAGTTCATTAAATCTCAGCTTCATACTTCTGATTGCATGTTTCAAGTAGTTTGTTTAATGGCTACCACGAAGACAAATTGAAATACTAACAACAGAAGTAAAGGTCACATGATCACACAGGCAAGCCAATTCACTATATGCTTTGACGTGGAAACCTTGGAAATTCTCTTCTTCAACCAATTTTTACTTTTCATAAAAGAACACCAAATCCATCTCTATAAAACCTTGCAGACTACTACATATATTGAGAGACTTGTCCATACCTCATTGAAAATATCTTTTGTGCACGACACCTTGATACATCTTTTTATGAAAATATTAGAATATCTGTAAGGTAAATCTTTTCATGTAAAATTTATCCATTCCATCATAACGTCAGAAGAGTGGATGTTCGTTGATGACTGCACAAAGTTCAGCACCATTTGTCATTCCTCAGATACTGAAGCAGCCCAAATGCAGCAAGACCTGCACAATATCCAGGCTTGGGCTGACAAATGAGAAGTAACGTTTGTGCCACACAAATGCCAGGCAATGACCACCTCAAATAAGAGACAATCAAACTGCTGCCCCTTGACATCCAAGGCATTACCATCACTGAAACCCCCACAATCAATATCCTGGGACATTACTATTGACCAGAAACTGAATTGGACTTGCCATGTAAATACTTTGGATACAAGTGAAGATTAGAGGTTAGGAATCCTGTAGCAAGTAACTTGTCTCCTGACTTTGCAAAACCTGTCCACTATCTGCAAGGCTCAAGCCCAGAGTGTGATAGAATACTCCCCTCTTACCTGGATGAGTGCAGCTTCAACAACCCTCAAGAAGCTTGACACTATCTACAACATTTCACATCCACAAACATTCACTCCCTTCACCATTGATGCTCATTAGCAGCAGTGTGTGTCATCTACAACTACACTGCAAAAATTCACTGAAGCTACTTAGAAAGCACATGCCAAACCCATAACCACGACATTCTGGAAGGACCAAGGGTAACAGATACATAGGAACACCACAACCTGCAAGTTCCCCTCCAAGCCACTCACCACCATCCTGACTTGGAAATATATTGCTTTCCTTTAGTGGGCTAAAATCTGGAACTCCCACCTGAACAGCATTATGTATGTACCCACAGCAAAGAGACTGCAGCAGTTTAAGAGGGCAGCTCACCACCATCTTCTTAAGGGTAATTTAGGATGGGCAACAGCTAGCAAAACCCACACAGCCAAATGAATAAATGAAAAAGAACATTATAGTAATAGGCTAATTGGGTTGAGTCTCATGTCATGTAAACAAATACATTATTCACTGTTGAATTTCCCCTTCTTTCCTATCTTAGAACTTGAGATCTAATCATTTTTATCTGGTGTAAAAAAGTCAGAATGTAATTTCCTCCAGCTAAATCTCACAAAGTTTGAAGGCATCATCTTCCCAAATCTAATCTCTCTCCACTGACTGTCTTCCTCCTCTCATGACCAACCCACAGTGTTAATATATTTGCCTTTACACAGCATTAGTCAAATTATCGCTTCATTTGACTAGAATGATTAATCTTTCAGCATTTGTAAAATGAGGAATGAACAAACTCAAAAATTTGTGGAGTCAAAACTGTTTTTTTGTGTTCAGACTCTGTCATTTTATTGTTAAACAAATGCTGCATTTTGTTTGTTAATCTTTAAGACTGACAAAATAGAAAATGTCCTTTGCTAACATTAGTACTGTATAAGGATTGGTATTTGAATAAAAATCCAGTTCATAATGACTAACAAACACATGCCGCTTTTTCCAAAAAAGGTAAAGTCTTTCAGAAAAGTCAATAGACGGTTGCAACGTGCTGGAATGTTACATGGGGCAATGCTTTTGAGGATGATTCTATACCACAAAGTACAGGAAGCTAGCTGACCTTGGGAATGCTTAAGACAGATACTTGGAGCAAGATTTCTAAACCACATGAGACTGGGTACAGAGGTGAGAGGTCACTAAAAATTGTGCCAATGGCCAACACGCTGGTACTCCAACTCCATCCCCTAAATGGAGAATGGCCAATTGAATTGATTGAAGACCGAGTGAGGCCTGATGATTTTCAGCCTCCAGATCACTGCCCAGGCAGGGAATGTTCTAGCAGCCTTGAAGTGGCTTCCCAACAACAGACCAAAGCTCCAGACAGACTTACAGGTCTTCCTTTCCTCCCTAGGTTTTGCAGTAGCTATTGGATTCCCCTTTCTCCTATTCTGTGCAATAAAGATTGTCAAAATGGTTTCTTTCTCATTTTAAATTTGAGAAAGGGTATCTCTACTTTGAGGACTTTTACCTGCCATCACGGTATGTAAATGTTGTGTTCAAGCTGGGTCTCAACTTCGAGAGCCTGCCTACTGTTCTTAATTGAACTACGAGCCCATGCTCAGGCCACTGATCAGCCAAATTTGAAAATCACAGGTCATAGACTATAAGCAGTTCAATTTATGATCCCACCTCCCCCTCTCCCCTTTCAGCCTGACACTAGGGTCCTGAACTCCGCAATGAAATTCTGTCTTTAGTATCTAATACGTATATTCATCTGCATACCTTAAGGCACACAAAAGTTAACAAATTATCTTTTATGGTGCTTCCCCACAGTGTTAGAGGAAAAGAAGGATGCAAATCCCAAATTACATTCAGGCACCTCTCAGCCGCACCTATCTCTACCCTTACATTTTCAATCATGACCATCTCAAGAAACAATTGAGAGGGGAAAATTGATATTAAGAGATTGAAAGAGGAAAAAGTATAAAACTGTTTGCAACAAGAGAGAGCAATACCACAGTATTGGAGAGTTTAAGTTCAAACACTTCTCTATGCATTTCCTGTTCAGAATTGTTAAATGCTGAGTGGAAAATCAGATGGAGAGCCATCTCAGGGATGGTTAGCACATTAGTACTGTGAAGGTCTATAAAAAGTTTATCCATCTGTTCATTTTCTTGACTATAATCATTGCTTGACCTAAAGAGGCCAGAAAAACTGGGAAGGGTTTCATATTTTTTTAGATGTGATCCATTACCTATTACTTTTATGAACCTAATCTGACATTCTTCGTAAAAAGTCCTTCAAGATCTGAATCAGTTGTCAGGTAATCTCTGTAATGTCAATCCAGAAATGCAGTTTTGTTTTATCCTGTTAGTGAATAGTCCTAATTCTCTTTGTTCAGACTTTGCTGCTTAAGTACAGCAGCTGCAAATTACAAGAACACCATTTGCTGACAGATAGACTGTACTGTACAAACACACATACCCAGTCTGACATCCCATCGCCAACAGATGGTAACAATTTGGAAAGGTTTCTGCTGCTTTTGGCTGATATGATAGAACTTCAGCATACTGGGAATATTATTAAATTAGGACACAGTTGGAGCAGAAAATAAATATTTTACCAGAACCAAGTGCACAGATTATTTCTGTGTATTTGCTAGTGCAATCAGTGATTGACTTGGGACAATGAACATTTTAGATATGGAAACTAAATTCATTTTGGATATATATTTATCTAATATAGCAACAAAAATGATACAAATAAGTTATTTTAAATACATTTTTCTGACTAATATTTGATTTTAAAGTGTTGTTTTCCTGTCACAGGAAGTTTCCTAAGTAAAATCTTAAAAGAATAAAATGGCAGCTGCTATTCAAAATTAAAATCTCTTGGGAACTAAAATATAAATTTTGGATTCAACCTCTAGAAGAGGGAAGCCTTACAAATTTCCTTTTTGTATTGGGGTAGAATCTTTGAAGGGTACACTCCCATACACACTAATTGCCTCCAGTATCTTGTCCACGCCCGTCCTTATTTCTGATGTTACACAGCAGATTCTGCAGAGTATCACACCTTAACCTAACCTGCACATGTGAGACCAATAGGAGTCAATGGATATTGGTGAGGAACCCTAGTTAAGCACACACTTGTGAACAAACCCAAATACGCCCCTCCCCTCATCCCCTCCACTTTCTGTCTAACAGCATAGATTCAAGATTGAACCTGAGACCTTTCAGGTCTTTATCATTCAGTTTCTAAACTGATCCTTTGAACAACGTTTAAGATAGAATATAATGAACTGTTTGTGTTTTGGATTAATAATCAAATTATCTTTGCCAAGCCTGCAGGATATGTGAAAAGATTAGTAGATAGGCTGCCATGGCATCTTGTGGCGCATCTTCCAAAGCCAGATACTCAGGAAAGAAAGAAACAAATGCTGGGGCAGGCTGGAAAGTTGATATAGGCAAATAGTTGGTATGACATTACAAAGTTGTTTTGAATTCTACAAAATACAAATTAATATTGATTCAGGGTAGAATAGGTCTCGCAATATAACAGCTCCCTCTACAGGCCTTGTTGCAAACTACACAGTTTCGATTAAAACAACTATTCCGATGCAGGCGAGATTTTTTTAAAAAAAGCAGTTTTGCATATGTAATTTGCATTGATACTACAGAGACGTCAGATACATGATACCTTTACCTTGGGTTGAATTACGTTTCAAATTGTGATTCTTTACAATTTGCTAAGACTGGGTTGACGCAGCACAAATGTCATTAATTAACCGTTATTTAATTTTCATAAATGATCTTGACGTTCCAGCAAAATTAAGATTGTAGTAAAAAGATATTTTAAAGTATGCTATTTTAATGGTTAAAAAAGTCAAAACTGAAACTTCAAAGTAAACATTTTTAATATTGTAGAAGAAGAGGAGGACCCGTCGTTCTGGAATACGAAGGCTAAAGAAACACTGAACATTGCTTTGGAACTCCAACCAGTCAAACATAGAGCAAAAAATGTTATATTGTTTCTCGGGGATGGTGAGAGTTTCTTTTTTTTCCCTTCATTATCGAGCTTTTATTTTCTTATTTTTATTTTACTCCAGAGCAGTGGTGTTGATTTTTCAAGCTGGTTCAATTAGATTTTTTTCCAATACTTCGGTGTTATTTTTAAGTCAGTGTATGTTGCATAAAATTGTGGAAAGGCAATGATGAGTTGATGAAAAATATAACTCTATTGTAGAAGCAATTAGTTATAGGGTGAAAGTTTCAGTTTTCAGAAAATTATAGTGGAAAAGGTTGACAGGAAATGCAAGTAGACATGAGATTTTTGATATATTGTAGATGATATTAAACCAATTGTTATGATTTCCATAGAAATGGAAAACTTTGAAAAATAACTGAATTTCCCAGTGAGTCAGTGAAAATGGTAAGAAAGTATCTGGGGTTTTTCTCACCTTTCCAGCTAAAATTCTAGCAGAACCCCCATGATAGTACAGAGAATTGAAGGTATTAAGAAGCTTATACGGTATAGCGAACTACACGATTAAAGGGAAAAGCCCTGGGGAAAATTGATGCACAGAGAGATCTGGGTTTTCAGGTCCATTGTACCCTGAAGGTGGCAACGCAGGTCGATAGAGTGGTCAAAAAGGCATACAGCATGCTTTCATTCATCGGACCGTGTATTGAGTACAAGAGTTGGCAGGTCATGTTACAGTTGTATAGGACTTTGGTTCGACCACATTTGGAATACTGCGTACAGTTCTGGTCGCCACATTACCAAAAGGATGTGGATGCTTTGGAGAGGGTGCAGAGGAGGTTCATCAGGATGTTGCCTGGTATGGACGGCGCTAGCTATGAAGAGAGGTTGAGTAGATTAGGATTATTTACATTAGAAAGATGGAGGTTGAAGGGGGACCTGATTGAGGTCTACAAAATCATGAGAGGTATAGACAGGGTGGATAGCAAGAAGCTTTTACCCCAGAGTGGGGGACTTAATTACTAGGGGTCATGATTTCAAGGTGAGAGGGGAAAAGTTGAAGGGAGATATACGTGGAAAGTTTTTTACGCAGAGGGTGGTGGGTGCCTGGAACGCGTTGCCAGCGGAGGTGGTAGAGGCAGGCACGATAGCGTCATTTAAGATGTATCTAGACAGATACATGAATGGGCAGGGAGCAGAGGGATACAGATCCTTGGAAAATAGGCAACAGGTTTAGATAGAGGATCTGGATCGGCGCAGGCTTGGAGGGCCGAAGGGCCTGTTCCTGTGCTGTAATTTTCTTTGTTCTTATGTTGCCAGTCGGGTTTGAGCATGCATCAAAATGCTCCTTTCAAAACAGACAGTAGCCACTTTAAAGCGTATAATTCATGGTTTGGTTGCCCAATTGACTTTCACTTCCAAGATGCCTGAACCATTTCTGCAGACCCTTGCATTCTGACTTAACCATAACTTGTGCAAGGCTGTTTTCTCAGTATCTGAATCAGCAATTAAAAAAGATGCAAAATTATCTGCTGAAAGGACACAATGAAACTGACACAAATACAATGGGCTCGATGGCCTCCTTCTGGGCTGTATAATTTTATTCCAATCTTGGGGCCTGTCTGTGGCTTGATATTTGACATGCTGTACTGTTGATCTAAAGGATAGTGCTTTAGTCCAGAACCAGACATTGCAATGGCTCATACTACATTAGCTTGCCTTCTACAATACTCAAACAGTAATGTGGTGGTGGGACATTCCATCTCTACCTTCATCTTGGATTCAAATTTCCTCTACTTTTGCCTCCTCTTCATTGGTAACAATGAAGTAATAATGGTTTGAACAATTGGTAATAACTGTTTGAAGCTGATCAAAAGCTTTATAAAAAAAATGCTGTATCCAATTGTTTTATAGCAACGATTAAATAAATTCACGTAAGTATTTAAACTTCTGTGGAGCACTTTGGCTCATCCTAAGACCATGAAGTATAAAATAAATGAATAAAAATCTTTCAATGCCTTTGGAAATTGAGTGATAATAGCACTGTAAGATTTTGGCAAAATGTGCTCCACCTCTTAACAATTTAGAACTTCTGTTTGGTAGAACTAAACTTGAGTATCATTGAAAAAGGGCACATTTTGTCAAAGTTTTCATCTTGCATTCATTTGGACAATTGGTACTAAATATCAAATTCAAGGGGGAACACAAAATGTATACTGCATTGGCACAGGTGTTATCGAGGAGAATGTACCAGTTAATGATAAATGATAGTTAATAACCAGGCTTTGTTTGAATTTTAAACCAGACAGATTAACGCTGATTGTTCAGGGTATTGTCCTGAGAAATAAACCAGAGAACGGCTGGCCACTGTTCTGTTGAGTTGAACCAGGCCCAGTGCATGTACATCTTCTTTTTGTCAGAACAGGACCCTGATTTTCATACGTGTAGCTTCTTGTACCCGCAAGTGTGCCACACTGCAAGTCTGACTAATAATCCTAAACTGATTGTCAGTGTAATTCATCAAACACTCAGCAAATATTATCCAATTATGGAATAGCATCTAGACACTGTTTTGCAAGTGTGGGCTGGTTGTATATGCTCAGTACCTTGTTTATTCCAAGCAGCCAAAGAGATATTCTGTTCGATACAATCCTCCAGTGTTTAGGATGTCTGGCCTACTTACCTGGCCTCACACCAACATTGAAATTTATATATGACATTAATGTCTATATGCTGCTTGGCCTGCTGTGTTCATCCAGCTCTGCACCTTGTTGTCTCGGATTCTCCAGCATCTGCAGTACCTATTATCTCTGATAGACAGAATGTCTTTTTTGCTGGACGGTAGCATCCTGTTAGTGGCAAACACAATTCTCATTCATTTCCCAGGTAATGCTCCGACAAATCAGTCAACTTGCCTAGCTTTAAATTTAAACAGAACCTGGCTGTTAGCTATCAGCCATTATTATTTGGTGCATTCTCCATGGCAACACCTCTATCAGTCAGAGTCATTTGCCAACCAATTAGCGCTGTCCTCTCATGCAGTATAAATGTTCATTTTCCTCATTGAATTAGTATTCTTGCAACTTGTCCTGATGAGTGTAAGATGAAAAGCTTCAACAAAACATGTCTTTTTCTAACAATATTTATAACTGATTGACATCAGCACAGTTAATAGAATCCATTGTTGTAAATTCATTAAAGATAAAGGCTATCCCTCTTGTGATGCCAGCATCTATAGCACTTTGCACTGTGGTACGTGGCAAATAATTTTACTCAAAGGGAATTTTCTGAGAATGACAGCTCCTAAGGGCGATTAGTCAATGTTGCACTTTAGTATAAAATTGCCTTAGCCAAAGTTCTTGTGCTGCTTATCAGCTTCCTGTTTTATAGTCAAAATACTAATTGAGCAATTTACTCTCGTGAATCAATAAACATTTAACCATATCTATAATTTCTTATAGGAATGGGAGTTCCCACAGTGACTGCTACCCGAATACTGAAAGGACAACTCCAAAACAAATCTGGAGAAGGAACTGTGCTAGCAATGGAGTCATTTCCACATCTTGGTCTCTCCAAAGTCAGGCTTAAAAGCTACTAACATTCTATGAATTTTCTGCCTTGTTCTGTTTTAAATTATGGTTAGAAAAATATTTTGAATAATTAAATGCATGCAAGTGTCCCATGATCGCATTTTCACAATGTATTCCTAACTGAGAAATTTTAGCAGCTGACTGTTGATAGGTACCATTTATAAATGTTGTTTTGCTTGTTGACAATGAACAAGAGGTGCATGTTGATTAAGTATTTCAATGCACAGCCTGCTGTTTATATTCCAGATTTAAATGGATCCTACTCTGCTGAAGTGGAAAGGAACATGTGCAAAAGGAGACAGCTAGTGGATTGATCATGATTGCTTAAGGACATAATTTTTAATGACTTATAGATAAATGCAAATTGAAACTGTAAGTGTAGCATTACTGTCTCAGTGGAGGCTTGAATACTGCAATTGCCCCTAGGAGGGTGTCCAATTTCCTGAGTTTGCTCCACTCCTGAAGCAAAGAAACCCACTGAAATAGCAGCCAGTTTATGTAGCTATTGTGAAGTGGAAATTTGATCTTATATGGCAAGTTTTCAAGTTCATTTTAGTGTGAGTAATTTTAGGTTCTGCCAGAGATGCATGAATTCTACACAATAACAGCAGCACCACCACCACCCGCACCCCCCCCCCACCCCCGCACCATAAGTCTTCATGTTTCCTGTTGTGTTGCTGTCCCTGTGACACCTATGACCTTTCTGTCCCACCATTTCCATTGGGCCTCTTTACATCACCCGTAATATGCCCACTTTACCCTATGAGGCGATGACTTTGGAAGTTCATATGTCCTTGTTGGCTCTCCACCCTTCCCATGAAGAGGCCAGTATAACCATGACCTTTGTGAACCACTTCATGGAGCTCCTAGTCCTTTCCTATTCATTATGAAGTCCCATCCTACTATCTACAAACTTCCCCCATCACTGTCACCATTCGCTCAGTGACTTAGTACAAGGAAACCTATTCCCAGACTTAAGTTGTCTGCTTTCCCCAGGACTGCAATCACTGCTCCCTCATAAGGCCCCTCATAACTATTGACCAAACTCCCAGGATTGACCTTGCCCCACCCCTAGACTGACTGGATAAGACATCCACATCTGATCACAGCCCAGCCCATGGATTGGTATCTCCAAAAGGTGGCAATTGATCTATTTGTAATCTCTGAAGCAGTTGCACATGACCTGCAGAATTGCCAGTGGCCCAAATCCTCAGACTTCGGTAGGACCAAGTATCTGACTGACCCTGGCCAACCCTTAGTGGATAACCTCCTTGACTATCTGACCCACTGACAACTCTTCTCAACTCTCACACAATGACTATTTGAAGCACAGGCAGTGTGTTTGCTGTGTAGGCAGCTGACGTTGACGTAGCATAGTGTCATACAGTGACATGCTTACCTCCTATCACACTGATAGATTGACTGTTCAGTGCTCTCTCTCTGTCATAAACTGCCTCTGTGCTAAAAAAACAATGCAAGCCACTGTAATCTGCATATGACCACTAAAGACCATGCATGTCAAGAAAGGAATGTGAGTTTCATAGATGCTGTAAATTACTTTTGAAATTAAGAAGTGTGTACTAAGAAACCAGAGGTATGCAGGATGGCAGCTTTGTTATAAAAGATAAAGTGAGTGAGCGCTTGGGAAGCAAACTGATAGTTATATCACTGTTGACAGTTAGAAACCACTGTTGAAACAGAACACAAAAATACTTTCAGAAGGAAATTAGATTCTGGAATGGTGCAATACGAAAGTAATGGAGAATAGGAAGTGTGATTAAGCAAAATAGCTTGTGTGAAAAAGAGCTGTTCTGGACTATTTGGGCCAAATGGCCTGTATCTTTATTTTTAGAATTCTTCAGGGTACAGTGGAATTGCAATGTGATATGAGCTGGAATACATCAAATCTCTTGGTTTACAAATAGTGGCAGCATGGTGGCTCAGTGTCTTACAGAGCCAGGGACCTCAGTTTGATTCCACCCTCAGGCAACTGTTGATGTGGAATTTGTACATTGTCCCCATGTCTGTGTGTGTTTCCTCTGGGTGCTCTGGTTTTCTCCCACAGTCCAAAAATATGCAGGTTAGGTGGATTGGCCATGCTGAATTGCCCCATCATGTCCAGGGATGTGCAGGCTAGGTGGATTAGTGGTGGGAAATGTAGGGTTACAGGAAAAGCATTGGGGTGTGTCTAGATGGAGTGCTCTTCAGAGGTTGAAGTGGACTCAATGGGCTGAATGGCCTGTTTCAGCAGTGTGGTATTCTATGATTCCATAAAGTTCTTAACAGTCTAGACCTTGTAGTAGGAGTAATAGTGAGATTAACATTACTCATTAGGATTAAGGATAGCAACGTCTGGTGTTTGCAGATGCATGTTTTAATGTGTAAATAAGGGTGTTGCAGTCTGATTTGCAATGTTCCTCCACAATCTGTGCTAAACCAGTACCTCTTCATGGAATGTGAAGGGTATAAATTTTCAGTATATACTGGTTAGGTGTCTATTACACACATCAAAAAGATTTAAGCTTGTCCATTCAAGTGTAAGTAAATCTTTAACAGTATAATATATTTTAATGGCTGCCAAACAACCTCTGTGACAATGAAAATTAACTTTTATAAATTCAAAGTCTATTCTCATTTTATCAGGTTTTGATTTTAGTAGTATATGTTTCAAAAATGGAAAGAAAATGTCCCTTTATATAACTCACTATTATCCCATATTTTCTGAGATAGTAGGAACTGCAGATGCTGGAGAATCTGAGATAACAAGGTGTAGAGCTGCATGAACGCAGCAGGCCAAGCAGCATCAGAGGAGCAGAAAAGCTTGACGTTTCGGGCCTAAACCCTTCTTCAGAAAAAAAAAGAAATAGTAACCTAAGTACATTGGTTTTGAGAAGACATGTGACTGTCCTCTAAATGCCTGGGAGGTCTCTGTGGTTTTAATAGATGAAATGTTTATTTTGCTGAGTTTATGACAGGAAGAGTAAACAGGATAGGCAATTAGCTTTAGATTTTCACTTCAAAACATAATTTTAAATTTCTTCGTTCAAAGGAATTAACATTTTAGTTTAGGAAGACCTGTAACCCCCAACCGAAGTGGTTTCCACCTTTTCTGAAGAAGGGTCTAGGCCCGAAATGTCAGCATTCCTGCTCCTCTGATGCTGCTGGGCCTGCTGTGTTCATCCAGCTCTACACCTTGTTAACCCATATTTTCTCCTCGCTTTGTTTTGTCTTCTCTGCTTGATTTGACAATGAATCAAACACTCTAACTTGCATTAAGGTGTGGAGCTGGATGAACACAGCAGGCCAAGCAGCATCATAGGAGCAGGAAAGCTTGACGTTTCGGGCCTAGACCCTTCTTCAGAAATGGGGGAGGGGAAGAGGGTTCTGAAATAAATAGGGAGAGAGGGGGAGGCGGATAGAGGAGAGGATAGGTGGAGAGGAGACAGACAAGTCAGAGGGGGGGATGAAGCCAGTAAAGGTGAGTGTAGGTGGGGAGGTAGGGAGGAGATAGGTCAGTCCAGGGAGGACGGATAGGTCAAGGGGGCAGGATGAGGTTAGTACTTAGGAGATGGGGGTGCGGCTTGAGGTGGGAGGAGGGGATAGGTGAGAAGAAGAACAGGTTAGGGAGGCGGGGACGAGCTGGGCTGGTTTTGGGATGCGGTTGGGGGAGGGGAGATTTTGAAGCTTGTGAAATCCACATTGATACCATTGGGCTGCACGGTTCCCAGGCTGAATATGATTTGCTGTTCCTGCAGCCTTCGGGTGGCATCATTGTGGCATTGCAGGAGGCCCAGGATGGGCATGTCGTCTGAGGAATGGGAGGGGGAGTTGAAACGGTTCGCGACTGGGAGGTGCAGTTGTTTGTTGCGAACTGAGCGCAGGTGTTCTGCAAAGCGGCCCCCAAGCCTCCGCTTGGTTTCCCCGATGTAGAGGAGGCCACAACGGGTACAGCGGATGCAGTATACCACATTGGCAGATGTGCAGGTGAACATCCGCTTGATGTGGAAAGTCTTCTTGGGGCCTGGGATGGGGGTGAGGGAGGAGATGTGGGCACAGGTGTAGCACTTCCTGTGGTTGCAGGGAAAAGTGCCGGGTGTGGTGGGGCTGGAGGGGAGTGTGGAGCGGACAGCCCCACCACAGGGTCTAGGCCCGAAACATCAAGCTTTCCTGCTCCTATGATGCTGCTTGGCCTGCTGTGTTCATCCAGTTCCACACCTTGTTATCTCGGATTCTCCAGCATCTGCAGTACCTATTAACTCTAACTTGCATTTCCTGGTTTCAACTCTGCATGCCTCACGGAATTCTTTAATATGATTGGGTGGAGAGACATAGTGTTGCTTACCCTGCCCACACATGTTCCAGATTCCTTGTGAAGGGCACCACATAGTTTCACATTCTTGATGCTTTTTGTTGCTCAAAAACTCACAAAAACTCTGTTAGCACTTGGAAAAATTAGGAGCAGCATGCTCTATTTGCTTTAATATGCTGAAATTTAGTTTGTGAACTAAGTGATGTCTGATTCTTAGAGAATACTCCCAAAGATACTGTATCTGAGATTTTCTCGTGTATGCTTCTAATTGACATGAGAAGAAGATTGCTCTTGCCATACTGAGATAGAATCCCTTTTACAGAGTTCAGTGACATATCTTGTATCCAATAGATACATGGCTGGATGGAATAAAGCTACTTGGAGACAAATGGAAATCCATAGATATCTTGAACATATTGTGATAAAAATGCATAACATATTATCATTTTTGGAATTTGGATTTAATTAAAAAATAAAGACAGACAAATTTGGCAATGTCTGGATTTTTTTAAACTGGTCATAAAGCCATTTGAAATAGTAACCTAAGTACATTGGTTTTGAGAAGACATGTGACTGTCATCAAATGTCTGGGAGATCTCTGTGGTTTTAATAGATGAAATGTTTATGTTGCTGAGTTTATGACAGGAAGAGTAAACAGAATAGGCAATTAACTTTAGATTTTCACTTCAAAACATAATTTTAAATTTCTTCATTCAAAGGAATTGAGATTTTAGTTCAGGGAGACCTGTAACCCCAACCGAAGTGGTTTCCAGTCTGTGAAGCTCTCAAGCCAAGAGACTTTGTATAGAAGTTTTCAAGTTATTAGAACTGAATAAGTTTAGGCCATTGGAATTATGATAGGTTTATGCCAGCACACTTGGAAAGGTTGAGGTTGGTTGGCTTGCTGAGCTGGTTTGTTATTCCGCAGACATTTCATTACCGTGCTTGGTAACATCCTCAGTGCAGCCTCTGATGAAGCGTTGGTGTGTTTTCCCACCTGGCTTTTAAACTCTGGGGTCCGTTGCGATGGATTGCCTCACTTCCAGGTTTCCTCCGTAGTGGAATGTATATTCAATGTGAACTCAACCCCATATACATTCCACTACGGAGGAAGCCCGGAAGTGAGGCAATCCATCGCAACGGACCCCAGAGTTTAAAAGCCAGGCGGGAAAACACACCGACGTTTCATCAGAGGCTGCATTGAGGATGTTACCAAGCACGGTAACGAAACGTCTGCAGAACAACAAACCAACTCAGCGAGCCAACCAACCTCAACACCTACAACCTGAGCTACAACTCTACTCCAAAACCTTAGAGACTTGGAAAGGATTCTAAAAATGTCTCATCAGCCATCCAAGGAAAAGAGACTAGGAGGAATAAATTAAGTAGAAACTTTAAAAGTTAAGATAAAATGGCTCAATCCTGAGCAAATGTAAAAGAATAGTAGTGGGGAACAGGTTTGTTTTGCTGTTTGTGTTAAAACCATTCTAATTGTCTTCTATTTGTGTAATCAACAGATGTTCTGTTATTAAAGAACATCTGCAGTCTTTTGTGAATATCTTTTGGTGACTAACCACCATGGTATCCAACTGCAAAAAGTTAAATTTATGATATATCAAATCAGGTTTCATTTTAGGAACAGACATATCCAGTGTTACTATAGCTGAGGTCACAATAAGATCACTTATTGCATTAAAATACCAATTTGCTAAAGCTCTGAAAAGAACGTCTTTTTCTTGTTTTAGACATACAATGTTGATCATCAGGCAGCTGATAGTGCAGGAACAGCTACTGCCTACCTTTGTGGGGTCAAAGCAAACTATGGAACCATTGGACTGAGTGCAGCAGCTAGACGAGGACAATGTACAACAACTTTTGGCAATGAGGTCATGTCAGTACTTAAGAGGGCAAAAGATGCAGGTATAGTATATTTCGAAAATACCTGTACAAAATGACATTTAATAATCATTCTAATCTCAATAAATTATAAAAGCTGGGAGGAAAATCCAAAAATAGTTGAAATGATAAAGGTGACCTTGACAATTTTTGAACTGCTATATGGACGCAGCGGGGGAAGAACTATTTCAGTGGCCCATTATTGCTACATAGTAAGCAGAACATTGACCAGTAATAATAGCCTGTACATTTTATTTTGTAACTTGAAGCTGTTTGAAGTCTACGTACTACCTAATACTGATTGCATATACAATGATTTCAGAATAAACCAATCTACAAAGAGAAAACCTTATAGGGAGAGTTATTTTTGGAGAAAGTGTGGAAACAGCTGCTGTGTTAGAAATATGTGCCATTTGAAAGTGTTGTTTTAGCATGCAATATTTGTCCCAGTTGCTGGTTACCATAATTTGAATTTTCCAGTGACAGAGCTCCTTGCAACCAATTCAATAGAAAATGTGAAGTGTGCTGGCTGGCAGTAGCATGATACAGGAACAAGTGAGAGGGTGCACACGTTCTTTGATGTGGTAAAGGAGGTCCTGGAAGAAGAGTTGCAGAAGAGGAGGGAAGTCCTATACCTGCAAGGGAAGAAAAGAGTGCATCTGGCATTCCTGTCCCCTTTTCTGAAGAAACTGCCACTACCCCACCTGGCCTCATCTCCTCCTTCTTCATACTAAGGGAAACTACTCGAAAGATGCTGATGACCAGAGACTCCTTTTCCCCTGGTGATTCACATCGCTGTAAGGAGTTAATGAAGCTCACACAAAAGTTCAAAGTTAACCTCAAACATAACCAAAACTAACAGAGTTAAATGGCTGAAAATCTGAAAAATTAAGCTCTCCGTTTCAACTTCTCCTCCATTCTTTCCTTGCAGTTCAAGATGAATTATGATTCATGCTACTGAGACCATGATTCTCTGTGCCCTCAATTTGGTGTTTCATCCTTCACCCTTGTTCAACTATTTTCCTCCCTGATGCTCCATGTTCCATAAATTTTCTTCTGACTCAGCTTCTTGCACCTACCTATCTTGATATAGAAGTACTGGTGTTGGACTAGGGTGGACAAAGTTGGAAGTCACCACACCCGGTTATAGTTCAACAGGTTTATTTGATATCACAAGCTTTCTGAGCGTAGCCCCTTCGTCAGGTAACAAAGATTAATTAACAAAAGTAACAAAAATTAACTCCGAGTCTGCAAAGGGAGTATTGTATATCTCTGAAGAATATTCAAATTTTGCTGAAGAGACATAATGTTTGGATAGATTATCCAATACAGTTGATCAACTGGATACCAAGTCAGAAAACAGAAACAAAAACAGAAGTTACTTGAAAATCTCAGCAAGTCTGACAGCATTGTCGAGAGAAAGCAGAGTTAACGTTCTCTCTCTCTCTCTCTCTCTCGGCTCCATCTCCACCTATCATTTTCTCATTTATGTAGACCACAAACCGGAGAGGTCCCAGCACTGATCCCTGTGGAACACCATTAGTCACAACCCTCTATTCCTAAAAGCATCCTTGCACTGCTACTCTCTGTCTCCTATGCGTAAGACAGTTTTGTATCAAGCTCGCCCCTGATATCATGTGACTTCACGTTTTCTGCCAGTCTTCCATGAGGGACATTGTCAAAGGCTTTACTGGAGTCCACGTAGACTGCATCAACTGCTTTGCTCTCATCAATCATCTTTGTCACCTCCTCAAAAAATCCGATCGTTAGTGAGACATGACCTCCCCTGCACAAAACCGTGCTGTCTATCTCTAATAAGTCCATTTGCTTCTAAATGTGTATAGACCTTGTCCCTCAGAATCTTTTTCAATAATTTCCCTACCACTGATGTGAGGCTCACAGGCCTATAATTTCCAGGATTATCCCTGTTACTCTTGTAGATTCATTGAGTCATACAGCATGGAAATAGACTCTTTGGTCCAACTAATCCTTGCCAAACATAATCCCAAACTGAACTAGTCCCACCTGCCTGCTCCTGACCCATATCCCTCCAAAGCTATTCATGTATCTATTCAAATATCTTTTAAACGTTGTAATTGTACCTGCACCCACCACTTCCTCAGGAAGTTCATTCCACATGCGAACCACCCTCTATGTAGAAAGTTTGCCTCATGTCTTTTTTAATCTCTCTCTTCTCACAATAAAATGTTCCCCCAGTCTTGAAATCCCCCATCCGAGGAAAAAGACAACTACCATTAACTCTTACTATACCTCTCATTATTTTATAAACTTCTTTCAGGTTGCTTCTCAATTTCCTAAGGTCCAGTGAAAAAAGTCATTCTCCAGTCCTCTGGAACCTCACCTGTGGCCAAAGAGTGGCCACAGTTGTGGCCAAGTTGCTCCAGCAACTTGTTCTTCTACCTCCCTCAATATTCTGGGATAGATCCCATCAGGACCAGGGGACTTATCTACCTTAATACATGGCTTAGAAATTTGACACTACCCTGTCTGAGATCATCTTCCATCAATTCCTTCTCTTTGGTGAATACCGATACAAAGTATTCGTTTAGGACCTCATTTGCCTCTTCTGGCTCCACACATAGATTCCCTCCTTTGACCTTGAGTGGGCCAACCCTTCCTTGGCCACCCTCTTGCTTTTTATATATGTGTAAAACTCTTTGGGATTCTCCTTAATCCTGTTTGCTAATGACTTTTCATGATCCCTTTTAGCCCTTCTAATTTCTTGTTTAAGTTCTTTTCTACTTTCTTTGTATACTTAAAGGACTTTGTCAGTTCCCATCCTCCTAGACCTTATGTACACTTCCCTTTTCGTTTTGACCAAGGTCATAACATCCCTGGTCATCCAAGGTTCACATAATTTGCCATACCTATGCTTCATTCTGAATGGACCCAAAATGTTAACTTTGCTTCCTCTCCACAAATGCTGCCAGACCTGGTAAGTTTTCCAGCAATTTCTGTTTTATTTCTGATTTCCACCATCCACAGTTCGTTTGTGTTTTTGTTTGTGTTTGTGTTTGTGTTTAGTGTTTTATCATAGAAAACAAGTAGTTTTTATCTGAGTTGTGAATTATCAGATCAACCATACTCTCATTGAATAGGGGAGCAGAATGAATGAGCTGAATGGCATACTTCTATTCCTATATCTTATAGGCTGTGGTCTGTCTCTGCACGGTGTTTTTCCCAGTCAATTATTAAATAAAATGCTTGAACATGCTTGCTCAGAACATTATCCATTTCATGATAAACACAGACTGATATGTCTATGTTCTTAATGACCCGGATAAACAGATTGTACATTGTCAAAAAGTATCATGCTCCATTTCACTTAAAATAATGAAAGTCACTTTTTGCAAAGGTAACAGTCACAAAGCAAGGCTGCCATTAAATTCAAATGTTTTTTCACAACTAAGTGGGTAATATTACATGGCATTATAATTAGAACAACGAATTCCACATTCGAACCATTCTCTGTACTCTTTATTTACTTAATAGATATATTAGTAACTACATTATTTTTGTGATTCCTAGTTCTGATTTAAAGCAAAATTTATTCTGACTTTTTCTATTCGCCTACTTTTCATTAACATTAGATAATCTTTAATTTTTTCATTTTGCACAGGAAAGTCAGTTGGCATCGTAACAACCACTCGGGTTCAACATGCTTCTCCAGCTGCTACATATGCCCATGTTGCAGACAGAGATTGGTACAGTGATGCTGAAATGCCACCCGATGCAATTAAGAATGGTTGCAAGGACATTGCTTTTCAGCTCATAAATAACATAGATATTGATGTAAGTTTTGTTTATTTTTATAAGATTTAAAGGTTCATCAAACCACAATGCACTTTTATCATAGTTAAGCATTTTGAACAAATAATTAATTATATTTTTATCTTATAATTATAAATTCATTGTAAGTAAGTAGTTAAATATTATTTTTATAGCTACTTCCATACTTGTGATGCAATTTTAACTATTTCCTTTTGCTTTTTACATTTAGATAACTTTACTCAAATCTGTGCCTAGTGACCTGACCATTTAAATACTTTTTTTTCAAATATTGACTTGTATTCTATTGCTTCATTGTCTTGCTTTGTTTGCGGTAAATCATGTCTCACAAACTTGATTGAGTTTTTTTGAGGGGGTTACCAAAAAGATTGACGAGGGCAGAGCAGTAGACATTGTTTACATCAACTTTAGTGAAGGCTTTGACAAGGTTCTGCATGGTAACTAATTAGTAAAATTAGATGACATGGGATTCAAGGAGAGCTTGCCAATTGGATGCAAAATTAGCTTGAGAGTAGGAGACAGAAGGTGGTAGTGGAGGGTTGTTTTTTGGACTGGAGGCCTGTGACCAGCAGTGTTTCACAGGGATTGGTATTAGATACACTTTTATTTGTCATTTATGTAAATAATTTGGTTGAAACTTTAGGAGACATGGTTAGTAAGTTTGTGGATGACAACAAAATTGGTGGTTTAGTAGACAGTGAAGAAGGTTATCTAGGATGACAAAGGGATCTTGATCAATTGGGTCAATGGGCTGAGGAGTGGCAGGTGGAGTTTAATTTGGATAAATGCGAGATATTGTGGTTTGATAAAATAAACAAGGGCAAGACTTACACAATTAATGGTAGGGCCCTGGGTAATGTTGTAGAACAGAAAGACCTGGGGTTCAGATACATAATTCTTTGAAGTTTACGTCACATGTAGACAGGATGGTTAGAAAAGTGTTTTGCACATTCGTCTTTATCGCTCAGACCTTTGAGTATAGGAGTTAGGATGTCGTGTTGAGGTTGGTGAGGCTTCTTCTGGAGTAGTGTGTATAATTCTGGTCACCCTGTTATAGGAAAGATATAATTAAATTGAAGAGGGTTCAGAAAAGATTTACCAGGATGTTGCCGGGAATGGAAGGTTTGAATTTATAAAGTTAGGCTGGATAGACTGGGACTTTTCTCACTGGAGCGTAGAAGGTTGAGGGGTGACCTTACTGGGGTTTATAAAATCATGAGGGGATTAGATAAGGTGAATAGCAAAGATATTTTCCTTAGGGTGGGGGAGTTAAAAGCTAGGGGCATATTTTTAAGGTGCAAGGAGAGAAAGTTAAAAAAGATATGGGCACCCACTGATTGTGCCAACGTGGAAACTTTACCCCAGAGTTTCTGTTATAAAGTACTGACTAATCACAGGATTTGACAAACATTTTGTCAGTATCTAATCTACTGTTTGATATTAGGGAATGATACATTTAAATTGTGTGAAACAAATAAACATAAGGTAATAAAATAATCTGTAATACACTGCAGTAAAAGCTAATATAACTGTGGGTTTGTTTTTCCTTGTAAACCATGCTGCTGGAGAACTTTGACCAATAGAATTGTTGGATACTCAGCTTGGAGGACAAGTCCAACATAGTAAAAACTGCAATTTTTTTTTCTACCTTTCACAATTTCACAAAAGTTTACATTAAAACATCTAACTATTTGAGAACTGAAACATACCATCTGGCCCAACAACATGATGGGGTGGTATCCATTACCGGAACAGGAGCTGTAGACCTATCTCTCTCCTCTGTGTCGACACCCACGTATGTTCAGCTATCAACTAAGCTGTGTTAGCACTGGCAAAATAAAGGGTAAGTGGGGACTGGTCAGAAAACTTTGGAGCATTTGGACCACCCCTGCTTCTCCTGGCTCCACAGGAATGTTTTCAGTCTTTTTTTTTCAATGAAATTATGTTTTTGTCGGCTGTTCAAACAACAGAGGTCACTAAGACTCCCAGGTGGAGCAAGAGTGCTTCTCCCAGCTATACATTCGAATTGCAGGCCTCTATCAGTTACATATTGCTCCCAACTCTCCAAATTCTGCTTATGTTTTAGCTGAACAATCTTGCTACTCCACCAGATACCTGCCTGTAACAGATGTACACAGCTCACTGGTACTATAATGATCAATTTCCCATGTCTGTGCCTGTGCCTGTACCTGTTTTAAGTACATACAATATTTGTTGAATGTAGGTTCTATTTGATTCAGGTTATATCATATTTCTGGATATTTTTATACAAAGTTATATTTTATATCAAATGAGCAAGTCTCAATAAATAATCTGAAGGAACTACTTACATTTCTATCTATCCAAATTGCATTCTCAAGACATGTCAAAGTGCTTTATAACCAAAGAATAAAAGTGCAGTTAGTTAACACATTAGCAACCATCAAAGCTAATTGCAAAGACTTTCCTACAAACAAAATGATTGTCTACTAAGTCTATCAATGGTGTTATTAGTTGAGGAAAGCATGTTGAACCAGGATGAGATGACGTTTCTACTGATCTTTGAATTGTATCATTGAGATCTTTTATGATCACCAGTGCAGACAGGTGTAGCCTCAATCTAACCGTGGGTATCACACTTACAGTTTTACATCAGCCTAGATAGTGTTCTCCGTTTAAAGTGTGGTCCAAACTACCACCTTCTTGCTCAAATTTGACATACTCCACCAAGGACATAGGCATTTCTCTTCATTTAGATCGATACAATTGGTTATATTGGTTGAGGGACAACACTATAAAGCATGCAGTAAGGTAAGGAAGCCGGCCTCCATGAGCTACCGCAGCTGTTACGAGGAGTGATGTCACCACCGTCATAGACTTCATTAGCAAGTGTGTAGAGGACTGCGTGCCACAGATGTCAAACCGCATATTACTCAACCAGAAACGTTGGGTGAACCGGGAAATCCATTGCCTACTGAAGACCAGGCGTCCGGCATTCAGGTCGGATGACCCAGACTTTTACAGGAAATACAAATACAACCTCTGCAAGGCACATAGGAATGTCAAGAGGCAGTACTGGACCAAATTAGAGGCACAAACTAACCACATGGACACTCGCCACCTGTGGCAAGGCCTACAAAACATAATAGGATACAAGATGAAGCAGAACAAAACAGTGGACAAAAACACATCCCACCCTGGTGCAGAGAATACTTTTTACACTCAATTTGAGCAGAATGCCAGTAGAATGGTATCACCTGCACCGACAGCCCCAGACGCACCTGTTCCCTCAGTCATCGCTGCAGATGTCAGATTGGCTTTCTTGAGGGTGAACCTGAGGAAAGCAACTGGCCCAGACGGTGTCCCTGGCCATGCACTCAGATCCTCTACGGACGGGCTGGTGGGAATATTCACTGATATCTTTAGGATCTCCTTGCTACAATCTGAAGTCCCCACCTGCTTCAAGAAAACCACCATCGTCCCAGTACCAAAAACAACACATGCAACGTTCCTCAACGACTACCACCCAGTGGTTCTGACCTCCATAATTATGAAATGCTTTGAGGTTAATCATGGCTCACATCAACTTGAGCTTCCCAGGCTGCCTCATTCCCTTGCATTTTGTCTACCAGCGCAACAGGTCCACAACAGTCACCATTTTCCTAGACCTACACTCATTCCTGAACCATCTAGATGATAAAGATACCTATGTTAGGCTTCTATTTATTGACTACAGCTCCACCTTCAACATTATAATCCCAACCAAACTAATCTCCAGACTTTGTGACCTTGGTCTCGGCTCCACTCTCTGCAACTAAGTCCTTGGCTTCTTGACCCACAGACTGCAATCAGTGAAGACAGACAACAGCACCTCCCCCACAATAATACTCAACACCAGCACCCTGCAAGGATGCAGATTCAGCCCCCTACTGTATTCCCTATACACTCACGACTGTATGGCCAAATTTCATCCAAACGCCATCTCTAAGTTCATTGATAACACTAACGTCGTAGGCCAGATATCAAACAACGGTGACACAGAATATAGGAAAGGGATAGAATGCTTGGTGTCATGGTGCAAAGATAACAATCTCTCCCTCAATGTCAACAAAACTAAAGAACTGATAATGACTTCAGGAAGAAAGAAGGAGGTCATGCCCCCACTACATCAATGAAGTTGAGGTGGAGAGGGTTGAGAGCATCAAGTTCCTAGGAGTGACGATAAGCAACAATCTGCCCTGGTCCTCCCATGTAGATGTGATGGTCAAGAAGACACAACAATGTCTCTTCTTCCTCAGGAGGCTTAGGAAATTCGCATGTTCATCAGGACCCTCAACAAATTTTATGGATGCACCATAGAAAGCCTTCTATCTGAGTGCATCATAGTTTGGTATGGCAACTGCTTTGCCCAGGACCATAAGAAACTACGGAAAGTTGTGCACACAGCCCAGACCATCACGCAAGCCAATCTCACATCCACACTTCTTGTTGCCACAGAAAGGCTGCCAACATCATCAAAGACCCTTCCCACCCTGGTTATAATCTCTTCCAATCTCTTCCGTCAGGAAGAAGATACAGAAACTTAAACACACATACCAACAGGTTGAAGAACAGGTTCTTCCCCACTGTTATCAGACTCTTTAATTTTGAACCTAATGTTGATCCTGCTTTGTGCACCTCCTCTGCAGCCATAACCCTGAATGCCTCACTCTGTCGAAACACTCTATGTCCTTCTATAATATGACTTAACTATACAGCTTGCAAAGCAAAACTTTACACTGTATTTAAGTACATGTGACGACGATAAATCAAATCAAATCAAAGCAACTGAACCCTCTGTTGGTGTTATTCTGCTCCATACTCTAACTCGCTATTTGAGCTAACTGACTATCATAAGGTATAAGTGATATGAATTTTGCCAAAATTAATCTTTATGAATATACATGTCTGGATCTGTTTTGTGACAAAATTTAATTATACAAAAAAATTTACATATCCTTTCTCACATGAAAGTTAACCTGGGGGAGATAGGGACATCATGGTTTTGTCACTAGAACTAGTAAACCAAAACTTTGAGTTAATGTCCTGGGGACATGGGTTCAAATGTCAGCATGGCAGATAGTAAACGTTGAATTGAATAAAATTCTGGAATGGAAAAAAGCTAGTAACTATGAAATCATTGCCAATTAACGTAAAATCCACTTTGCTCACTAATCTCCCTCTGGAATGAACCTTAACAGGCCCACAGCAATGTGATTGACTCTTAATTGCCCTTGGGGGCAATAGGCACAGGTGATAAATATTGGTCATGAACAAATTAAATCAGTGATTGCTTTTCATGTCTAATTTATTTCCACTAAATGTGATGGCAGCCAGAGGAACAATTGTTGGTCATGACTAATTTTGCAATGGGACTACAGACTATTAGTTGTTGATGGTTTGTCCTAACTTAAATTTCATGTGAGAAAAAGAAACCGTATTTTTATTTTTTCAGGTCATACTTGGAGGAGGAAGAATGTACATGACTCCTGAAGGGACACCTGATCCTGAATACCCAGAGAACCCCAGTCAAAATGGCACTCGAAAAGATAAAGAAAATCTGATTGAAAAATGGCGCAGTATCAAAGAAGTACTGATCAATATTTTTCGCAGCCAGATATTCCATTGAATACTTAATCAAATAATAATGTGCCCAGTTATGAATTAATGCCTTCTAACATTTTTCAGGATGCACAATATGTGTGGAATAAAAAACAGTTTGATGCTGTCGACGTGAAGAAAACTAAATATTTGATGGGTAAGTCCACTGAAAGTTATTCTTTGCAACACTCTTTTATAAAGGGTAATAAATTCTATAAGAAAGCCCAACATAAGAATGTAGTGATGAGTGACCCTCTCAAGCCACTGTAGTCCATAATTTTAGGGTTGCACCCACAAAAAAAAGCGTAACACGTTGCACCCACAAAACTGGAATTCCAGAAATTTGATCTGGCAACTGTGAAGGAAAGGCAATATGGTTCTAAGTCAGGATGAGCATTCCTGATAATTTTCATTTTCTTCCGCATAGATCTCTGAGGTCTGTACGCAGCATGACTTCCGATCACTGTGTGCGGATCCTTGGAGCGGCTGTGTGTGTGTGCAGTTAGCAGCTTGAAGGGAGCATTGGTCAGGATGGTGCGCGGCTTGGAGAAGAACTTGTGATGTAGATTGCATTTTGGATATTAAATTGTACATTATCATTTTCTCCTGTCATTAACTTGCGAGTTCCAACCCCTCTGTAAATTTGAGGTCATTCCAAAAATTAGCTACCTGTGTTCTAACTTGCACCAAAACTGTCTGGAATGTTTCGTGGATTAAAGATTGTACATAAATAATAGTTGTTGCAAAAAATTCACTTAATATCTAAAGAACCAGAAACTAATGAAGAGAGTTTTTGAGAAGGTTTGTAGCTCGGGTGCTCGATGAGACTGTGGACTTGCTTGCCAAGCCAGTCTACCACCTCACTCATGAAGAGGTGCTAATTTATTTATAAAGCAGTTACGTTAAAATATATCAAAATACTAATTTCTCTTAATATAAATGTGATCCTTAAATTGAACTTCACACAGTAATTGGGCTGATACTTGTTGGTGTTCTTGAGAAACCTGTCTGCTTTGTAGCAGAAAATAGGTCATAATATCATGATATAAGTACAGAATTAGGTCACTTAGCCTATCAAGTCTGCTCTGCCATTCAATCATGGCTGATACATTTCTCAAACCCATTCTTGTGCCTTCACCTAAACTTGTGTTCCCTTACTAATGAGCATATCTCTGTCTTAAAGACACTCAAAGATTTAGTCTCCACAGCCTTCTATGCTAATGAGTTCCACAGATTCACCACTCTCTGGCTGAAGAAATTCCTCCTTATCTCAGTTCTAAAGGGTTGCCCTTTCACTCTGAGGCTGTGCCTTCAAGTCCTCGTTTCCCCTACTAGTCAAAATATCTTCTCCATGTCCACTCTACCCAGGTCTGTCAGTCTTCTGTAAATTTAAATGAGATCCCCCTCATCTTCCTAAGCTCTACTGAGTACAGACCCAGAATCCTCAATTGCTCATCCTCTAGCAAGTCTTTCATGAGTCATTCTTGTAAAACTCCTCTGGATCCTCTCTAATGCCAACACATCCTTCCTTAGATACAGAGCCCAAAATTGCTCACAATATTCCAAATGCGGTCAGACCATAGCCTTTTTGAGCTAGAGATATGTTCATTAGTAACGGATCACAAGTTTAGGGGAAGGCACAAGAATGGGTTTGAGAAATGTATCAGCCATGATTGAATGGCAAAGCAGACTTGATGGGCTAAATGACCTAATTCTCTACTTATATCATGATATTATGACCTATTTTCTGCTACAAAGCGGACAGGTTTCTCTTGTATTCCAGCTCTCAAAATGAATGCTAACACTGCATTTGCTTTCCTAACTGCCAACTGAACTTGCATGTTAACCTTAAAAGAATCCTGAACTAGAACTCCTAACTCCTTTTATGCTTCGGGTTCCTGAAGCCTTTCCCTATTTAGAAAATATCTGTGCCTCTATTCTTCCTTCCAAAGTGCATAACTTCACAATTTTCCACATTTTATTCCATCTGTCACCTCTTTGCCCACTCTCCTAGCCTTTCCAAGTCCTTCTGCAGTCTCCCTGCCTCCTTCATACTACCTGGGCTTCATTATAATCTATTGGGCAGGTTTCCTATACGTTGGCTGAACCAGGAAACACCTAAATACTGCAATTTGCAGCAGGTCAGCCAATCATGATGTTAAAGTGGAAATAAGACTTTTAATGTGAGGTTGCATTCCATTTGGCTGAGTTTGCTGTTTAAATAGTGGAAGAAGAATTTGGTTTAAAGCAAACCCTGTTTTCTAAGCTTTCCTGGACATGCTTGTAGGTAAGAGAACTTCTCTTTCCAGAGAGTGGGAGAAGGATTCCAAATCACAGTGTAATCAAGTGGACTAATTAATTGCAGGGATGGTCTCCAAGCATCACCCCAGTGAATAAAGGTTTCTTTTAACCTCACAAGAATAGGAAAGATAAATACAGCTGCTAATTTCTCCCTATTTGCTGATAACAGAAGAACAGGAGTCCTATCTTCACACTTACAGTACCATCACTTCCATCATGCAGCAAAAGTGCCCACTGAAGCACTTTTCATTACTATCCGAGCACACTCATTCCTGTAAAATACTGCAGCTATCAGAAATTAAGCAAGAACTGCAGAAATATTCACAAATCTGGCAGCTTCAGTGGAGACAGAAGAAAATTATGAGTGGAATTTTATGATCCCCACAGTGTGAAGGTAGAAAGACTCATACATTGCAGCTCTGGGTGTGCCCACCACCTACCACCGCCTCCCCCACCCCCCAGGACTCCCATTTTTCAGGGCCAGAGTATCATGAGACGAATAAGTGACCAATTAATTATCACTTATACACCTCATCCCACACCCACCCATATTTTACCTACAGCAGCACAGCTCCATGCCAGTTGGGTAGCCAGTGGCTTTAGCTACACAGGCTGGCGTCAGGCAAGGAGTGTTTACCTTCTTCAGGATTTCCAGTATGACCATCACTGGCCGTGAATGCACTGGTTGTGATATTGCAAAATATTTTACATTCTGGAATGGCACCAGTGGACAGCATGGTAGTAAATGTAACACAACTATTCAAGAAAGGAGGAAAGAGAAAACCAGGAATTTCAGCCTGGTTAGTCTGACATTAGTTTTGAAATATTACTGGAATTATTATTAAGGGAAGTGTAACAGAATATCTAGAAAATCGTAAGTTATTTGAGGTTGCAACTGGCAAGGTAGATAAAGAAGAACCACTGGATGTAGCATATTTGGATAATCAAAATGCATTTGAAAAGGTACCCATAAGGGTGTTTTACACATGGAGTTAGAACTAATATATTGGCCTGCATAGAAGATTGGGTTGAAGGGAAGGAAATGAAAGATAGGAATAAATGGATAATTTTCAGGTTGACCGGACGTTACTAATAGAATGGCATTGGAATCAGTTCTTGGGACACATCTATTGATAATCTATATCATGAATATCATCAAGTTGCCTTAGTCCCATAGGCTGCTCTTTCATTAGAAAGAGAGATTATTGATGTTGAGTTTAACCACAATGTCACCACGCCTCAGACAAGTGGTGTTGTTGAGAAGATGGGCCTTCATGGCAACCTCAGCCTGTACAAGAATTGAACTGCGCTGTTGTCACCAAGCTATGTTGCAAGTCAACCATCCAGCCAAATGAGTTAACCAACCCCCTATCAATGACTTTAGATGAAGGGACCATATGTATTGTATCCTCGTGTAACGATGTAAAGCTAGAACAATACTTACATGTGAAATAACTCCACAAAGGCAGGTATGCTGTCACCAAGTCACCCTTTATTTACATCTGGATTATTCTTGACACTGATTTGGCTTCCTCAGAGCCAGCTCTCAGAGTGAACAGAACCACTGACACTCCTGTTTATATCTGTCAGCCAGGGCTCCCCAATTGGACCATATTAACAGTCTGAATCAGGGAATTCATATTCTAAGAGGTCCACCTGGCTGATGTTGTTACAATCACTATAGCGAAGAGGGTACAAGGAGCTGAATTTTCATGGCTTCACTTTCTAGCAGACAACTGGACAGTTTTTGACTCTCAAACCTGATTCCTATAGCAGTGGGCCTTCAAGTTCCTATTTATCAGGGCAAACCAATTAGGAGTCTGCCTCGGGGGCAGAGGGCCTTCAGCGATAGATACCTTGTATATCACTGTCAATAACTCCCACCTGGCCCAGTTTTGTGTCAGAAGGATGAAGATGCCAAGGATGAGCTGTCTTCACAGACTAAGTCTCAGGATGCGCCGATGCTCACACCTGCCTGGTTAGTCGGTTTTCAATAGGGGTCAATTGTCAATGTGCTTGCATCTCGCTGATCACTCCATGTGCACTGATAGGGGCATGTGGGTGTAGAAATGGTGTCTGGTTGCATGTGCAGTTGAAAGCTCCCTGTCCCAAACCCTCAGCTGTAGATGCTTAAACTGTTCTGTACTGCTACGAAGCCTGGCTGCAGTGTATCCTGCTGGATCTGTGAAATGCTGGTCAGATCAAGCCCTTTCCTGGCAATTGGCACTCACCTGTCAAGCAACGGATAAGGAATGCTTTTCAAGGCAGCCTCTCAGTCTGGTCATTCCTACATCACTTCAGCACATTAATAAAACTTCACAACGTACCAGTTTCATTGAGGTTGAACCCTGCTGCTAAGTTTTTGTCTTTTGCTAACTGTTGGCTCTTCTTTAGCTTCTTTAATCACTCTAATTGCCTTCCTGCCCAGGCCATCAGAGTTCCCAATTTCACCAATCCAACGTAGGGAAAAGCAGCCAAGGCAGGAATGTGCCTGCAAACTGGCCCAGTGCACTTTTTTTTAGAATTCGAATTAGATTTATTGTCACATGTACTCTCATGAGTACACGTTGCCACTTACGGTGCCATCTTAGGTACAAAGGTACCTAGGTACAGAAGCTTAAGTACAAAATTTTAGGAAAAAATTAGAAAAGTACAGTAATAAGAAGTTTAGAATAACAGTCCTTCCAATCCAGTCCGTACTGGCACCCAGCCTCCAGACTGCACCGGGCATCCCTCAAAGCTCTCGAGACCGGGAGGCTGATCTGGATTCACCTCGAGGCTGGGAGTCCGTACTGGCTTCACCTCGAGGCTTACAAGGCTGGGAGTCCATGCTGAGGCGGAAGTACGTGATGACTTCACTCAAAGCTCATGGACAAGAGGTAAGAAGAAAGAAGGAAAGAAAAAACACAAAAAGAGACAAAGAAGAAAAGAAATGGATGAAGCGGATGACCTCCGACTGAGGAATCCTACTCCACTGCCATCTAGGGAAGCCAGTTTTTTTTCTCATTAAATCCAACTCCGTGGCCTGGGGCAAATTTCCAACCAAAGATTTTATAAAGGGATATAGGCAGGATAACTAAATGGGAAAGAATATGACAGTTAGGGTATAATGCAGGGAAAATTGAGGTTATTCACTTTGCTAGCAATGGTAGAAAAACTGAATTTTCTGAAATGCTGACAAACTATTAAAACTTAATATTCATAAAGATTTTTCTTTGTGCAAGAAACATAGTTAACATGTCCATACAGCAAGGAAGTAGACAGACAGGTAATGAATAGATATTTATTACAAAGAGTTTTAGTACAGGAATAATGATATCTTGTTACTTTGATGAGACCTCATTCAGTTTCATTCAGCCAGGCAGATTCAGCCATTGCTTTCAAAAAGGAATCCGTCAAATGCCTGAAAGAAAACCATCTGTAGGGTGTTGCCAAATGGACTGAACAGTGGGACTAGCTAAATTACTCTTGCAGAGGGTCAGCATGAATTCAAAACATAGAAATGACCTCCTTCTAAGTAACAACCACTCTATGACTTGTATATCAAGACCATAAAACCCACTTCCTTTTCAGCATCTCACAGCCAGACATTTGAGAATAAATATTCAATATCATAAAATAATGAATGAATGCACATCTTGTTTTATTGTTAGGTTTGTTTGAACCCAAGGATATGAAATATGAGTTAAATCGAAATAATACGATGGATCCTTCTATTGTTGAAATGACTGACAAGGCCATTCAAATTCTTCGGAAGAATCCCAAAGGATTTTTCCTTTTTGTTGAGGATAAGTATTTAAACCTTTGCTCAATCCACTTCTAGAAATCTTGCGTCTTACAGCTTTCAAGGTTAATTATCCAAGGTATTTTTCCTCTCTGCATCATTAGTGTTGAAGTAAATTTTTTAAAGAAAAAGCGTTGTTCGCTGTCAGCCTGGTATTTAATACCTGTAAATGAGTCTGAATTGACGACGATACAGTTACCTTGGTATAATTGATGACTGCAATGGAAATTGTTGTTTGTGGTTATATATTTAAGTGCCAGTGCTGGCATGAATTGTATTTGTTAGCCAAATTAATAGGTTGAAAATGGGGCCTGGAGTTGAATCTAGCGCAAATAAAAGGGATGGAAGTCGAGACAACAAGCATGGGGCTGGATGAACACAGCAGGCCAAGCAGCACCACAGGAGCAGGAAAACTTGACGTTTCGGGCCTAAACCCTTCATCAGAAATCTAATTGTTTTGATGACTAAATGTTACTATAGTAAATTCACAGTCCAAGTATTGCACTAAATTGGTAATGTCATCTCCAAGAGGTGAGAAGAACTGACAAGGCAACACATGTGGTTTAATGCAAGTCACAGTAAATAGCACTCTACAGCAGAAACTCTGAGTAACATTTCCCTCAACCCAGGACACAGCAACATTTTGCAAAGTAGGACAGTAGCAACCTTGCCATTGATGCCTGTGATAAAGTCAGATGTTCATCTTAATCCAGGGATTAAAGGTAGAACCACCTATTTTAAAAATCTTGCATTATATTACCAAAATTGAGAAGATATACTTTTTTTTTTGTTTCTTTAAGTGGTAGAATTGATCATGGACATCATGATGGAACAGCAGTGCAAGCTTTAAATGAAGCAGTCAAATTTGATGAAGCTATTGAAAGAGCCAGTCACTTGATAAGTGATGTTGACACTCTCACTATAGTAACTGCAGATCATTCACATATGTTCGCATTTGGTGGAAAAGCTCTTCGTGGCAATCCAATATTTGGTAAGTGACAGTACGTTCCTTCTGTTCGTATAAGAAATATCTACTTGGACTTTGAATGAGGGACTTTTGTTTGATAACGTTTCTGTGAAATGCCTTGTGGTGGTTTTCAACATTGAAAGCACTAGATAAATTCAAATTATTGTTATTGACTGTAATTCAGTTGCTAAAAATGTATTTCCACAAAAATATTTCAAAATCAATTTTTTTGGTGTGAAATTTGGTTTAGTAAAATCTATCATAACATTGCTAAGATTTATGCTGAGCTACATTCATTCTAACATGCTAGCATAGAATGTGGCATCAGAGTTCATTTAAAATAAATTAACAAATGACTGTGAAAATTTAGCCTTTGATAGCTAATTAGTTTCATTCACCAATTCACAAAGTAACAGAATTGTTATATTGCAGATGGGGACATATGGCATCTTGCACCATTTCTATCAGCTACTACCTAATCCTGCTCACCATTTCTATCCAAATAATCATCCAATACCCTCTTGAATGCCTCCATTGAACCTGCCTACATATTTCAAGGCAGTGCATTCCATACCCTAGCTGCTCACTGAGTTAAAAAGCTTTTCCTCACTTCACGCTTGCTTCTTTTGCAAATCACTTTCAATCTACACCCTTTTGTTCCTGTTCCCTTTAGATAGTTTGTCCCTATCTATTTTATTCATTCCACCCATGATTTTGAAAATCTCCATCAAATCTCCTCTCGGCCTTCTTCTCTTCAAACAGAGCAGTCCCAACTTCTTCAATCTATCGTCATTACTGATGTTTCACATTCCTGGAACCATTCTTGTAAATCAATTCTGCACTCTGTCTAATACATTCTCATCTTTCCTATAATGTTCACAGCTGTACAAACTACTCCAGCTGAGGTCTAACAATTCCATTTTGAGGACCATTATCCCATGTGTGCTATGTACAACAATTGTAAAGACATTCTATATAAATGGTCTTACAAATTTACTAAATACCATGCACAGAGGAAATTTCTCACCTATCATTTTGATAATTATCTGCTGATCTACAGCTGTTTTGATTTTGTTCTTTAAAATTGTACATTGATTGAATTTGGATGGTTATGATTCCTCCAAATTGGTAAGTATTCTTGGTTTCTCACCTCTTGATTAATCCTCAATAACTACAATATGTAACCTATCTTGCGATACTTTTTTTGCACTAATTTATTTATAGTATACATCTAGACATTATATTTAAGTTACAATTATGTTAGTTAATAATCACTTAGGGAAATCAACTCATCCAGCACGCGCCTTTGAGGAGAAAACTGAATTGTATAAATTGGTCTCGTAATGCTCAATTAAATTTAAGGAAGAATTTTAAATTGGTTTAAAAAGTTACAGTTAGAATATTATTAACATTAAAATATATTTTTTTAATGTATTATTTAAGCAGTACATTTTTGAGTTGACCATACACTATAACTTGAAGTTAAGATTACAAAACTTTAGCAGAAGGCCATTGTGGAGGATTTAGGTTTTTGCTTGTCCTCAGTCAAGTTCATGCTTTGGTTCCTTTTTGGGCTTTTGAAAAATCCAAACTAAAGTATATCCAATGAACTAAACAGGAAATACATTGAATTACATTTTGTTGACAGTGTTTCTTTGACATTAATTACTGACTATGCATTGTTTAGGCAGCTGTGAGTAATAAATTATATTTTCAATTATTTAATATAGGACTGGCACCAGAACTGGCTTTGGACGGAAAACCATATACAACCATTTTGTATGGAAATGGACCTGGCTATGCAATCAAAAATGGCACACGACCAAATATAAACTTCACTGATTATTGTAAGAAAATTTGCGTTTTATATTTGTAGTAGTTACATGGATTAAAATGAACATTATAGTAGTACTCAAATGCTAAATTTGTTATTCAATGCTAATTCTACCACACAGAAAGTATTAATTATCCTTTTTATAATGCTATTCCACATTTAAGTTTATAGTATTTTCGAGGCATAGGTGAATGAGTTAATTTGGGATTAATAGTTCAAATTTAAATTAATTTAGAATAAAAACTTTCCTCGCTTTCTGATGGATTTAGTCTGGCACTGATTTATTAGACCACTGCAAGTAATTAATATGAAGTTCCATATCTTCTTGAACTTCCTTGACTTTGTTGCATAGAACAAACCAATTCTTTCTTCTCACAGTTGATATTCTGGGTGTACATAGAATACATGACAGCAACCATGAGGATTTGCAGCAGTCTCCATCTTCAGACCGATCTGTCAGAATACTGACACCCATTATAACTAAGCCACATTTCATTTATAGTACTACATAAGAGCATTTCCTGCACATATGAATGGAAAGGCATTAAGACCATTAGTGGCTACATCATGGGTCAAATGCACATGTGCAACTGGGGGCAGGAGTTAGAATAATTGAACATTGAATATTGTCAGTAATTTGATCAAGGGAGAAAGGGGTAAGACTGCAAATTGGAAAGCTGCAAATATAATGCTCTGTTCACAAGAGAAAGCATTTAAATTTGATCAAAATTCAGCTGGAGGGAAACCTCTTCAACCAAGCACGGGGACCTTGAGAGATGCTGTCAGCAGCCCACATCCCCTCTTTAGAGGAAAATTAATTTTGCCATTCTATTCTTCTCCACACCCACCTCCTGAAGCTGCTGTTGAGGAGGACTCCTACATTCAACTGTTGGTCTCCTGTCCTGGTGAGAGAATAGAGGCATGTGGTTGATATGCAACTGTTAGAATAGTCATTAACGGACCATATGTATATTGAAATTTGCTTCTCACCTTTTTCAGATAGGAGGACTGATGGCAGTCATTTTCCCAAGCACACAACTGTATTAGGAAACCATTTCCTCCCAAATTCCCATATTTTACTGGCTCTGCTCCCCTACTTCCTTTGGAATTCTCTTCCCTCGAGAATAGTGAAGGCTAGGTCCCTGGATATATTGAAAGCTGAGTCTGACAGACTTTCAATCAGAAGGGAGTCAAGAGTTACGGGAGACTAGCAAAAAAAATGGAGTTAAGGTCACAACTAGATCAATGTGGTCTTATTGAATGGTGGAGCAAACCAAAAGGCTGAATAGTCTACTTCTCCTCTTCTGAACTGATGACATAGAGTGGCAGAGGGGTGGATATGCAGACAATGTGGGAGTGGAGGTGGTAAATGAAAAACAGGACAGGGAGAATGTGAACAGGAAAGTAGGAGGGAAGAAATAGGATAGGGGAAGGAGAAGCATATGAAATGTGGAGCAAGACAGACTTAGGAACGTAAAAAGGATTTCACACTGGCTTTAAAATTACAGACCTAGAAAAGAGAAATGGGATGAAGCCAATAGGAGTACTTTGGCAAGAGAGAAAAGTTGGCCATGAGTAGAATACAATGCTCCCTGAAGGCTTAGGTTGGTTCCTCCAAGGATTGTAGTGGAAATCACTGTCACCTGCAGGCACAAGACAGCTTGTTACATCTGCATTGGTCTGACAAGTTGAAAACTAACCTGAATAATGACACAAATAACGTCTTTTAGGCAGTCCAGGTACATGATGGTAAATAAGGACTACCAAGAAATATTACCAACAGTGGATGGAACTGAGCTGGTTCTTAGTCACAGAGGAGCAGGGGTACAATTACTTTCACCATATCAGTAGTTTTGCAATGATTACAGCATTTAGATTTGATTGTGGTTATATATTGTTCAAATGCCTGTAACATGAGCTAGGAACTAATTAGCCGGGAACCTATTGTGTGAGTAATGCTTCAGGGACCACATTCATGGCTCCACTGGAAAGGTAGCCTTTGTGTAACATGGCCCTGGCTGAAGGCAGTCTGCTAGCTTGACAACAAAGTAAATTGTGTTTAAGATAAATAGCTCTAATCTTTCCAAGCAGGAATCAAACAAACAGCTAGAAGACAGAACAATGACAGATTGTAGTTACCAGCTTTCTTAGTTCTGAGCTGCAGACTGTTAGAAATGAATTCTCATGTGAATCACAAGTTAAATGTCCTATGTAGAAAGTAAGTCTGTGTAGTGACTGGGTTATTTTTCATAAATGTAATTTGGCAAGATGGTGTAAGTGAAACAACTTGCAGTTGTATAATGCCTTGACACAATCAGAAGTCCCAAAGTGCCTTATTTCAGTACAGATTGTACCAAGCAGTGTAATTGAAATATTAGAACAGGTAACCAAACATTTGATTGATGTTTTTGAAGAAGGGGAGAAAGATATCAATATAGGGACTTAATAGAAAGTGGGGTTGAAATGTTGAAGATACTGCAACTGAAAATGAGGTGGTGTGAAGCAGGCATGTGAAGGGACCTAAACCTGTGGTTGAAAAAGATTATATTGATTGGGTGGTGATAAACAATGGAAGCATCTAATGAGATTTTCTGTCATTTGCAGACAGCAAGAATTATGAACAACAAGCTGCTGTTCCACTGGCTTCAGAAACTCATGGAGCAGAAGATGTGGCAATTTTTTCTAAAGGCCCCATGGCTTATTTGTTCCACAAAACCCATGAACAGAATTACATTGCCCATGTGATTGCATATGCTGCTTGTATTCACCCGTACACAGAGTGTCCACCAAATTCCAGCAGCAGCAGTGGATTCTCACTCCAGCCTATGAAACTTCTCAGTACTTTACTAGTGACAATTTATTTTCTCAAGCATTAAAGCATCTTTAGCTGCCTAATATATAATGTTTAACTGCCTTAAAATTATAAATTCCATTTAATTCTACAAATAATTGAAAAGTAATTAATACTTCATCATAACTCATATTTTGTATTCTTTTCTGCTTATGTAGCAAAGGAAAAATACTTTCTTTAATATTTGTTACCTTTGAAAACTTGTTTTATTTTATTAATTCATGGATTATGGGTGTCACTAGTGAGGTCAGCATTTACTGCCCATCACTAATTGCCCTGGAGAAGTTGTGGTGAGTTTCCTTTTTGAATGGCAGCAATCTATGCATTGCTGCTGGGTAATGATTCCCAGATTCTGACTCCACGTCAGTTAAGGATAAGCAATATATTTTCAATACAGAAAATGTGTGACTTGGAGTGGAACCTGTAGGAGATGGTGCTCCCATGCACGGGCTGTTATGGAACGTTAGGGGTTACAAATTGTAGGTAGAGAAGGTATTATCAAAATAATAATTAGTCAAAGTAAATAGCAATAGTATAATTCTAACCATGGAATAATGCATGAATTCAGTCTGTTTCGCAAATCATTAAAGTATTAATTATGTGCTATTTGACTTTTTCTTTCAAAATATTGACTAATTATGATTCTGTTTAGTCACCAAAAGAAAACTAGAGTATCAAATCTGAGGTTGCTGTTGTAAGTCAAAGGAGACTTGCCAGTCCAATTCATAAATTGGTTAATTGAGGTCACTATGAAACAATACTTTCACTGACCATCAACAGAACATCATCCAAAAAGAAACAATCAAGTTGGCCAAGTTAGACAGGATCCTGAACCAGGTTGCTTGCTTGGTTTGCTTGGTTATCATCAGACAAATATTCTGGGATTTTGGTCAGCAAAAAGGGTCTCACCCACTGCTCAGAAAGTCAACAGGATATCTCAGTCAATTCCATGGAGAAGCCCTATTGGAATCAAGTGCCCTCCATGGCTGAAAGCCTGGTGGTGAGGTCCTGTTTACTCAGACACATTGGCTAATCAGAGGACAGCAGATCACCATTGCTGTCAGCTCCAGTGGGGCAGTGGTGGCTATTGGTGATGCCACTACCTGTGCACAGATTAACTAAGTGATCCCAGGGTATATTTGAGTCAAGGCTGGATGGGGGTCACATGGTAGGTGCTATGGAACAGTTGGGAGGAGCCAAATTCAAAGGCATGGGCAAAGAGGTCAGCATTCAGTAGTCACTCCTCACCCAATGCCATGAATGAGCATACATTTCCTGATATCTAGGGATCCCTTCCCATACCATGCACTCCTAACCCAGGAGGTTGCTGGCCAACACAACACGTTTTGCTGGGTGGTTTTCTGCAGTTGGTGGAGACCAGTGCAGCCTATTATTAAATCCCTGTGCCACCATGACATGTGATGGGCACAGGGTTAATGAGCCTAATTGACATCCCAGGGGTGGCTAGGAATCTCACATCAGTCCCTTCTACCCTCTGATACTATGGGATTTTCCAATCCCAAGTGAGTGACATGGGGCCTCTCACGACGAAGTGGTGCCACCGCTGTTTCTCCACTATGACGGATTTTGTAAAACCTAGCCTGTAGTCCTAAAATGTAAGATTCTGATAACTTGATCTATCTATTGAATATTGAAAAATGCTGAAGGATTTGTAGTTGCCTCTATATGCTTTGTTGCCTTTTCTTTTGTAAATGGATACCACATTAAAATATTTCCATTCTGCCAGTTCCTTTCGGATATTCACTGTGTCTCTCTTTTCTTGGTTCATAGCAGACATTCTCCTGGTATTTGATTCCTGGTATTTATGTCTCTTTGGATTGGATTTACCTTCATCATCTCATGTGGACTAAGTTGCGATCACAAAGAAAAACTGATGCCCACTTCCTTTTGAGCTTCTTCTTTCCTTGTAATTATAATCTTCTTTTGTGCCCATAGTGGTTCTGCTGTAGCTATGCTGGATCTTCGTCTTCAACACTGGTGGATTTTTAAAAAAATATATGTTTTTGGGTGTTTCCATCTAAAGTTTCATTGAAGGCACTTGAAGGATCCCACAAGCCCAGTTCCCTTGAGGCTACCATCCATCCTGTTTTTTTGTGTTGGAGATGCTGGTATTAGATAGAGTAGACTTGGTTGCCTATAGAGCCAGGCTGAGATGACAACAGTGGAAAGATTGTGAGAACCAGCAGGCTGGAATGTCCACCTCTGTTTACCTGATCATCAGCTCAGTTTTAATCATGACTGTCACATCCTCAAACCCATACCCTTGACCCCCATCCACCTGTACCTTACTGGAACTCCCATGTCTCCTCTATGCTGCTCACATCTCTCCTTACCTCTTCGTACCCCAATATCTTCCATACCTTTGCAGTACTCTTATGATTCTTCCACACACTCCTATGCAACCTCCATACTTTCCCATTATCCACTATGTACAAAGCCCAGAAGATATTTCGAAGTCTGGAAGGTCTTTGAAACTATGCACAAACTGACAACATAGGCAAATGCTTTGAAAAGCTCAGCTTACAGCTTCCTAAAAATGCTAATCAACCACCACCATTCACGCTACCAACATCAAAAATCTTCGTAGGGCAGGATTCAAATTCTCAAGTCTTGGATTACGAGTCCAGAATAACAAAAACTTGGGGGGGTGGATGAGGGAGTGGCATGGGAATGGTGGCAGGGGATGCTGTATAGGCATAGAAGAATTCATAAATCTACTTGACTGTGTTCATATCTGTCTGTTTACTAACATCCATTCGGCAATTTGTTCTGTTGGTGATCAACTTTGTCCACAGGTAACGATCAAAAAGTGCCAGAAATATTAAATAATTATTTTGGATTAGTATTTCTGTGATGATATCTATGTTTAACGGCTGTCTCTTTAATTTAAAGTAAAATGTTGTTGTAAAAGGAGTCATGTGACCTACTTTGAAATCTGCCTGACAAGAAGTCTGGGTGATTTAGTTACTGTAGAGACAATGGAAGCCCAGGTTGACCTCCTGGGAAGAAACTGTAAGATGTAAACTGTCTGTTTAATTGCAAGTTAGAGAGGAGGTGGGGGTGTGGGCTATATAGAAGATTGTTAATTAGCATTTCTACCTGCATTGAGGACCCATATGATTCACATTGCTGTGTAGATGAACATGGAGAGGGAAAATATAAATATAAATCTATAGTAATAGTGGGCTGTGGGTTTTATAAGATATCATGACCCTCACAGACACACGTGAATCTGCAAGAATCTCAGAAGAAGAGAGAGGCAGCTGGTTCTACACCTGAAGCAGAGAAAGTTTGGATGGTGATAACAAGGCGTGGGGCTGGATGAACACAGCAGGCCAAGCAGCATCATAGGAGCAGGAAAACTTGACGTTTCGGGCCTAGACCCTTCATCAGAAATGGTATTGTTCATCATGTAGAACACAGTTGGGCTTTTGAGCACAAATTTAAGAGACCATTCCATGAAGACATAAAGGAACTGAGCTCATGTAGTTTGGACTGGAGGGAAAGAATCACTGGTATAATGCTCAATGTGAAAGTCTGTTCAGGAATTATAAATTACCTAGTTGGGAAAGGAAAAGTAAGTTATTGGTGGTACAAAATGACTCGATATTTGTTCCTGAAGAATAAAATATTTACTAAAGTGACAGTGTAAAAAAAAAAAGGTATGAAGTGTTTGGTTGTGTTAGAAGTGAAATTTGCCTCTGTGGTTTATAAATTGCCTATTGAATAGTGTTTAGACAATGCTGGTTTTAGTTTGTTTGTTACAGCAAAAACATTAAAACTTAAAGTCTTATTGAGAATCTTCTACTTAGTCACTGAAAATTCAAATACCTTTTCAGAAGTTATTAGTCTGTAATGGTATTTACCAGGTAAATAGATCCGTTAGACGTCACATTGGTGAACAATCGATAAGTGCACTTAAAACTGAAAAGGCATGTTTCAAATAAACTAATCAATCTGAAAGAGGATAAAAAACTGGTCAGGATTGATTGAATCCACAAATTTTAATAGAATCTGGGGGAGGAACAGTGAAGATATTTAATAATTAATTAGAAAAAGGTGCAGGGCATTTGGATGACTAATGTAATTTCTATATTTAAGCAGGTGAAAGGCCGTGCCAAGGGAATTATATACAAGTCATTTTTAAAATTGGCAATAGGAAAAATAATGGAATCTCTAATAAAGGATGGAATACAAGAACATCAATAGACAAAAATAGAATAATGAATACCTAGCATGGATCTCAAAAGGGAAACACTTGCTCATCCAAAAAAATTATAATTTTTGAGGAGGTAACAGAATTGGGAGAGGGAACAAATGAGGGGAGAGGGAGATGGTGCTTGGATAATCAATACCAAGGAGGACTGCAACAAGTTTCAGGACATTAACAAACTTGCATAATGGGAAAGTCATTGGTGATTGTAGTTCAAAACAAATAAACGTGAGGTAGTACATTTTGGTTGGAAGAGTAGACAGGGGCTTATTACTTTGAAGATGTAATCTATATGCAGTAGATGAACAGAGGATTTTGGAGTACAAACATATTGATCACTAAATGTTGCATTACAAGTTAGCAAGGCCATTTTTAAAAACATGCTTTATTCCTAGAGGGCTGGAATTGAATAGTGGGGAAGTTATGCTAGATCTGTATGATTACATTTAAGAGAACTGCATGCAGTTCTGGTCACCATATCATGAAAGAAATATAAAGACACAGGTAGAGAGCGATTTAAGACCATAAGATGCAGGAGTAGAAGTAGTCCATTTGGCCCATCAGTCTGCTCTGCCATTCAGTGAGATCAAAGCTCAACTGATAATACTCAACGCCACTTTCCTGCCTTATTTCCCTAAACATTGATTCCTTTACTGATTAAAAATTTGTCTCTATTAGCCTTGAATATACTTAATAACCCAGCCTTGATGGACCTCAACAGTAAAAGATTCCACAGGTTGACGAGATGTTTCTTCTTCCTCTTCTTTCCACAATGTCTCTCTGGTTCCACAACTGGTTTGGAGGGAATCTGTTGGCAGTGGACATTGTAGTTGCTGGAGATTTGGTTGGGTGACCCTGGGGCCACTTGTGCCTTGATGAGCCAGACTTGCCAAGGATCTCCTTGCTGAATGCAAGTTTACTCTCTTTAACATAGACTTCCAAGGGTTGAAGGGGGTAGGCAGGGTAGAGGTGGAGGGCTCAGCCACCCCTGGAGTGTTCTGAGCAGAGAATTCTGAGGGATTAAGATATGGTTCCTTTTCAGGTTCAGTGCCTTTTGACTCCACCCTGTCTCCTCATAGAATCCCTACAGTGTGGAAACAGGCCCTTCGGCCCAACAAGTCCACACTGACCCTTGGAGCATCCCACCCAGACCCATCCCCCTATAACCCACCGAATCTACAGACCCTTGAACACTACCGGCAATTTAGCTTAGCCAATCCACCTAACCTGCACATCTTTGGGCTGTGGGAGGAAACCGGAGTACCTGGAGGAAACCTACGCAGACACGGGGAGAATATGCAAACTCCACACAGACAGTCACCTGAGAGTGGAATTGAACCCAGGTCCCTGGTGCTGTGAGGCAGCAGTGCTAACCACTGAGCCACCGTGCCACCCCTTAAGGAAGGGGCAGCTGGAGTGCACACCCAGTTCCTTGTTCCCCTGTTGCCTGCCTTCTGGCCTGAAGAACAGTGGCTGGAACAATGCAGTCCAGAAGAATGTGCCTCTTCAGCTGACCCTGAGGGCACTGGACCTGATTTTCCAGGCAGCTGCCAACCTGTCCATGGAAGCAAGATTTGCTACACTACTACAGCTTCTGGGCAATGAAAGCCATTGCATCCCACATACCTGTCTGCCAGTCTTGTTTCTCGCTGTGCTGGTGGATAAACTTCATCGTTACTGATACCACAGAGTCATTCCAGGAGCTGAGCATGTGCCTGGTCTCTGTCAGTGCTCTATGTGCCTGGGGGCATTTCTTCCTCAGCCAACTGGGGAGTTGTTGCAGTGAAGTCCCCATCAGGTTGTGTTCCCATACTTTCTAAATCTAATGTTCCCAAGGAAGTGTCAGTATCTGAGCTGGTGGAGGGTGCTGATGCTTCCTCTGAGGTTTTGCTACTGTCATCCTCAGAGGTCAAGGAGCACTTCTGGGAAACTGGCCATTTCACCATGGGGGTGGTAAATGTGCTAGCATTATCTGCAAGATGAAAGAGAGAGGAGTTGTGACTAGAAGTTAGAAATGGTGTGTGATGAATGACACTGACTGTGAATTTAATGTGAGAGTTGCAATGGAATGAAGAACAGGTGCTTTGGCAGTTGGTGGGATATGGATGTCTCAGTATCCCTGCAGTGCAGTTCTGGTCTTTGTGATGATGCTGTCACTTCAAGAGGTTTTTTTGTCCTGGTTTCTTTTTCTGAAGAGAGATTGTATGTAAGGTCTCAAGCTGGCTAATTAACAACACTTGAGTAAACAGCTCCGAAAGCCTTGTTTTTTTTTAACAGCCTGATTGGGTGTGGCCAGCTCTCACCGATTGGGATTTCTGGATTTTGGTTTTTCAGTAGCATTAGAAGCTTATAGGGGTCTCAACAGAGTTAGAACTTCAGTGAATGCTTCCTGGCTGCCACTCCCTCTGAATTTTCTCTTTATGTTTTTCCTCCTGGATTGGAAAACTACATGTATCCGAATTTGCCTTTTTGCCGAGGGGTGTGATTATCAGATGTTACCATATTGGAACAGCTAATTAGTGACAATTACTGTATCTATTATTCTGTTAAGCTTCCAAGAGAGTTATTCTAAATTCCTCTTTCTTTGGTTGTATTTTAACTACAGTGTTTGAATAAATTGTGTTTTGCTTAACATTGAGTAGTTTGGCCAATCGCATTGCATCTGGAATAGACACTTTACTTTAAAATAAGAGAAAGTTAGGGTTTAGGCTACCTTCTGAAAGTATGATGAGACAGTCTGGTTTTGACTATAACATCTTCTCCTGTGAGGCCCAGGATTTTCTCCTCAAATGAACAAGGAGTATAATGTCCAGCATACTTCCAACCATAAGAGCTCTCTCTGCATTGCTATAAGCTGTCTTCTCCTGTCTTGAGAGAAAGGGAGGGATTGAGTCAGATGAAAGTTGATGGCACGGCTGTTTGTCCTAGTCCATTAGGCAAAAGGTGGTGAGATATTTTAAGCGAGTGAGTAAGCAGCTCAGAAGGCATGCATTGTTAGTGGTGTAGGAGATTGGGACGGGTGAGAGTGAGTGATGGCAAGGTGTTGCAGGCAATTGTGGGAGCGGCAGAGCACGAGCCTTGATGAGAGGTGGGTGCAGTAGCAGCGATACAGTGAGTGTGAGGTAGCAGAGAGGGATGTGGTATTTACCCTGCTGCAAAGTCATAAGATGCAATGACCTTCTTGTGACACTGCTGGCCTGCAGACATGGACACGACACTGTCCCGGTCAGCAAATTCAGACTAGGCTGCTAAGGTCTGGTGTTATGGCCTCCTCTGCCAGTGCTCCAGGAAAAGTACCTCACTCCTTTGCAACATGACCTCTAGGTCCCTGGCAGAGAATTGCAGTGCTGTCTTCCCCTTCTCCAAGGTTCTGACCATCAATGCGCAGGGGACCTATGGAATGCCAGCACTCAACTGGTGCACAGCTAACTTTTAAAAATGGTGCAGTTGCAAGGAATCCCAGTCTTTTGGTGGATATTTGGTGAGTAGTGAGTTACTCTGGAAATGTTGCACTGTAAGGTTGGGCCGGAATCAGATATGATGGATGCTATAGAGGTGAGGTAGGTAGTTAATGAGATGCATTTGGCAACATACTGTGTTAAAGCATATTACAACTCATGGCAGAAATCCCTCCAAAAAATCTGACATAGCTCAAGCTTAGCCAAAAATATATAAGAATAAACATCAGTCAGATGTTTCCACTCATGGGGAAGAGAATAGCTTGAGGCCATCAATATAAAACAGTCACCAGCAAATCCAATCAGAAATTCTGAAGAAACCTTTTTACCCAAAAAGTGATGAGAATATGGAACTTACCAACACGCGAAATGATTGACTGAACAGCATCAATGCATTTTAAGGGGAAACTAAACAAACATTTGAGGGATTAGGGAATGGAAGATTATGTTGTCAGATTTTGAAGTTGAAAAATTAGATGAAGCTTGAGTGGAGCCTGCCTGCTGTGTTATCATTCTGACGAGAGGAATGCATTGGTAATTGAACAACCCACAAGCCATACCATTGATGTAAATGTTTTGATTCAAAAATGGCCAAATCATTTCCCTTTATTACTATGATCCAGAATAAAAGAAACTTCTTTCGCCATTCTTTAATAAACTAAAAATAATATTTATTATACATACTTATTCTATAACCAAGTGGTAAATCAGGTTGAAACCTAAGCTATTTTTCAGAATTAAACTATACCTCCTTAATCCTAAACAATACATTCACATGGCATAGCTCTGAGGCGTGGATATGTTTTTTTTAAAAAAAAGACAAGTTGGGTAGAAGCACCCCTGTGGGCCCAGGGTCCAAACTTATAGGTTAAAACGGAGTGACCTCATGGTCCCCTGAGTTTTCCGTTGATGAGATCAATATTTGGACAACCATACAGCGATGGAAAATCTTCAGACCAGACGTTTGGCCTGGTGGGAAGTCAGGTAGATTCAGGTCATTGAATAGAAGTAACAGTTCAGCTTTACAGGTTTGTGAGGTAGTCAGAGATACTGATATACGGGACCTTTTTCAGGTTCCCAGAAATACTTCCCTGAAAGATCTGTGCGGCTTGTCCTGCTGCAAGATTTCTTCTTCGTGTTTTCAGGAAAAGAGAGAGAGACATGCTTGCTGCGATGTCTGGAAATCTTCATTTTCTGTTGGCACACCCAGGGGTTCTCAAAGAATGGAAACCATATCCAGAAGAGTGTTACTATGCAATCTTCAGCACATAGGCCCTATCTCTTTCAAATCAAGTTTGTCCAGCAATTAAAGGAATAAACTTCTCTCTCTTATAAGCTTTGCTTCTCTCCTTTCGAATTTCTTGACTTTTCACTAATTAACACATGAATCACAGCTCACATTACTATCGAATGATTCCTACAAATCACAAGTATCTTCAAAGCCTTGTTAAACTCTTTTTAATCCAGAATGTCCAAACAGTTCCAGTTCCTCGTAGTCATAGTTTAAGTCGCTAAATATAAATGTATATTGTCAACAGCTGACACATAGCTGGTTTTCTCAGGTAATTGTGTCAAACCCACCTCAATAACTATTATGCCCCTATCATGCCCTCATATCTGATGCTACCATGATTCTATCACTTACTGTAGATAGAACTTGCCATTGCCCAGATATCCTGGAATAAACTGGTACCCCTGGCGCCTGTGCCATTTTTAAAAGGCCACTCTGCACCTGGACAAGCATGGTCAGTCCAGAGCTGCCCTGCACAACTCCTGACATTTGTTCAGTTGTGGTAGTTAAGGGGAAATTAGTAGCCTGTTTTACCGACAGGAGGTCCTGATAGATGGGGTGGCACAGAGCAGGGATGTCCTCTTCCCTCATGACCAGCAGAGGAAGACCAAAACATCATACCGTGCCAACATCATCCTAAATGAAATCATTGGCCACTCAGGTCATTACAGTCTGATCCACGTGGATGAACACCCAGCAGTGAAGGAAGAGGGATTGATGACCTTCTCTGCTTGGGCACTCACCTTATCTCTGTTACAGCATCCATCTCTCAACGCAGCTCATGGTCTACCACTCTCACTACTGCATGCAACATCTTCCCCCTCTCGATTTCGACTTTCCTAAATGCCCACCTGATTAACCCTACATAGCCTTTATGCAGGCAAGTCCTTGCTTGGATCAACATTTCCCCTCGCAACCAGTACTAACAGATGTGCCACCCACTTTCATCTCACTCAATCCTTACCTTTATCTCATTCCAGGATATGTCAGCATATACTAAGGGAGAAAGAGCCAAGATGGTTTCTGGGGCTCCTAACATTTGGATGCTCACCCCGATGAGTAGATTCTGACCTCACCTGACCACCCCCAGTGCGTCAAAGCCAAGCCCCTGGACTGATGTCAGTGATTGGCATTGATTTACTGTATTGGGACCCACTGACCGAAGGCTGTCACCCTTGATTTGACCGAGGACTGCTGCCATCTATGACCATGCATCCTGGCATTGTGTCTGCACTAAATAGCAAGGCAAGTATGAAATAATGGGGGTCTTGTTGCTCTGACTGGGCTGGGCAATGCAGGCATGGAAGGTGTGAGTGTCCATGTAGACTCAAGGTACGCGAGCAATAGACGAGCGAACAAGCGTCTCAGGGAAGCAGCATGGCCAATCAGTCAACTCAGTGCCTGTCCTTGCAAGAATGTCCTTTCAGAAGCATTGCAATGCAGCTGCCAGTGTGTGAAAAGTACAGCCTTAAACTGCAGAAAGATCCTATTAGTAGACTGGTGATGTGCTGTGAGGGTCATAAAAAGCTGGCATGTGTTGGATGTCAGTGACTTTGAACACAGGGTGCATGTGTCTGGTGCCCTGAGAATATGAGATAACAAAGTGTGGAGCTGGATGAACACAGCAGGCCAAGCAGCATCATAGGAGCAGGAAGGCTTGACGTTTCGGGCCTAGACCCTTCAATATGTTGCTCAGCGTCCAAGATGGTGGCCTGAAAAGCAAGTGGTGAGCTTACATCAGCGGTTACCTGCTCTGACTTTCATGCTGGGAATTGCCAATGCCAAGTTTCCTCACTGCATGTAGGAGGAGGATAGCAAGCTGCATTTTGTTTATGTATGCAGTTAATGAAGCTGACAACAAGAAATAATCCCTGTTAATAGGCCTCTCGCCACTCCCTGGCGCAAATCTATCTTGATGTCCAAACCTTTGTTGAAATTGGAATTAGTTGTTTCCAATGTTGGGAAGGGACTCGTCCAACTTTCACGCAATCATCCCCAAATGTTGCCTCAGCCAATATCATTCAGGCCCCTATAAGACTCTGCCCGATTTCCTAATGAATGTAACGTGATTATTTTTGCAGGGTGTTTCTTCAATCACTTAAAATTGAATTTATTTAAAAAACTTATTAAGTTTGTGTATTTTATTGTGTATTCAATTAGAAATTTTCAAACTGCAATAAAACATTCATACATTTCATTTTATAACCAGCCCTCAGAAATCAAGAAATCATTGGCCTTTGGGCAGCTGTAGCATTTTGTTGATACACAACACCACACAATGGTAAGACAAGGTTTTTACATCAGGAATTTTCTTAACCTTTGATTGGTAATACAGTATTTATTTCTGCATCAATTTTTAATTGTCCATTGTCATCTACCTGGTTTAATACATCAGCGGTATACACTGCTCTGTCAAAATTCTTTGCAGCTAGCAGTCTGCAATTGATCAGACACTACTTTGCTGCAGATTCTCCTTTACTCTTACCTAGCATATGCAACAGATTCCAGGCATCTCACCACACATTGTGGTTCAGAGTGAGAACTGCAAAAATAGTCAAACTCCATCTATCTCAATTTTCAGCTATAACATGGCAATGTTAGAACCATTAACTCTCATACGTAGTGGCATTTTGTCAATGGTTGTACATTCAAGGGGCCCAATCTAATAATCTGGAAACGTGAGCTCAAATCTCATTTAGACAGCTGGAGAATTTATATTCACTTAATTATAGCGTTAGAGTCAAGGGTATATAGCATGGAAACAAAGCCTTCAGTCCAACTCATTCATGCGAACGAAGTTTCCTAAACTGAACTAGTCACATTTGCCTGCGTTTGGCCCATATGTCTCTAAAACTTTCTTATTCAGCTACCTGACCAAATGTCTTTTAAATGCTGTAATTGTACCAACCTCTACGATTTGGTCTATTCCATTTCCACACCACCCTCTGCATGAAAATGTGCCCCTCAGGTCCCTTTCAAAATCTTTCCCTTATCAACTTAAACCTATGCCTTCTAGTTTTGGACTTGCCTACCCGGGGAAAAAGATCTTGATTATCCACCTTACTACCCTACTCTGGGGAAAAGACCCTGGTTATTCACCTTAGCTATAGAACATAGAACATAGAACAATACAGCGCAGAACAGGCCCTTCGGCCCTCAATGTTGCGCCGACCTGTGAACTAATCTAAGCCCATCCCCCTACACTATTGCATCATCATCCATATGCTTATCCAAGGACTGTGGCTGAGTTAACTACATTGGCAGGCAGGGCATTCCACGCCCTTACCACTCTCTGAGTAAAGAACCTGCCTCTGACATCTGTCTTAAATCTATCACCCCTCAATTTGCAGCTATGCCCCTCGTACTAGCCGATGTCATCATCCTAGAAAAAAGACTCTCACTGTCCACCCTATCTAATCCTCTGATCATTTTGTAGGTCTCTATTAAATCCCCTCTTAGCCTTCTTCTCTCCAATGAGAACAGACCCAAGTCCCTCAGCCTTTCCTCATAAGACCTTCGCTCCAGACCAGGCAACATCCTGGTAAATCTCCTCTGCACCTTTTCCAATGCTTCCACATCCTTCCTGTAATGGGGCGACCAGAACTGTACGCAATATTCCAAGTGAGGCCGCACTAGCGTTTTGTACAGTTGCAGCATGACATCACGGCTCCGGAACTCAATCACTCCACCAATGAAACCTAACACACCGTATGCCTTCTTAACAGCACTATCAACCTGGGTGGCAACTTTCAGGGATCTATGTACCTGGACACCAAGATCCCTCTGCACATCCACACTACCAAGAATCTTTCCATTGACCCAGTATTCTGCCTTCCTATTATTCTTCCCAAAGTGCATCACCTCACATTTATCTGCATTGAACTCCATTTGCCACCTTTCAGCCCAATTCTGCAGTTTATCCAAGTCTCCCTGCAACCTGCAACATTCTTCCACACTGTCCACCACTCTACCGACTTTAGTGTCATCTGCAAACTTACTAACCCATCCACCTATGCCTGCGTCCAAGTCATTTATAAAAATGACAAACAGCAGTGGTCCCAAAACAGATCCTTGTGGCATACCACTAGTAACCAGACTCCAGGCTGAATATTTTCCATCAACCACCACTCTTTGGCTTCTTTCAGAAAGCCAGTTTCTAATCCAAACTGCTAAATCTCCCTCAATCCCATGCCTCCGCATTTTCTTCAATAGCCTACCATGTGGAACTTATCAAAGGCTTTACTGAAGTCCATGTACACCACGTCAACTGCCCTACCCTCATCCACATGCTTGGTCACCTTCTCAAAAAACTCAATGAGGTTTGTGAGACACGACCTGCCCTTGATGAATCCATGTTGACTATCTCCAATCAAATTGTTGCTTGCTAGATGATTATAAATCCTATCTCTTATAATCCTTTCCAAAACTTTTCCTACAACAGATGTAAGGCTCACTGGTCTATAATTACCTGGGTCATCTCTATTGCCCTTCTTGAACAAGGGCACAACATTTGCAATCCTCCAGTCCTCTGGTACTAAACCTGTAGACAATGACGACTCAAAGATCAAGGCCAAAGGCTCCGCCATCTCCTCCCTAGCTTCCCAGAGAATCCTTGGAAAAATCTGGCCCAGGGGATTTATCTACCTTCACACCTTCTAGGATTGATAACACCTCCTCCTTACTAACCTCAATCCTTTCAAGTCTAATAGCCCGTATCTCAGTCTTCTCCTCTACAATATTCTCCTTTTCCCGAGTGAAAACAGATGAGAAATATTTGTTTAGCACCTCTCCGATCTCCACAGGGTCCACACACAACTTCCCACTTCTGTCTTTGACTGGCCCTATTCTTACCCTAGTCATCCTTTTATTCCCCACATACCTATAGAAAGCTTTAGGGTTCTCCTTAATTCTACCTGCTAATGACTGCTCATGTCCCCTCCTTGCTCTTCTTAACTGTCTCTTTAAATCCTTCCTAGCTAATCTGTAACTCTCCATCACCTCATCTGAACCATCTCGTCTCAATGTCACGTAAGCCTCCCTCTTCCGCTTAACAAGAGATACAATTTCTTTTGTAAACCAAGGTTCCCTTACCTTATCACTTCCTCCCTGCCTGACAGGGACATACCTATCAAGGACACGCAACATCTGTTCCTTAAACCAGCTCCACATTTCGATTGTCCCCATCCCCTGCATTTTGCTACCCCATTCTATCCCTCCTAAGTCTTGCCTAATCGCATTATAATTGCCCTTCCCCCATCTATAACTCTTGCCCAGTGGCATGTTCCTATCCCTTTCCATTGCTAAACTAAACGTAACCGAATTATGGTCATTCTCTCCAAAGGGCTCACCTACCACCAAATCAAACACCTGGCCTGGTTCATTACCAAGTACCAGATCCAGTGTAGCCTCCCCTCTTGTCACCCTTCGACATACTGTGTCAGGAAACCCTCCTGCACACATTGAACAAAAACCGATCCATCCGACGTATTAGAGTTATAGCATTTCCAGTCAATGTTGGGGAAGTTAAAGTCTCCCATAATGACCACCTTGTTCCTTTCACTCCTGCCCAGAATCGTTTTGCCGATCCTCTCCTCCACATCCCTGGAACTTTGCGGAGGCTTATAAAAAACTCCCAGCAGTGTGACCTCTCCTCTCCTGTTTCTGACCTCAGCCCATACCACCTCAGTAGACGAGTCCTCGTCAAAAGTTCTTTCAGCCACCGTTATACTGTCCTTGACTAACAAAGCTACACCTCCCCCTCTTTTACCACCTTCCCTGATCTTTATGAAAGATCTAAACCCTGGAACCTGCAACATCCAGTCCTGACCCTGCTCTAGCCACATCTCCGAAATGGCCACAACATCGAAGTCCCAGGTACCTATCCATGCTGCAAGCTCACCTACCTTATTCCGGAGACTCCTGGCGTTGAAGTAGACACATTTCAAACCAACTTGCTGTCTGCCAGCACACTCCTGTGATGGTGAATTCCTGTCCATGTCCTCCCTACTCTCATTCTCCTGTGTACTCGAACTACACCACAGGTTCCCATGCCCCTGCTGAGCTAGTTTAAATCCACCCGAATAGCACTAGCAAATTTCCCACCCAGGATATTAGTACCCCTCTGGTTCAAGTGAAGACCGTCCTGTTTGTAGAGGTCCCACCTTCCCCAGAATGAGCCCCAGTTATCCATATACCTGAAACCCTCCCTCCTGCACCATCCCTGCAGCCATGTGTTCAGCTGATACCTCTCCCTGTTCTTTGCCTCGCTATCGCGTGGCACGGGTAACAAACCAGAGATAACAACTCTGTTTGTTCTAGCTCTCAGCTTCCACCCTAGCTCCCTGAAATCCTACCTTATATCCCTATCCCTCTTTCTACCTATGTCATTGGTACCTATGTGGACCACGACTTGGGGCTGGTCACCCTCTCCCTTCAGGATCCCAAAGACACGATCCGAGACATCACGGACCCTGGCACCTGGGAGGCAACACACCAACCGTGAGTCTCTCTCGTTCCCACAGAATCTATCTGTCCCCCTAACAATGGAGTCCCCAATGACTAATGCTCTCCTCCTCTTCCCCCTTCCCTTCTGAGCAACAGGGACAGACTCTGCACCAGAGACCTGTATCCCATGGCTTACCCCTGGTAAGTCGTCCCCCTCAACAGAATCCAAAACGGTATACCTGTTATTGAGGGGAACGGCCGCAGGGGATCCCCGCACTGTCTGCCTGTTCCCTTTCCATCCCCTGACTGTAACCCATCTACTTTTTTCCTGTACCTGAGGTGCGACTACCTCCCTGTATCTCCTCTCAATCACCCCCTCAGCCTCCCGAATGATCCGAAGTTCATCCAGCTCTAGCTCCAGTTCCCTAACGGTTTCCAAGGAGCTGGAGCTGGGTGCACTTCTCGCAGATGAAGTCAGCAGGGACACTAGTGGTGACCCTTACCTCCCACATCCTACAGGAGGAGCATGCAACTGCCCTTGCATCCATTGCCATTGTTCTGAATTGTGAAAAACAGACTATTGGAAAAGAAAACACTAGTAACTTACCAAATCGGCGCTCAGACCCTTTTTGGTTAGAGGAGGAGGATGGGTGGGAGACACTACTTTAGTAGTGTTTGGGGTAAAGCAACCGCCCAAAAATATTACCTCACTTACTCAACCGTCCCGTGTCTGCTCCTGCTCGACGCGCACTCCGCGTCACGAGGTAAGTTTTTAAAAGGAGAAGCTCACCTTCCCAGGCTGCCCTCGCGCCTCCTTCCAGACTCCTGCCGCTGAAACGACTGAAAGGCCGCAGTCACGTGAGGTAAGACCTTTATACTCCTGAAGCTCACCTTCCCAGGCTGCCCTCGCGCCTCCTTCTGGACTCCTGCTGCTGAAACGACTGAAAAGATGCCCTTCATGATCTTATAAACCTCTATAAGGTCACTCCTCAGCCTCTTACGCTCTAGGGAAAAAAAGTCCCAGCCTATCAAGCCTCTCCTTATAACTCAAACATTCTTATAACATTCTTGAAAGTCTTTTTTATACCCTTTCCAGTTTAATAACATTCTTCCTATAGCAGGACAATCAGAATTGTTGGCAGTGCTCCAAATTTGGTCCTACCAATGTCATGTACAGCCATAATTCCTGTACTCAATGCTCTGACTGATGAAGGCAAGCATGCCAAACACCTTCTTCACCACCCTACCTATGATGTTACTTTCAAGGAAACATGTACCTTCTCCTTGAGTCTGTCTGTGCAATAATGCTCCCCAGGGTCCTATCATTAACTGTGTAAACTCTGCCCTGGTTTGTCTTTCCAAAATGCAACACTTTGCATTTATCTGAATTATACTCCATGTCATTACTTGGCCTAGTTGATCAAGATCCCATTGCAGTCTTAGATAACCTTCTTCACTGTCTACTGTACCACCAATTTGGTGACATCCGCAAACTTCCTAACCATGTCTCCATGTCTCATCCAAATTGTTTATATAAATGACAATCAACAATGGACCTAGCACTGATCATTGCATAGATTGGTCATAGGCCTTCAGTCTGAAAAACAACCCTTCATTACCACCCTCTGTCTCCTACTGCCCAGCCAATTTTGTATCCAGTTGGCTAGTTCTTCCTGGATCCCATGTGATCTAACCTTACTAATCAGTCTACCATGAGGCACCTTGTTGACGGCCTTGTTATAAAGTCCACGCAGACATCATCTTAGGCAGTGCACTCATCTATCTTCTCGGTGACCTCTTCAAAACTCAATCAAATTTGTGAGACATGATTTCCCCCACACAAATCCATGTTGACTATCCCTAAACCGTCCTTACCTTTCCAAATGCATGCAGAATCAACTATTTATTTTAGATTTATTTAATATCAGTACTAATGACAATAAAATAATTGGACTGTCATAAAATCCATTTGATTCGCAAATATCTTTTAGGTGATTCAAGACTGTGACTCCAACCACAGCACTGTGGCTGACTTTTAACTGTTCTCTGAAATGTCCTACCAAGCCACTAATTGTACTAAAGAGGTCTCACCACCATCTTCCCAATGACGCGTCCTTTCTGAACAATTACTGCCCTGATCAGTGATGCCCACATGAATAAAGGGAAAATAATGAAATCCCATGTTTACATACAAGGGGCTCATGTAAGCAGGAAGCAAGATAACAAGGCAGAAATGCTAAGGGAGATGTTTTAGATTGTGAGACTGCATGATGGAAGGAACAGCCAGAAAACAGCTTACATTTATAAAATGCTTTTAATGTATTAAAGATCCCAAAAGTTTTCACATAAGTAACTATCAACTAGCATTTGACATTGAATGATATTAATAAAAATAATGACAAGTGACCAAAAGCTTTGCCAAAGAGAGGGATGTTGAGGAATATTATAAAGTAGAATAGCAAGAGAGGTGGAGCATTTTAGGCAGAAATTCTAGGGCTTGTGGCATGGATACCTGAAGGCATTGTTGCCAATAATAATGAAGACATTTGGGGATGCACCAGAAACAGAGGAACATGGAGATTTCTGAGCATTGTAGGACTGGAGGTGCTGTTGAGGCAATTTCCTGGAATGAGCTGAATTTTAAATTGAGCCATTGTATGAACTGAATTTGACATCATTTAGAATACAGGCAGCAGAGTTTTAAATGAACTCAAGTTTATGGAGGATGCAATATGAGATGCTGGCCAAGACAGGGCTGGAACAATTCCTGATGGAACATAAGTATGGATTACGGTTTCAGCAGGAGATGAGTCGAGGCAGGGGTAGAATGAAATGCTGTTGCAGTGGCAGAAGCCAGCTGCCATTCAGTGGGGAGACTAAAGGATTCAAAGTTCAGCTTATTGTCAAGTAGGAAGCTAACACCCCAAAGGTCTGGTTCAGTTTCACATGGTGGCTATCAGCAAGTGTAAGGGAGCAACAAAGGGTGTTTGGAGACACATGGTAAGAAATGAACGGAGAGGTGAGATTATTAAATGACTTGGCAAGGAGCAAAAAGAACACCTGTATTTATGTAGCACCTTTCATGAACACTGAATTTCCTAAAAGGCTTTGCAGCCATTAAGCACTTTTGAAAGATGATCACTCGTAATACAGGATGTGTGACTTCTAATTTGTGCAGTGAGGTCCAATAAACAGCAGTTAAATAATGACCAAATAATCTGCTTTTTGTGATGGTGACTCAGGGATAACTATTTTTCAGGGCAGTTGAGATAAGTCTTTCTTTTCTTTGAAGTAGTGAAATAAATGTTTTACAGTGCCTTGGTTTAATATCTCATAAAGAAGATGTCAGCTCTAATCACAGAATCACGGTAGCGTGGAAGCAGGCCATTTGGTCCATTGAGTTCACACCAACCCTCCAAAGAGCACCCAACCCAACCCAAACCCAAACCCAAACCCAAACCCAAACCAAACCCCTTTCCCTACTTCTGCATTTCCCAAGGATAATCCACCTATCCTGAACATACCTATACACTACAGAACAACTTACCGTGGCCAACCCACCTAATCTTTGGACTGTGGGAGGAAACCCACATTGACATGTGGAGAATGTGCAAATTCCATGTAGTCACCTGAGGGTGGAATCAAACCGAAGTCCTTGATGCTGTGAGGCAGCAGTGCTAACCACTAAGTCACCATGCTGTTAATGGTGCAACATTCATTCAGAGTTGCATTGGAGTGTCAGTCTAGATTGTAGTCCTCAAGCTCTACAGTAGGATTTGAACATGCAATCTTATGGTTGTCACTTTAAAAGTTGATGAAGTAGATTTTGATATCTGGTTTGGGGTGACAGCAGATGGCACGTGAGACCAAGGGATGCCAGGATGAAGAAGGAAAGTGAGAGGAATAAATATAAATGTCCAGTTTACTGAAATTTGCCTTTCGTGAGTAAAGAGCCCAAGTAAGCAGTTTGTGTTTTTAAAAAAAATTCATGTTTTTCCTATTCAAGATGATCTTGCTGAGGTAGACAGATTTCAAGTTGACAACTCAAGGTAGTTAAGCCACATTTCTTTATGTTCATCCAATTTTCACATCTCGTCTTCATCCAAACGTGTATTTAAGGCCATGGAGGTATCTACCATCCAAGACGACGGTGTGGTACTTTGACAGTGATTTTTTAAAAAAATCTCTTCTGAAGAAGGGTCCAGACCCGAAACGTCAGCTTCCCTGCTCCTCTGATGCTGCTTGGCCTGCTGTGTTCATCCAGCTCTACACTTTGTTATCGCAGTAACCAAGACAGCTTGTGGAGCAGATTGAGGCAGATATTGTTTAGTAGAACAAGTCAGCACGGAGAAACCCCGCACGCCTGACAGCATCTGCGGACAGGTTTCCCTTTTGGAATCCGGTGTGAGGCACTTTTCCATCTTCCTTTGGCTTTAGATTGCCAGGATCCGAAAGTATTTTGTTTTTATTCGACATAACTTGACTTGTGAAGGTGAGGGGTGGGACAAGTCGTATGTGACACTATTATGCCGGCGAGTTGGTTACTGTTGCAGATTGACACGACCGTAGCAGCCAGCAATGGTCTGCTTAACCTTTCACCTGAGCAGCCGCAGGCACGCTCTTGTCACGTGCCTGTCCCCAGTTCCGCTGCCTCACAATGCAGGTCATCCCCTTTCTCGTTATTCTCGCGAGAACTTGCGTGGTCACCGGGCGGGGCGGCTAGCCGCGCTCCACAGCGCTCTCGCGAGAGTTAGTGCCATCGGAGAATGAGGAGCGGCGCTGCTCGAAGTTGTTGTTGTGCTGGAGAAGGGAACTAGCCCAGAACAGCTTCTCCTGTCCGGAACCCACAGCCAGCTTTCTCAGGACACGCAACACCGTTCTGCCATGGCGGCTCCCGCACCCATCAAAGGGATTTTAAAAAACAGAAACTCGGTCCCATCTCAGCAAAACTCGGCGCTGGATCTGTGTACTGAAGAGGAGGAGGAATACAAGTGAGCTGCTGGAATGGAGGGATCAAACGGCAGGAGGGGAGGGCAAGGAGTGATTAGGAGAGCGATCAGAATTGGGGAGGGGAAGGAAGGATGGTGGGAACGGAGAGATTGAATTAGAAGAGGGGCAGGGAGGGTATCTGGAGGCAGATGGGAGAGGCAGGGAAGTTTCTGAATCTGGAGGGGGATGGGGAGGGAATTGGGAGAGAGTGGGGTGTCAGGAAAAGGGGGTTTAAGGAAAGGATTTGGGAGGGTGGGGAAATGAGTGACCGGGGAGTGGAGAGAGTGAGGGAGAAAGTGCATCATGGGAGGGGAGGGAAGGATAGGGGGTTGACAGTGCTGATTGATGCTACCAATCGGAGGTTCGAGTTCCTGAAAAAAATGCAGCTTCATTTGTAATTCTATTCCTGGGCTGCTCACCAAAGGAATAAGGTTACTGATAAGCTGCCCATTAGATCTAGCCATTACTTGAATGCGGGAATTTTTAGCAGGCAGATGATGTGCTGATTAATTACTGACTGACCACTTTCTTCCCGTTTACCACCACCTCAGTTTTGACCTTGCCTACACTTTGTGTCATTTTCTAAGACTTTTTGAACAGTGCAGTGGTGCGCATCTTTGACTCACTCGTTGTTTTCTTCGTTACCCAGCAATCTGTTTTATTGTTGTGCAGGCAGCTGCTGCTCATCACTTTCATTGTTAGTCATTTTTCCCTGTAGCGTAGCATGTACTTCAGGTGCTTCCAAATGATTCTGTAGATAAGACCATAAGACACAGGAGTGGAAGTAAGGCCATTTGGCCCATCGAGTTCACTCTGCCATTTAATCATGGCTGATGGGCATTTCAACTCCACTTACCCGCACTCTCCCCGTAGCCCTTGATTCCTTGCGAGATCAAGAATTTATCAATCTCTGCCTTGAAGACATTCAACGTCCCGGCCTCCACTGCGCTCCGTGGCAATGAATTCCACAGGCCCACCACTCTCTGGCTGAAGAAATGTCTCCTCATTTCCGTTCTAAATTGACCCCCTCTAATTCTAAGGCTGTGCCCACGGGTCCTAGTATCCCCAACTAACGGAAACGACTTCCCAGCGTCCACCCTTTCTAAGCCATGCATTATCTTGTAAGTTTCTATTAGATCTCACCTCAACCTTCTAAACTCTAATGAATATAATCCCAGGATCCTCAGCCGTTCATGGTATGTTAGGCCTACCATTCCAGGGATCATCCGTGTGAATCTCTGCTGGACACGCTCCAGTGCCAGTATGTCCTTCCTGAGGTGTGGGGCCCAAAATTGGACACAGTATTCTAAATGGGGCCTAACTAGAGCTTTGTAAAGTCTCAGAAGCACATTGCTGCTTTTATAAACCAACCCTCTTGAGATAAATGACAACATTCCATTCGCTTTCTTAATCACGGACTCAAACTGCAAGTTAACCTTTAGAGAATCCTCTACTAGCACTCCCAGATCCTTTTGTACTTCGGCTTTATGAATTTTCTCACCGTTCAGAAAATAGTCCATGCTGTATTCTTTTTTCCAAAGTGCAAGACCTTGCATTTGCTTACGTTGAATTTCATCAGCCATTTCCTGGACCACTCTCCTAAACTGTCTAAATCGTTCTGCAGCCTCCCCACCTCCTCCGTACTACCTGCCTGTTCGCCCAACTTCGTATCATCGGCAAACTTCGCCAGAATGCCCCCAGTCCCTTCATCCAGATCATTAATATATAAAGTGAACAGCTGCGGCCCCAATACTGAACCCTGCGGGACACCACTTGTCACCGGTTGCCATTCCGAAAAAGAGCCTTTTATCCCAACTCTCTGCCTTCTGTCAGACAGCCAATCCTCAATCCATGCCAGTAACTCACCTCGAACACCATGGGCCCTCACCTTACTCAGCAGCCTCCCGTGAGGCACCTTATCAAAGGCCTTTTGGAAGTCTAGATAGATAACATCCACTGGGTTTCCCTGGTCTAATTTACTTGTTATCTCTTCAAAGAATTCTAACAGGTTTGTCAGACACAACCTCCCCTTACTAAATCCATGCTGACTTGTTCTAATCCGACCCTGCACTTCCAAGAATTTAGAAATCTCATCCTTAACGATATTCCTGAATTTTACCAACAACCGAGGTTAGGCTAATCGGCCTATAATTTTCCATCTTTTGCCTTGATCCTTTCTTAAACAAGGGGGTTACAACAGCGATTTTCCAATCATCTGGGACTTCCCCTGACTCCAGTGACTTTTGAAAGATCACAACCAACGCCTCCGCTATTTCCTGAGCCACCTCCCTCAGAACTCTAGGATGTAGCCCATCGGGGCCAGGAGATTTATCAATTTTTAGACCTTTTAGCTTTTCTAGCACTTTCTCTTTTGTAATGCCTACCATACTCAACTCTGTCCCCTGACTCTCCTTAATTGTTGGTATATTACTCATGTCTTCCACTGTGAAGACTGACGCAAAATACTTATTAAGTTCTTCAGCTATTTCCTTATCTCCCATCACTAGCCTTCCAGCATCAATTTGGAGCGGCCCAATGTCTACTTTGCCTCTCGTTTGTTTTTTATGTATTGAAAGAAACTTTTACTATCATTTCTAATATTACTGGCTAGCCTACCTCCATATTTGATCCTCTCCTTCCTTATTTCTCTCTTTGTTATCCTCTGTTTTTTCTTGTACCCTTCCCAATCTTCTGATTTCCCAGTGCTCTTGGCCACTATATAGGCTGTCTCTTTTTCTTTGATATATTTCTTGACTTCCTTTGTCAGCCATGGCTGTCTAATCCTCCCCCGGATAATCTTTCTTTTCTTTGGGATGAACCTCTGTATTGTGTCCTCAATTACACCCAGAAACTCCTGCCATTGTTGCTGTACTGTCTTTCCTGCTAGGCTCTGCTTCCAGTCGATTTTCGTCAGTTCCTCTCTCATGCCCCTGTAATTACCTTTATTTAACTGTAACACCATTACATCCGATTTTGCCTTCTCTCTTTCAAACCGCAAACTGAACTCTACCATATTATGATCGCTGCCTCCTAAGTGTTCCCTTACTTTAAGGTCTTTTATAAACCTAAGATAATTTTAAGAGTGTGGCACCTGTGCAAAATTTTAAACCAGCAAATTTATTATCATCGCTGTTCGCTTCGGGCCTGTTTTTATTGTGTACAGAGTTATTTTTGATCAGTCTATTCACAGCCGTTACCCGGCTCAGAGATAGGGTTGCTGCCATTGTGCCACAACACCCTATTTTGTCATGCATGTATGTTGATTTCTGGTGCCTGGCTGTGATTTCTTTTTGTTTGGCCTGTATTTTAGTACAGCATACTTTTTATTAACTTGCACCTATGGGACCAGGATATCAGATAGTCCGGTTGATCAAGAGGTCCATATCATCCATGTAAAAACACACGCTAAGTAAAAGAAACATAATGCAGAGGGTATACACATCATTGTTATACTTTATTACTTAACTGATTTATGTTGTAAATAACGTTACTTTGCCTTAAATAAGACACTGGCAGAGAGCCTTCTCATTTGCACCCTCAACTGACTGCTCTGAGGTTATGATGATACAGTGTGGCCTGAGATGCAATATCAATTGGTTGCACGCTTGCCTCAATCAAAAAGTCTTGGCTTCCTCATCCAGAGGCTTTCAGATAGGTTGGCATTTCAGTGCAGTATTGAGCATTGTTGTTAATATATTTTGTATCACTCCTTCGTCATAAACAGCTCAGCTCTCTCGGGTGAATGTGAAATACCCCATTACACTTTTCAAAAATCAGGGAACTCCGGCCAACACTTAACTCTCAACCAGTATTCTGGTCACTTCTCTGATTGCTATTTGTTGCACCTTGCTGTGCTCAGAGCGTGTACTGTATTGGAGAGCGACTGACTCATATTGGGGGATTACAAATTTCTGCTGGTTACTGGATTTCTAATTTTTCAAGTATGTAATTTCACCTTGGAAATGATTTTCCGACTTTCGCCTTGCTGCACTTGATTTTGAACTTTGCATGCTTTTAGCTGATTTCTGGTTCAAACTGTCCACGTCACTGTATGCGAACTATATAATATCACAGCTCATGCCAAACTGCAACTGTTGCCACTCAATCTTCTTGCCTGGATCCAACAGCTTGACAAGAGCACGTGCTCTCCTGTTGGCCATTTGTTGGAGCTGCAGGCCAAATGAAAGCAGCTAAAGAAGAAAAAGTCTGACATTTCTTGAAATATGTAATCATATAATTATAGCACTCTTATGACCTGTGGTGAGTCGCAGATTCTTCTAAGCCACTTCAAAAGGGTGGAATTATGAGATTTCAAGTGTACAAACATTATTTTTCTGTTGTTTATCTCGTATTACTGTCAAGACTGGACTGATGTGACCATATGAAACCACCAGAGTGACCTCAGTTTTTAATATAGTTAGGACACGTAATGTAAGATGATGTCAATGCTGACCAGAATAACATGACCTTTGCTGGATTGTGTTCATGTGTAAGGAAGCAAAGAACACTTGTTCACAATGCAGTCTCTCTTTGCAACCACAACTTACTGACTGAAATGCTTTCAAATGCTCTCAGATAATGAAAGGTAAATGGTAATTTTTGTTCTTATCTTTCAGTGTCATGCTGTAAGTAGCTGTCAGAGCAGAAGACCCACAGCTGAAAATCAATAATGTTATTTCAAAAAAAATTCCTCATTACTTCCCCAGACCCACTATCCCACACCCATACACCCCAAAAATACCAAATTAATGATGGATACTGAGCTGTTCAGATGACTGACCTACACTGAGGCTTAGAAGATGGGTTATGCCAGTTGTGTTGGCACTTTTACACTCCATGTATCGGAATAGTTGGCTTGGATAGAATCAGTGGTACTTTTTTAATAATACCATTTCAGGCTTCTGGAACATTTTAAATGTTTATTTTACATTAGTTGATTGCGGTTACACACAGTGATCTGGAATCACTTGTTATATAAAATGATGATAGACTGCTCCATACATTTTCTTATGGTTTGATATAAATTGAGGGTCAGCACCATAATATTTAGGTGAAATCTGTTGAAGAGTTCTGTTTACTGTGTAAAAACAAAATTATCTATGCTGTTATTTGAAGTCTTGTTGACCATTTAAGGCCTCAATGGCATTATATAACCTCCGCTGATCTTAATTGAAAAAGAATTTATTTGAAAACATTGTTACATTTGAAAATGGTGTAGGTTTTTGAGGATGATTCGCTTTTGAGAAGACACATTTCATTCAATGTCAAAATAGGAATGTTGCAAAAGGTGGTTAAATAACATTAGAATATGAAAAGGAGCTTCCATCAGTAGTAATTTTTCCAGACCTAGGATTTGAAGTGTATAGCAGTGAACCTGGTGGATTTTAATGACATTTGAACATACATGCTTTGCAGTAAAAAGTCTCAAAAATGGGATGAAATGAACATTCTTGCTACTTACCATCCAGAAGGGAAAGACTATGGACTAATGAAAATCGATGAACCTAGTACGCCATACAACAGGTAAATAAGCACACTAGTTATCTTAAGTTGCAAAACATCTGCAAACTCAACCAAGTGACTGAAATGTTTAGAAAAATTGTTAAAAAGTATGTTTTAAATTGCTTCCTTGTATTATGAAGTGTTGGAATACTGAATATAGCAAGTCATTGTAATTTATGTTTATGCTTACATGTTTGACAATAAGACAATAGACAAAACCTTGAAGCCTACATGTTCTTTTATATTTCTAAGTAGAACAGGGAATTTAACCTGGAACTATTGTGTAATGTAGATTTTACTTTTGGGATTAACTACCTTTACAAATAATTGATTCAAGTTAAAATTAAAACTTCTAAATTTCTATAATTATCAAAAGTAACTTAATTGGAGAGGACAACAGCTGTCAATGAGACACACAGTCCGATCTGATTGTTCCTTACTTGACACTTCTATAGGGGTTCACTGATTGATACTGTTGACTTATCTTGAGCTGTTCCAGGCTGGTTGGACTCCTCTGTGTGCACTCGGCCATTTGAGCACAAATTAATGTGATTCATTTATTCACCTAATAAACTCTCAAAGCTGTGTTAGAGGAGTTTTTTTTGATTGGAAAAGCAAGTGCTGATTTAAACTTTGGTGCTGTAACATTCTTTTATTTTGGATTTTTAAAGTTCTTGTTGAACATGATTTATTACATTTCTGTAAGTATCATGGTTTTCAAAACAAACAGAAAAAGCAACAATTTTTAAAATCACTTTATCACAATGGCATTTTTATTGAATCATGAAAAGAGCTGATTGACCTTTATCTCATGGTACTTATGTATTTGGACCAAAAATGGTAGTAAATTTGTACTTTAAAGGATAATGTTTTGATTGGCTGGTTCACTTTATGAAGAATGTCACATGAGGGATAAGTTGTCCTTCAGTATGTTTATATTGAGAATAATTCAGAATAAGGGAATGTGAGTATTTTTCAAAAGCTTCAGTGGGTGAATAAAACATTTAACCAATAAACAGGTATTGTCATGGCCTCTAGCTGAACTTCCATAGAACAGTATAAGTGGAAGTAAGATTTCCTTTTTTCAAATCTGTAATGAACAGTTCTCTTGTATGGCTTCCAAGTAAACCTGAATAGTCTCTTACACGTACACGTTCAGAGTATGTTAGTATGCATGTATAACTGAATAGTAGTGCACAAATTGGCTAAAATACTTCCGCAATATTGAGTAAGAATTAAAGAACCATGCCACCATACACATCATTTGCAAATACACTACGTTTTAATTTGAGCAAACAGGAATTTCTGGGCAGTTTAAAAATATTCTGTAAACCTAAAAAATTGTTTTTCTCCAGTATTAAATGATACTGAGAAATGTCTTGTTTGCACGAGTTTTCTTTTAATTGTCCCATTAGAAGCCTTTCCATTAGACTCTGTTTGAAACTCTGATTTTTACATATTAAGCATTATGATTCAACCCCCATATAAAAGTAACTACTCATATTATAATGGTGAAAAAGCAAATAGATCTACTGGGAGTTTAGAACTTAGTGGTGTGCATTTGCAAGATATGCATATTCCTTAACTCCATAAAATCTTTGATTTTACTGAGATTATTCTTAATGCTTTTTCTTGTAGTAGCAAAATATAATTTCTTTCTGTCGCATGCAAAAAACTGTGTCCAAATGATACATCCAGATATACAGGAAGTAATCAGAAAGTCCAGAAATTCATGAATAGTGTTCATTTGCTGCTAAATCATTCTGCTTTTAGGTTTCACTTAAACTCAATTTGTGTAAATAGTTCATTAAAAAGTGAAGGTGCACTGTGTTACATACATACTTCAATGCTGAATCCCAAGTTGAACAATGCAGGGATTGAAGGTCACAGTAGAACTGTTGTATAATGCTTCACCTTTGACTAGGTTACAAAAAAGATGTTTACCAACAGATTGAAATGTTAAAATAAGAATTTTTAAGTAAATCTAACTTTCAAATTGTTAATAATGTAGTTGCAAGTGGGAACAAAATCTCTTTTTTACTTCCTTTGCACAGGATGATAGAAGGTGATGATGATGAATCAGCAATGAGTGACTCTGAATCAAATGTAAATATTACTGCAGAAATACTAGCAAAAAAGTGAGTATGTAATTTGCTCAAGCTCTGAATATTTTTAGTGTGAGTAACGTTCCTTTGATATTGAAAAAATGCTGCGTTTAGTCTCCATGAAGTTTGTTGATCTCCTGTAGCATTTCTTTCTTTCAGATTTGAGATGTAAAATAACATTTAAAAGTGCAAGGTGTTGCCCAGGAATTTCTCTCGCCTTGTGCAGTTTTATATTACGTTGACTAAAAATGTTAGGCTGGAATTAATGTAAACTCAATTAACATTTTTCATATTTCCTTATTGCAAGTTTTGTCTTGTACAGAACTAGATCAGGTTGAAATGACGGTGTGTGCCTGCTTTTGGTGTTCTTGAATTTATTTTGTTTACATCCCCAGGTTATATTCCAGAACACTGAAGGGAACACAAAGAAGTGCAGCTGTTTAAAAGATGTGATGGGAACTTTTAATATTTTTAGATTCTGGCTTTTTCCAAGTTTGGAAAACTTGAGAAATGAAGTGATGGGTGGCAGAATTGAAAGTCTTTCCATCGTTAAGGAATATTCAGTCTTAAAAATTAAAATGAAAACAAAAAGGCTTGAAAAAGGCATTAATACTGGAACATATGTACCTGTTATCAGATCTTATTAAGGCACCAGTGCCCCTGCTGATCTTGCTCTTCCATCAGCTTTACTTTAGTATTGCTTATGATGGGTAGATGGGACAACAGTCAGAATATGGGGTAGCAAGAACTGCAGATGCTGGAGTCAGAGATAACACAGTATGGACCTGGAGGAACACATCAGGTCAGGCAGCATCAGAGGAGCAGAAAAGTTGACATTTTGGGTCAGGACCCTTATTCAGAATATGTGTTTGCTGAAAGGCACTACTGCAAATCCAGGTGTTGGATTGACACAATTTAAGTTTAATAACCACAAGCAAGACATCATTGGTTTCTTTTTGAATGTCTGGTTGTGGAAGAGTATTATTTACATTGCAGATACTAGTGCTAATGGACATCCTATTGGTTTCCAATAAATTTATCTACCAGTCAGGCATCTACCTATACAGTAGAGTATAGTACAGTACAGTAGACTCTGGTTATCTCTGTTGTTGTATACAGTTAATTCTCAAGTATATAAAATCTCTGGCAAAAACCCAGCCCTACTTTTCCATGTATGCTTTTCTGATCCTGTTACATCAGATTTGTGAGAATATCTTCTCAACTCTAGGTTTATGAAGGTGAACTGGAAACTAAGTCCAGATAGACTACTTTTTGTGCCAAAATGATCATTAAATTGAGGATTGGGAGGTTTATAGAATTCAACAAAGGAGGACCAATAAACTGATAAGGAAAGGGAGAATAGAATATGAATACAATCTAGCAGAAAAACATAATAAAGGACTGCAAAAGCTTCTATAGGTATGTAAAAAGGAACTGTTTGGGTAAAATAAATATCAGTCCATTACAACCAGAGTCAGGAGAACGTATAATGAGGAATAGAGAGATGGCAGAGAAGCTAAATGATAAGTTTCTCTGTTTTCACTGAGGAAGATACTAGAAATTTCCCAGAATGAGAGGTCCCAGGGGCTAGGGGAATGAGGGGTTGAAGGAAATTAATTTCAGTAAGAACTTTTTATACTGGAGAATTTAATGGGGCTCAAAGTTGACAAATGCCCAGGGACCTGGTGGTCTATATCCCAGAGTGTTGAAGGAGGTATTTATAGAGATAGTTGATGCAGTGGTGATTGTCTTCCAAAATTCTATTGATTCTGAAACTATTCCTGCGGGTCGGAAGGCAGCAAATGTTTACCCACTGTTTAAGAAGGGTGTAACAGAGAAAACACGGAACTGCAGACCTGTTACCCTTACATCAGTGTTAGGGAAAATGCTACAATCTAATGTAGAGGATGGGATAAATAGATAGCTAGCGGATAATGAACTGATTGGCACAGTCAGCATAGGTTTGTGAATGGGAAGTTGTGTTTGATGAAGTTAATGGAGGTTTTTGAAGATGTTACTGTCAAAATTGGTAAAGGAGGCCAATGGTGTGATATACGTAGATTTTCAGATGGCTTTTGATAAAGTCCCCCAGAGGAAGCTGGATATAAAATTTAAAGCACATGGGATAGGAGGCAATGTACTGGCATGGATTAACAATTGGCTAACAGACAAAAAACAAAGGGTGGAGTTAAATAAATCAATTTTTAATTTAGCAGACTATGACTAGTTGGGAATTGCAAGGATCAGTCCTTGAGTCCCAGCAGTTCACAATATATGTCAACAATTTAGAGTTGGGACCAAATTTAATATTTACAAGTTTGTGGAAGATGTAAAGCTAATTGGAAATGCACATTATGAGGAAGCTGTAAAATGGCTTTAGGACGATTTGGACAGCTAATGAATGGGTTAGATCATGACAGATGGAATAAAACATGGAAAGATCCACATTGTTTGGACAAGCAGATGTGCGCAGTATTTCTTAAATGATAAAGTGTTGGAAAATGTAGATGTACAAAGCGAGTTGGGGGATGTTGTAGATACATCACTGAAGAATAGCAAGGTACAGCAAGCTTTTGGGAAGGCTAATGAAATATTAGTCTTTGTTGCAAGAGGATTTGAGTACCGCAATAGTGAAGTTTCAATTGCAAATGAACTTGGTTAGTCTGCACCTGGAGTACTGTGTAAGGTTTGTACTTATCTCAGGAAAGATTATTGCCATACAGGGAGTGCAACAAAAGTTCACCAGTCGTCTTCCAGGAATGGTGGGACTGTCCTGTGAAAAGAGATTAGGCAAACTGGGCTAGCATTTTCACGAATTTCAAAGAATGAGAAGTGATCTTGTTAAAACTTAGAAAATGCTTGAAGGGTAGTTGTAGGTCAGATGTTTCCCTGGACAGGGAGTCTAGAACTAGGAGACCCCATTTTCAAAATAAGTTAATACCACATAGTCTGAGATGAAGCAAACATGTTTTCCCTTAGAGGGTTGTGAACCTTTGAAATTTTCTACCACAGAGGTCGAGAGAAGCTCTGACTTTGTGTATGTTTAAGGTGTAGATTTTATAGATTACCAGTGGTTTAAGGGCTAAGAGGGTGAGTGGTTGGGTGAAGGGCATTGATGTATTCGATCAGCTATAATCACTCTGAATGGCAGGATAAGTTCAACTGACTGAATGATGTGCTCCTCTTCCTGTTTTTCTAAATGACCTGATAACATTCATGTTTGTCTCTTTTGAGTCTTGTCAACCTTGTGGTTTCATTTTTTGCCATGGAAGAAAGTATGCTGTCTGATGATTTGATTACCATTCTTGAGGTTATTGAGTTCTAGGTACTGGCCCTGGATCAGCTTTACTGAAATGGCATACTGACACATGGTATTTTGAACATACCTGCCAAGTTTGTGTTCCATACCACCTGGATGTTGTCATCACCTTTTTGTCAACCTCTTTACGTATGAGTAGATGCCCATGAAGATTATGGATAATGATAAAGTGTTGCAAACCTTTTTGTCAGTCCTTTCATGCAGTCAGGAAGTTTGAAAGACAAAGCTATTTCCAAGTTACATGTTGTTAAATGACGTGCAAGTGTATTTTTAGCTTATTCATGTTTCTTTATTGCATGGAATCTTTGTTTTATTCTTAATGGTCATGAAAGAAAATAACAGGTGTCCATTGCTAGTATATGAAAAGCAATTAGTATGATCCAGATAATGCTCTTTTGATTTAGTGTCTGTTGTATATTTTCTGTGCAGGAGCCCCCTAAGATGCTAGTTAAGCAGGTCTTGTGAAGATTTCATTTAATTAAGTCCATTAGTACTTCAGTTAAATTGAATTTGACATTATTGGCAGAGCCAACTTTTTTACACCATGCATTAGACCAAATATTTCTGCAGGTGCGTTCACGAGACATTGTAACTTGCAGAAGGACTTTATCTTTTTATTTTCTGTATTTTCAATTGTGGATTGGACTGAAATGGGAAATGTTTTAAAACGAAGGACTGGGGAAGAAATTGCTACAATGAAACTCGTTGTAAGTTATGTTTACTCTATTGCTTTGTTCACACAGTGGGTGTATCTGTTTGTAGAGCAGTGGGTGTGTACAAAGTGGGATTTCACCGGCAACTGATAGCTGATTGGTTTGTGGAGTTGTGACCATTATAAATGACAAAGGCCTGAAAATAACTAAATGATTGGTTCCTTGGCAATTAAACAGATTGTGAGTGTGCACGATACTGGCAGAAGCCTTTAGGCCACTGCAAACAAAAATTTTTTTTCTGAAGAAGGGTCTAGGCCCGAAACGTCAGCCTTCCTGCTCCTCTGATGCTGCTTGGCCTGCTGTGTTCGTTCAGCTCTACACCTTGTTATTGCAAACAAACATGGTATGTCTTTCTCTCCAGTAAAATACCTAAAGCCTGAAGGAAGCCAGTTTATTTTCCCTTACCAGTTGCTGTATGTTGTGCTTTTTAACTAGTAACTAAGAAATGTTGCGGTTAATCTAACAATCTCTTGTGCCTCCAACAAAGAAATAAAATGAACCTGGAGAAGAGAGATTGAAGAATAGAAAATTCTGGAAAGCAAAAGGATAGTCTTAGCAAGCCCTGTTGACTGAGCCATTGAATTGCTTCCCCACATTTCTTATATTCCACTCATAATACCAATTTTGTTTTGTCTGTATGTGCGTGAGGGAGATGCAATTTTGAAGAGGTTTAGAGTTTCAACTAGTAGAGTTGTATGTTGATGGTTGATAGTTGTTTACCGTGTTTAGAATCTACTTATTTGTAATAAATAGTAGTTCTTTTCAAGTGCAGAAGCCTGGTCCATGTTTTCTATTAGCCTAGGGCTATCTGACATGTCTTTGCGTGCTGGATAAATTTTTTAATGACTCCTGGAATAACTAGGCTTGATTTCCGGTGCGCTACCTCAAAGAGAAATGAAGTACTTTCCTTTTGAACTGATCCTTCAATTGCATTATAAGGGGCACTTCAATCCAACATTGAGACCATAAGAAATAGGAACAGGATTCAGCCCTTGATCCTGCTCCAACATTCAATAGGCTTATGGCTGATCTGACATTCCTCACAACATTTCCTGTCCTTTTCCCCATGATTCTTGACTCCCTTACTGATCAAGAATCTATCAATCTCAGCCTTAAATATACACAAGGACTCTGCTGCCATAGATCTTTGTGGCCAGGAATTCCAAAGATACTCAGCCCTCTGAGAAAATAAATTCCTCCTCATCTCAATATTTAATTAGCAGCTGTTTATTCTGAAAATATGCCGTCTGGTCCTAGATTCTCTCATGAGGGGAACATCCTGTTGGCATTTACCCTGTCAAGCCCCTGAGGAGTCCTACATGTTTCAGTGAGCACCTCTCATTCTTCTAAACTTCAATGAGTAGAGTCTCAACCTGTTTAGCCTTTGCCCATAAGACAATCCCTCCCTACCAGGAACAAAAACAGAAATTGCTAGAAAAGCTCAGCAGGTCTGGTGGCATCTGTGGCGAAAAATCAGAGTTAACGTTTCAGATCGAGTGACCCTTCCTCAGAACAAAGTAAGAATTCCCTATACTTATATTCCACCCCCTATGCATTAAGGGTCAACATTCCATTAGCCTTCCTGTTTACCTGCTGCACCTCTGTGCAAACTTTGTGTGTTTCATGGATAAGTACCCCAAAGTCCCTTTGTGTTCCACTTTTTTTTCATTTAAGTAATAATCTGCTCTTTGTTCTCCCTTCCAAAATGGCAACTTGACATTTTGCCACATTATATTCCATTTGCCAATTCTTTGCCACTTACTTAACCTATTGATATCTCTCGGTAAATTATTTGTATCCCTCTTGCAAACTGCCTTTTCGTATATTTTTGTCTTTTGCAAATTTGAGTACTGTATATTCACTTCCTTCCTCAAGTCATTAACGTATATTGTAAACAGTTGCAGTCTGAGCATTGATCCCTGTGCAACCCCACTGGTCACAGGTCACCAACCTGAAAAAGAACCCATTATCCCCACTTGCTGTTTCCTACCCATTAGCCAATTCTTTATCTGTATTACCGCCAATACCACAGGCTCTTAACTTATGACTTGACCTTTTGTGATGTACCTTATTGAATGCCTTATGGAAGCCCAAATACAACACATTGTCTGGTTTCCCCTTTATCCACTCTGATTAAGACCTCTCAATAACTTAATAAATCAGTCAGACACTATTTCCCTTTCATGAAACCATGTTTTCTCTGTTTGATTAGATTATGATTTTCCAAATGGTATGCCTTTACTTCCTTAATACTTGAGTCCAATACTTTTCCAACAATCAATGCTAGGTTAATTGGCTTTTAATTACCTGCTTTTTACCTCCCTCCCTTTTTGAATAGGGATTTTACATTGGCAGTTTTCCATTTTTTTTTTGGTACTTCTCCAGAATCCAAGGATTTTTGGAAAATTACAGCCCAATGCTTATACTGTCTCTGTAACAACCTCTTTAAGTATCCTAGCATGCAAGCCAGGGGACTTATCAGTCTTTAGCCCAATTTGTTTGTTGTCTTCTATTGATTGAGTGATGGTGACATTCATGCCCAACCTGTAGGGCAGTGATAAGATTCTCCAAAGGTTGGAGTTCCATCCTGTTTGACCCTAGAGTCAATTTGGATCTTGACAGAAAGTTTATACTCCAAGTTTAACATTGATCTGAAGATACAATATCAGAATTTCTGCTGTGAGTAAACCGAAAATAGAATTAGTGTAAACTAGCAAGAAGCATAAAATGGAGAGTAAAGGCCTTTTATAGGTTTGTTTAAAGGAAAAGCTTAGCAGAAACAAATGTGGACTCTTTATAAGCAGAGTCAGCGGTGAGAATGGAAATGGTAAAGAGGAAATTACTAAAAACCTCCCAAAATAATACAGGGACTTGGTGTAAACTAGGAACTAATATATTTTTTCAAAACGAAAAGTAGACAGATCCTTTGGACTTGACCATCTACACCCAGAGTGTTGAAAGAAGTGGGTGGGGAGATAGTAGATGCATTAATTATTATGTTTCAAAATTCTAATGACTTTGGAATGATTCCTGCAGATTGGAAGGTCATGAATATAACTCAACTGTCTAAGAAAGGAGGGAGAGAGAAAACAGAGAATTTACACATCTTTTAGCCAATATCAGTCAAAGAAAATGCAAGAATCTTGAGAAAGCATTTGTTAACGATACATCTGAAATGTAGTGATAGAATTGGGCAGAGTCAACATCCATTAAAGGAAAAAAATTAGGTTTAACAAACCTGGTGGCATTTTTAAGAATGTGACTAGCAGAATCGATAAGAGGTGAGCGGTGAATGTGGTATATTTAGATTTTCAGAAAGCTTTTGAAAAGTCCCACACAAGAATTTAACAAACAATATTACAGCACCAGGGATTGGGTAGAATATTCTGGAATGGATTGCAAACTGTTTAACGGACAGAAAACAGATAGTAGGAAAAATGGGTCATTTTTGGATTGGCAGGCTGTGACTAATGGGATATGAAAGGTTCAGTATTTAGGTATCAGCTATTCAGCAATCTTGATCAATGATTTAGGTGCCAGGATTAATTATCATATTTCCAAATTTACAGATGACAGAGAACTAGGTGGAAGTATGAGTTGTGAGGAGGATACAAAGACACCTCAATGGGATTTGACAGCCAATTAAGTGAGTGGGCAAAAAATTGACAGAATACAATGTAGAAGGATGAGTTTATTCACTTTTGCAGGAAAATAGAAACACGAAGCATTTCTTAAATGTTGATAGGCTAGGAACTGTTAAATCTCAGAGATTTTAGTGTTCTTGTTCATGAATCATTGTAAGTTAACTCAATTTGAATGCACATAGCATTTTCCACAAGATAGCTGAATTGATCATTCTAATAAAAGAAAAGGGTATGGTTTCATTGCTATTACAGATATGTGACCACAGGATGACCAAAACTGAGAAATGAATATTAAAGAATATTTAACATTTTAGAAGGAATAGGCAAAAATGATAGAACTGAGTAGTGCTAATAGTAGGGAATGGGGTCAGTGAATTGGCGTGAGAGGATCTGTGATCTGAAGAACAAGATGTAGAAATTCTGGGTGAAGCTACGAGAAATCCAACATTGGTAGGAATGGTTTGTGGGTCACCAAACAGTGGTGGTAATGTAGGGCATAGTATTAAAGTAGGAAAAGAAAGTGCAGGTAAAAAGGGCAATACAGTCATCCTCAGTGGTTTCAAACACCATGTAGACTGGTTAATGTAATGAGTACCAATGCTGTGGAAGAATTATTCCTGGAATTTGTTTGAGATGACAATGATAGTTCGAGAAACATATGTTGAGGAACCAGCACATTCTATTTTACATTCAATATTACGCAATGGGAATAGTCTAATTAGTAACTCTACTGTTTTTAAAAAAAAGCCTTAGAAACTAGTAACCAAAAATGTCGAATTTATCATTAAATTTGAAAACTGTGTAGTTCAATCTGAAACGAGGGTCATAAAATTAAACATGGGCGATTATGAAGGATATTGGCTGTGGTGGATTGTAAAAAACGTTGATAGAAATGACAGTTGATAGGCAATACCTAGCATTTAAAGAATTAATTCTGGATTTTTTTAAAAAAACAAATTCCTTTAGATGAAAAATGTGCAACAATAAATGGAGAGCCATGGTTATTAAACAAATTTAGAGAGTATTATATAAAAGAAGGAGACTTACAAAGTTACTAAAAAAGTTGCAATCCTGAGGATTGGTAAAATTTGAAGGAGAATGCAGAAATGTTAAGGAATGAGAGAATAAAATATGAATATAAAATAGCAAGAAATGTAAAAATGGTTCATCATAAGAGATGTACAGCATGGAAACCGTCCCTTCGGTTCAACTCGTCCAAGCTGACCAGATATTCTGAATTAACCTAGTCGCATTTGCCCTAATCCCTCTAACCCTTCCTATTCATATACCCATTCAGATGCCTTTTAAATGTTGCAATCCTACCAACCTCCCCTGCTTCCTCTGGCAGCTCATTCCATACATGCACTGCCCTCTTGCGTGAAAATGTTACCCTTTAGGTCCCTTTATAACCTTTCCCCACCTGCCTTAACCTACGCCCTCTAGTTTTGGACTCCCCTACTCTGGGGGAAAAGACCTTAGCTATTCACCCTATAAATGCCCCTCATTATTTTATAAACTTCTCTAAGGTCACCCCTCAGCCTCCGATGCTCCAGGGAAAATAGCCCCAGCGTATTCAGCTTCTCCCTGTAGCTCAAACCCTCCAATCCTGGCAATATCCTTGTAGATCTCTTCTGAACCCTTTCAAGTTTCACAAATCCTTCCTACAGCAGGAAGACCAGAATTGAATACAATATTCCAAAAGTGGCCTAACCAATGTCCTGTACAGCTGCAACATGACCTCCCAACTCCTATAATCAATGCACTGACCAACAAAGGCAAGCATGCCAAACACTTTCACTATATTGTCTACCTGTGACTCCACTTTCAAGGAACTACAAACCTGTACTCCAAGGTATCTTTGTTAAGCAACACATCTCAGGACCTTCCCGCCAAATGTATAAGTCCTGCCTTGATTTGCCTTTCCAAAATGCAGCACCTCACATTTATCTAAATTAAATTCCATTTGCTGTTCCTAGGCTCATCGGCCCATCTGGTTGAGGTTCTGTTGTTCTCTGAGATAACCTTCTTCGCTGTCCAGTACACTGCCAATTTTGGTGTCATCTGTAAACTTACTAACTGTACCTCTATGTTGACTTCCAAATTATTTGTCTAAATGACAAAAAGTAGTGGACTCAGCACCGATCCTTGTGGCACGACGGATATCTAACAACGACAAGTCAGAATACAGAAAGGAGATAGAGGGCTTGGTGACGTGGTGCGATGAAAACAACCTCTCTTTCTGCGTCGGCAAAACTAAAGAACTGATCATTGACTTCAAAAAAAAGAGAACACGCCTCAATCTACATCAATGGAGCTGAGGCTGAGGCTGAGGGTGGAGAGTGTCAAGTTACTAGGAGTGACGATAATTGACAACCTGTCCTAGACTTCCCATGTAGATACAACAGTCAAGAAGGTACAACAATGCCTCTTCATCCTCAAGCAGCTCAAGAAATTTGGCATGTTCATAACGACCCTCACCAGCTTTTACAGATGCACCACTGAAAGCATACTGCCCAGGTGCATAACGGCCTGGTATGGCAACTGCTCCACCCAGGATCGTAAGAAACTACAGAAGGTTGTGTGCACAGCCCAGTACACAGCCAACCTTCCACCCATGGTCTCATTGCTGCGGAAAGGCTGCGAACATCGTGAAAGACCCATTGCACCCTGATAATGTGTTCCTACAACCCATTCCATCAGGCAGAAGACACAAAAGCTTGAACACATGCACCAGCAGGTTCAGGAATAGCTTCTTCCGGGCCGTTAATAGAGTGATGAATGGACTCTCTGACTTCAAATAATGCTGATCTTGCTAATGTTGTTCTTGCCTAGTGCATGCCCTGTGCAACGTAACCTGTATGCCTCCATCTAAGTCGTCTTTTGCACCCTTTGATCTGTATGTCTTTGCTTACTATGATCTGCATATACTGCTCATAAACTAAACTTTTCACTGTACTTAGGTACATGTGACAATAAATAAATCGAATCAAATCAAACACAGCTGGTCACTGTCTGTAAAGCAATCCTGCACCACCACCCTCTGTCTCCTACCTTCGAGCCAGTTCTGTATTCAGATGGTTAGTTCTCCCTGTATTTCATGTGACCTAACTTTGCTAACCAGCCTACCATGCAGAATCTTCAAACACCTTACTGAAGTCCATATAGATCATGCCCACCGCTATGCTCCTATTGACCCTCCTTGTCACTTCTTCAAAAAAACTCAATCTGGTTAGTGACACATGATCTCCCATTCACAAAGCCATGTTGACTCCCTAATCAGTCCTTGCCTTTCCAAATACCTGTAAATCCTGTCCCTCAGGATTCCCTCCGATAACTTGCCCTTTGCTGATGACAGGCTCACAGGTCTATCGTTCTCTGGCTTTACGACCTTTCTTAGATAGTGGCACCATGTTAGCCAACCTCCAATCTTCGGCAACTCACCTGTGGCCGACAAGGTTCAGTGAAAAGTTTTACTTTGCAAGTAGCACAGGCAGATCATAACATACGAAGATTATAGCATGATTGGACAGAGTGAGGAATACAAAGTTATGGCTGACCTGCGAGTAGATTTAAAAGAACATTGTTAGTAATTTTAACAGACTTAGAATTGAGGTTTCAAATTGCAGAATGATTGTAAGAAATGTGAGAATAAGATCCGCTGTAGAGAACCTGCAAAGAGTCGCTGTATGTCAGCGCCATCTTGAGTGACTTGCCATTGCTAGTACCATAACAAATCAACTTTGCACCATGCCTCATGTTAATGTTAGAAAAAAAAATTAGTTAAAGGGCTGGTGAGAGGCAGCTTCAAATTGTGCGGTATTTCTGCTCCTGTCTAGCTGATGCAAGGTTCCTTATTCTAGGGTGGAGACTCAGTCACAGGTACTGGCAATTAGACCAAAACAGGGATAGAGAATTGATCACCATGTTCATGTAGGATGGCGTGTTGGGCTGGGAGGGAAGTAGCAATGATTAAAGAGTAGCTAATTATTCTGTATGAGATAGGGAGATGGGCTGATTCTGTGTATATGTGCATGCATGCAAGTGAGAATGTGAGGGAAAGTGGGATTACGTTGGAAAATAATTTGACAATCACTGTTTTCCAGTGTAATCCCATTTACCCCTCACTCTCTCACTTGTATGCATGCACATATATACTATAGATATCCTATGTGTAAAAGAAAACAGTAAGAAAGAGATATGAATATATTAGAAGCAGAACAGGATAATTCGTGATAGAAGTGACGAAAAAATTAAATAAATACTTTGTTTACTTCAAGATACAGGATGTTTCCCTGCGCATATTAAGGTCCAAAGGTCTAGTGAGAATGTGAAACTGATACAAAGTAATGTTTAGTTTAATAAAAAGTAGTTCTAGAGAAATAATGAGACTGAAAATTGACACAATCTTCAACTTTCAACTTCAGCTGTTCAGTCTGTCAATCATTTGGATGTGTGGTCCATTTGTAATGTTGCCAAGTTTACGTTATGTAAAGTTTGGAAATGTAATTGTGAGGAGGATGCAAAGAGACTCTGAGGGTATTTAAACAGGCAGAATGAGTGGGAAAGAGCTTGGTACGTGGCATACAGTGTGAATAAATATGATGTTTAATACTTTGGTAGGTGGGATGAAGGTACAATCAGAGGTCAGAAAGTGTTGATGTCCAAATGGACCTAGATGTTCATGTTCATAAGCTATTGAAAGTCAACAAGCAGGGGGAGGAAGCAATTTGGAAGGCAAACAGCATGTTAGTCGTTATTGCAAGAGGATCTAAGTACAGAAACAAAGAAGCCTGACTTATAGTACTCATGAGACTGTACTTGGAATATTGTGTACAGTTCTGGTTCCCTTGCCTAAGGAAGGATACACTCACCATAGAGTGAGTGTCGTGGAGGTTCACCAGTCTGATTCCTGGGATGGTGAAAATGTCTGAGACTGGACCTGTAATCTCTCTGGCATTTAGAAGAACTGGAGGCAACCTCATAGAGACCTATAACATCCTCAAAAGGATAATTCAGTAGATGCAAAAGGTATAATTTTCCTGGCAATGGAGTTTATAGCCAAAGGGCAGCTTCAGAATAAAAGACTAGGTATTTAGGACAGATGTGGGGAAACTTCTTCAATCAAAGGTTAATCTTTTGAATTCTTTGATCCAGAGGAGTGAAATCTCAATCGATCATTCAGTCAGTTCAAAATGGAGATTTAGAGATTTATACTTAGTAATAACATCAAGGAAAATAGGGATAACCTAGGAATATAGTATGGAAGTAAATGATCAACAGTGATCTAGAATTGAACAGCAGAATCGAGTGGCTGAGTGACCTACTCCTGCTCCTGTTTCTAATATGTAAGTACAGCAAGCAATTACAAAACGAAATGGTATGTTGGCCTTCATTACAGGAAGATTTTAGTACTAGCTTAAAGATGTTTTAAATAGAACCATACTAAGATCTCACCTTGAGTATTGTGTGCAATTTTGGTCTTGCCTATGAAAATATGTTTTTGGCACGGAGGGACAGTGTCAAAAGTTCATCAAACTAATTTCTGGAGTGCAGGGATTATTTGAAGAGAGTTTTGAATCTTTGGAATTCTCTTAAGAGTGCTGTGGACTACTAGTTGTTGAGTACATTGAAGAATGAGAGTGATAGATTTCGAAAGGTTTTAAAAAAAAAATAGGAATTGTCAAGGAAAATAGTATTTAAGTAGAAGATCAGCCTTGATCCCATTGAATGACAGAGTGGACTTGAAGGGCCGAATGGCGTATTCATTCTTTATGTTCTCAAAAATGGAAAGACACCCTTGCAAAATTGCTGTTAAGTTTACTTAAATGTCAATGTATGTTTCTTGTTGTCATATAGCATATGAACATGTCTAATTTCAAACTATACGTAAAATTACAGGTCTGTGTTTTCTTTTACTGTTTTAGACTTACAGCAGCTGAGGGAGTTAATCCTAAAATTTTTGAGCCAAAGGAAGAAAGTAGTGACGAGGAGGAAGAATTAACTCCAGAAGAACAAGGCAAGCTGACTATATTTTCATATTTAGGGAATGTGTTTCACACTGTTTTTAAGCTTCTAATGCCTGCTCGTTGTTGAATCACAAGACCCTATGACAGGCAGAGGAGGCTGCTAAATAAGATAAGAGTCCATGATATTAGCAGCAAGGTGCTGGGTATGGATAGCGAACTGGCTAACTGGCTGACTGGCAGAAGGCAGAGAGTGGGGACAAAAGGGTCTTTTTCAGGCTGGCTGCCAGTGTTATGGACCAGACTAAACCTGCTCAAAATATATATCAAGATGATAATCAGGACCCCAAGTTTTTCTTATTTTAAAGGCAAATGTAAAGTGTTGTGTTCTGGGTATAGTTCAATTGAAGCAAAACACACTTTATTTTAGCTACAGTGTAGCTACAAACAAGAAGGATTGGAATAACTTCAGTCTATTGCAAAGCTTGACAGAATAATGGATTATTTTACTACAAAACAGCAACTGTTCCAATATAGTAGTGTCCTAGAAATACACCCTAGGCAAAGGCCAATTCAGTAAAATAGATTGTCTCATATGCAGTTCTCTAGTCCAGAAGGAAAGAGCATCAAGTGAAGTGTGTGTGTGTGTGAGTGAGAGAGAGAGAACCCAAGCATTTTGCTGTAGCAGGGAGAGATGTATAGCATCTTCCAAACTCCAACAGCTACTGATAATTGAAACTAAAATCCAGGTTCTGTGGGTGCTTAACTGCACCCATTTGTGCTGCTTCTATTGTTCCAAATCAAAACAAAACCAAAGCCCTCACAAGCTGTTTACTTTATTGGCTTGAAACAGTCCGCTCGGTACCTCTGTCTCAATCTCTCTTCATTTAAAAAAAAGGACAAAATATATCTCTTAAAGCCATAGTATCATCACACCTCCCCCTTTAATAAAAGAACCATGAATAATCAAAGATGCCTTCATTTTTAAAAACTTTTAGCCTTACAATAAAGTACACTGTAATACATGTACATTACATTCATTCTAAGCATGCAAACATTTAGTACTACAGTCTACTTTAGTCTATTTCTTCCCACCACTGAACACCTTTTATCTTTCTTCATCACAGTCGTGACCATGTGTCAGCAATCGCGTTCTCTTGTCCTGCCACGTGTACCATTTTCAAATTGAATGGTGGCAATAATAAGCTCCAACTAAGTAGTCTGGAATTTTTATCCTTAAATTTTTCCAAAGACGTTAAGGGGTTATGATCAATATGTACAATTGTCTAAGACACATTATTGGCAACATAAATGTTGAAATGCTGCAATGCCAACACCAAACTCAAGGTCTCTTTCTCGATTGTGGAATGTTTCTGTTGATGAATATCAAATTTTTGGAAAAATACCCAATAGGTCTTTCAATCTTCCTGTCATCATCTTGCAGGAGTACAGCACCAATACCCACATCACTTGCGTTGATAGCCTCCTTGAATGGCTTTCCGTAATTAGGTGTGGCTAACACTGGGGCACTGGTTAACACAGCTTTCTGGTTGTCAAATGCCTTTTGACACTGTTCAATCCACAGAAATTTTCTCTACCACTTCAACAGGTCAGTCAGTGGAGCAAATTAAAATTTGATATGAATGTCCAATAAAAATAACTGAATCTCAGGAATCATGGTACTTCCCTCTCCAATGGTATGGGGAGCTCCCCAATAACCTTTATTTTCACATCCTATGGGACTGTTTGTCCATGTCCGGGAATATGGCCCAAGAACATGTCTTGGGGTTTTGCAAACTCACTCTTAGCCGGGTTTGTCACAAAACCTGCCTCCCGGAGTCGATTGAACAATTCCAGTAGATGCTGCAAGTGTTCCTTCCGTGTGTCACTAAAAATCACCAGATCATCTGTATACAGCACACAATTGGGTAATTCCAAAATGACTTTATTGTTAATCTTTGAAATGTGGCTGGTGCATTCTTCATACCAAACGGCATGACTTCAAACTGGTACAGACAATCTGGTGTCATGAAAGCCAAACTTTTCTTTACCCTTTTGGAGACCTGCCAGTATCCACTGAGTAAGTCCAACTTGCTTGTCCCACCTTTTCAATACAATCTTCCAAACGTAGAATAGGATATTTATCAGATATTGTAATTGCATTGACTTTGCAACAGTCCCGACTCTTCTCCCCACCCCGCTTCGGCACCATTACTATGGATGAGCTCCAGTTGCTGCAACTCACTTCAATTATATCATCTTTGAGCATGCATTTAATCTTTTTTTTGAACCTGTCCCAATATTAGAGGGTTAAGTCTGTAAGGATGTTCCTTAATTGGAACAACATTTCCTATATCATGTGTAATTGTTTCAGTACTTCCCAGCTTATTTCCAGATATCTCCCTATGTGATTGTAATAACTCTTTCAGACCATTTTGATTTAGAAGGTAACTCAATTTATCCCAATTTTTGAGAACTTTCTCATTGTCCAGTTTAACTTGAGGAATGTCCAATTCAGAATCATCTGAACTTGGTTCTTCACTCTGTGTTGTAACCAGCGACACATTCTCCTTTTGCTTTTCTTCCCTGTCAAAATATCTTTGAGCATATTCACATGACAGACTCCTTCAGTTTTCTTTCTCTCTGGTGTTCTTATTAAATAATTCACCTTACTCAATTTCAGTTTGATTTGATAAGGCCTACTAAACTTTGTTTTTAAAGGTTCACATACCACTGGTAGGAATACTAACACTTTATCTCTTCTAGCAAGACCATGAATTTTTGATTTCGTGTCTGCTTCCTGTTTCATCATCTACTTTTGAACGCTGTCTAGTCAACTCACCTGCTATATTTAATCTTTCCTAAAATTTGACACATAATCCAAATATGTAGTCTCTGAACCATCTAACTCACCAATTTCTCCTTAGTTAATTCCAGTGGTAGTCTCACCTCATGCTGAAAAGATAATTCAAATGGACTGAATTTAGTTGATTCATTAGGTGCAACTCTGATTGCGAAAAGTCACCCCACCTGAGGGAGTGGAACTGGAAAATAATAAAAAGAGAAAGTTTAAACTTTTAGGTGTGGCAGATTCTGGATATGGTTTATTTGATGTTATCAGACAATGACCATGTGTTGTACAAGGCTTCTTTCAAAGAAATAGCCTATTGGACTGCGTCATTACACCCTAGATTATGTACTGTGATTTCCAATAGGACAGTTTATATAGCAGTTTATAGCATTTTAAGAATATAGCATTGTTTTTCCTCAACACGTCAACCTATTTAACATGTCAGCAATCCACTCATTTGGATTAAATTTGAGATAATTCTCTTAATGTATAACAGATGAAAATAACGCTCCCTTTCATTGGAACAATTAGTGGGTTTTTTTTGGATTTTGCTTGCAAATAGATAAATCTAACAGTGTTATATTGTAATATTTATGGTAGAATTTTTTTTTCTACTTATGAACAAAGTAAAAATATTGTTATTGCAAGACCTGAACTAATCTTTTGCACCTGACTTTAGATACACACACGTTTCTCATGCTGTTCATCACTTTGAAACTGGTAATTCTCTCAAATCCTGTGGTAGTTTTTCTGACATTATTAGATATTGCCATGTGCTCTCGAGAATTGTTCCTTTTTAAAAATCGCTTAAAAGAGTTACCAGGATTTCATTATTTTTGAGTTGCTGGCATGTATTCAATATGTGAATTTGTATTTGTGTTTAGCACTTCATGAGAGTGTTCTGTATTAAGTTACCTTATCAATTGTCCGTCACTTTGAAATTATAATGGTTGTACCTTTTTATAATTGATTTGCTGGTCAAGACATTGGAAGATGAGTTATCTCTATCCTTAATATTCTCAATCACTTCTAACAAGTTGTAGCTGTCTTTTTGTGGAATGTAATGTGTGCATTATGATACCCATCTTTCAGTCACTTCACAATAAATTCTATAGAATTAGAAATACATTAAAGGACTTTATTCCCAATTTGATTCAGACAGGGGGAGGGGGCAGCAATCTTTGCTGAAGAAAACAATCAGAATTTCACAGAGGCTTTTAAATATTTTTATTTCTTTGAAGAAAACAAGAAGCAGTTTGAGATGAAGAGAAAAATGCATTACAACGAAGGCATGAATATCAAATTAGCAAGACAATTAATTGCCAAGGAACTAGATGATGATGAAGATGGCATGAAAGGAACTGATGACCAGGAAAAGGACTTTGAAAATGGTAATAATAAAAAGCTTAATTTTTGCATGAAATAGATTGTTTACAATGGTCTTGGAACTAAAATTATTTGGGACAAATCTGCTTATATGCCAGTTGTAAAATTCACAGTAATTTAGCTGAAAATTTACTCTCAATTGTTCAAATCTTCAAACTCATTTCAAATGTAGACTGATGTAATGTCATTTTTATGCATTTAAAGAAACAACTGCAAATACTTAATGCATCTAAGGGCTGTTTTTGAAAGCAACATTAAGCTAATAAACGAGTACATTCACCTGCATAAAAATAACATGGCTATGCATGTGCTTCAAAAGTGCGAGCATTTGAGTCAAAACTGTTTAGCATTATCCTTAAAATTTTGATAAATTACAATGCTCTAGCGTGATCCTAAGTTTCAAGGCTTCTCTGTTGATATAATGTCCAAAGACTACATTCAAACCCATGATATTAACCACTTGGAAGGAAAAGGACAGCAAGTGCAAAAGAATGCCACCAACTTGCAAGTTCCCTTTCAAGCCGCACACCATCCTGACTTAAAACAATATCATGTTTCATCACTGTCCCTAAGTCAAAATCTTGAACTCCTCTTCCCTGTCCCTTCATCCCCTTTGTGATTGTACCTTTATCACATGGACTAGCCATTCAAGAAGGTCTCACCACTATCTTTTCAATTGCAGTTTGGATGGACAGCAAATACTAGCCTAGCCAGTGACACCTGCATCGTGTGGGGAAAAAAAATTAAACACTATTGCCACCTCCTCCCACCACTCTAAATTATTGCTTACTCATTCAAAATATCTGAGTACAGTTCCTCGATCTGACAATTCTGATGGTGTTGAAGACAAACTGGTATTTCCTTTCACTTAATATCAGCAAAGCTAAAACCACTATACTCAATCCCTCCAAAAACTGTACGCACAAACCCCAATGCGTTGCTTTTCCCTAGCTACCTGCTTGAGCTCTGTCATGTGGGAACAACTTTGATTTCTGTTTGATTCTGCCCCATCACCCAATATTCTAACCATCACGAAGACAACATCTATCATTCTTATTCTTTAACCTCACTGCTGACAACATATTAATCATTTTCTTGCCTGCTAGCTTACCTTGTGTACTGCTGTCTTCACTGAGGTTGTAGTCCAATTTGCCTAAATCTCTGTTGTTTGTCATTCTGTCTTTTTTAAATTCTGCTTGACTATGTTTGCACTAACCTTCATTAGTTCCCTACATTTAATGCAAATATCTTGCTCTCACTTGCCTCTGCAACTGCCTCCAGCCCTCTGTACCAAAGTATTCCTAAACTGCTGACTGTTCCCTGTTCATACTCCATTCTTAATACTCCTTTAACTACCTTGGTGCTACCCTGAAACTTTATTATTAAGTCATTGAACTAATTTTATCCATATCTTCTCAAAATCACCTTCATTGTGCACTGTAGTATCTCTTCTGCTTATTTTGCTGGTTTTGGAATATATAATGTTTAATAGCTGCAAGACCCAAAGATGTAGATGGTACAATGAAAAATATATGTTCTCAGCGGAAACATAAAGAAGCCAGGAAAAGAGTAATGAAATGATACATAACTCCATTCTCTGACCAGATATGTTGTCTTGTAATTCTGTAGCTAATTTCAAATAGTAAACAGTAAATGATATACAACAGTGAAACCAGTTGAAATTAACTTAAATGGATAATTTGGGTTAATTGACTCTCTAACTTGTTAAACACTGCCACAACCAGGTATTTGTTCCAAGGCAACATGCTATCTACCGATCAGGCAATTAGTTCAAATTGTGACTTTAAAAGAAAAACTATTTGGTCCGTAATTCAATAAATAGAGAATTTCTATGGGATAATGTATTTAAAATTATGAAGAATAAATTAAATATGACCAACTACTTGCAGTAAATTAATTGAGACAAAGCAACATTGCCCAGCTTTAATATGTTAATAGCTTATTTGCAGGTTAAGACAATCACTGAAATAAAAATTTGCTCAGTACTACACTTCAAACATTTTCATTTTCTGCCTTTGTATTTTCTTTCCCAACAGATACAGATGAAGAACTTTCTGAAAATGAGGACATCGACTCTTAGAGCAGAGCCATGATTTAAATCTGGCACAAAAATATCCAAGCTAGCAGCATTTACCATGAAGTGTTTTAATTTATTGAAACACTAAGGTGTTTCAACTACAATCTGGCTTAGATTCAGAGAAGTCTGGTTCCACCTGTGCACTCAGAATTTTGCAGTGTGTTTCTGCAGTAATGTAAATAAAAATCGTCTTGAGAGGTGGGCAGGAGGCGTCTGTCTGCCTTTTTTTTTGATGGCACTGCTGTTGGATCACTGAAAGAACTTTTTTTCTGAAAACCACAGTAGCATAGAATTCATGAAATAGTATGTAGCACAGAACACTTTCCAGCAGCACTCAACCCAATAATCAGACTGTAATACATTCATATCTGTGTAATGCTTTGTGCACGTTTCACTTCGTGTTGGTACACTTTTGCAGGTTTATTGTAGAGTACTTTTTTTCCACATTTTGCATCAGGTAACCAGTTCCAGTTTGTATTTTTATATTTGAGGATTTTGTACTTTTGGTTTCTGTCGGGCTAATATTTGGAAAGTGCTCAAAATGAAAGTACTGATAATTGGTTTGCCAACAGAATGCAATCTTTTGTCTTTGAAACTTTGAAAACACTTTAATGCTGCTGATGGTATAAGTTAACAATTTGTACTTGTGTTGATGTTAATAGGACTGATTTAAAGATACTGATGCCCTGTTTTTGAATGCTAAAAATCCAATCAAATACCGAGCATAACGATATATTTACTAAGTGCCACCACTGTCAAGAGATAGCTATAGTTTATTTTGGGTAGGGGATTAAAATTCAAATTAAGTTACATGTATTTGGTGTAATGTACAGCTTTATGTAGGGCAATGAAGGGATAATGTCTTTTCATCATTTTGATTCAAATGGTAGTACCGTTCCTTTGAAGATGTTTATGCTTCTCCAAAAGTTTATATTTTAAGCCATTGAAATTCATTGCAATTTGTGGATTTGAAAGGCACATCATTTATAAAGCCCATTGAAATGCAAGCCATTTTTATAATTCAAACTAGATTATATAATTCCATTGTCCAAAGCCGAGTTTTCTCTGGAATATTTTGTCTGTGGTTTTTGTTGGAACATATTGAGGTGAATTTATTTTACAGATATGCGCACCGCCGAACATCTGTTTTCACTGTTTAACAACTTTCAGTTGTCCTGCAGTATTTCATCCAATTATCAAATCTGTACTTACTGTATCTAATTCCTGCCATGATAGCATTGGTTCCTATCATCGTCACCCAGTATTGTATTAATTTCAGTATAAGAAAACTCTACTATGTGAATAGAAATATAAAATAAACTGTGTACCTCCACTTTTAGTAGATTTACTGAAGGTTTTATTGTCTGGTTTGTTTGAGAATGAAAGGAATGAAATTCCTTTCCAGTTATACTCCATCTGGTTGAACATAAATGGTTATAAAAGCGTGAAGTAGCAAACACCTTGTGAATGTATGTTTATAATGAGATAAAACAAAATTGATGTACAAGTTAATTGAGTTTCACCTTTGGTCAATGGTAATGAATAACTTAGTTAATAAAATGTTAGGTTACTAAATTAAGAAGTGCATATAACTTTGCATACTTGAATATAAGTTTTCAAGCCAAAATTGTGTGCAACTACATCCAGGGAAACTTTTTTTCATTGGTAATTTCATTAGTAATTAGTAACTAATTTTCATTAGTTTGTTCAATTGTACAAAAGGATCCAAATTTATACCCCTGTATAGATTTTTATCCTTTGTGCTTTGTGACTCATACGGTTTTATTGTAAAAATTGACAGTATCATCCGACCATAACACCACTGTCTATGATTTTTAAACTCGTATTTAGTTTTCACAAATTATTTTTTGTAGCAGTTCATGAGTTCAAGATCCTGCTGCTGATTTAATTTTGATAAGCCAGGTATTTGAAAAACCAAAATGTTAGCTGTGAGAGTATACATTATAGATGTATTTTGGTCTTGGTATTTTAATACATCGTTTACATTTATATAACACTATTCAAATCAAGTGATCATTGTATTTATTTTGTACATTGAAGTGGACTTTAACTTTATACAATTGTAAAATAAGTGGCAAATTGACAAGCCCATAAGTCAAAAGAAATTGTAAAAAAAAAAGTCAGGGGCGATGTCAAACAGGTCACCAATTTGGTATCATCTGTTTATACTGGCACACAGTCGAAATCTACTCCCACTTGTCTGTAAAAGGGGTGCATCTTGATATTTAAGATTGGAAAACTATGAAGTGTGTCTTGTTATACTTTTAAAATTTCTTCTAAACATTCTTACTGCTACTTCTCTTGAACCATTTTCTCTCTTTCTGCCTTGAACATGCATGAATTTAGGAGTAGTCCTCTAAAGTACACTGATATCTGCCCCATCTATCCAAACCATTCCACCATTTCTATTTTATAAATTGCAGTATGTTTGAATAACCTTAGTTGCATATTGAGAGTCTTTTTCAGTGCATCCGCATGCCTGGTATGAAAGACTTTATGAAAACAAATCTTGATGAATGGAACTACAGTAAAAAAAAAATCTGAAAAAAATGCATTAAAATACTGAACACAGAAGACAAACTATTTTAAGTCACAAATTAAAGGTATTGTCCAAAATTGGTTTTGTATCACAAACAGGTAGTGCAGATAGATTTTCTAGCTTGGTGTTCTTAGGATCTATTACTTGTAAGAAGTAACATGGTTATTACATACCAAGGTTATTTATGATTTCATAGTTTTACTTAAGTGTACACTTGCAACAAAAGTCAGTCCTGTGTAATTCCCTAAGTAGAACTCTGACAAAAATATCTGTTTGAATCAAATGTTTTGAAATAATGTTGCATTCCCTACACTTAGATCAGCATGCAATAAATTTTCTTAAGTAGGTAGTTTAACATTAAACTAAATTGGACTATAGCCTGGGTCAGTTATGTATTCAAGGTGCAAAATCTCAGTCAGTCAAATGTGGCTAAGAAAGGTAGTTCAGGATTGCATAAGATTAAAAGAAAAGGACTGTGAAGTTTTTAGAAATAGCAGTAACTCTGACGTTTGGGAGGTTTATAATAATACAATAAAGGAGGACTAAGAAAGTGATGAGGAAGGCGGGGGGGGAATAGAATTTGATTGTAATCTAGCAACAAACATAAAAATGGACAAAAAGCTTTGATAGATATGTACAAGGAAATATTTGGCTAAAATGAGTGTGTCCATTAAAGCCAGATTAGGTGAATTTATAATGGGGAGTAGAGAAATAGCAGAAAAGCTAATTGATTACTGGTGTTTATTTCATTGAGGAAGATACCAGAAATCTCCCAGGAGTAGAGATCCAAAGCTCTGAGGAGAATGAAATATTAAAGGAAATTAGCATTAGTAAGAAGGTTGTTCAAGAGAAATTAAAGGGACTCAAAGTTGATAACTCCTGAGGATCTGATGGCTGTCATCCAGAATGTTGAAGCAAGTGCTTATACAGACGATGCATTGGTAATTATCTTGCAAAATTCCAAAGATACTTGAATGACTTCTGAAGATTGGAGGTTAGCAGATGTCACCCCACAATATAAGAAGGAGCGAGAGAGAAAACAGGGAGCTACAGACTTTGTTACCCTTGCATCAGTAGTAGAGAAATAATAGAATCTATTATAAAGGATGGGGTAAATAGACAACTAAATAATGATTAGGCATAGTCAGCATGGATTTGTGAATGGAAAGTTGTGTTTGATGAACTTAGGTTTTTGAAGATGTTACTAAGAAATTGAAAAAGGAGAAGCAATAGATGTAGTATACTTAGATTTTCAGAACACTTTTCATAAAGAACCCCATACTGGGCTGGAGAGAAAACCTAAATAAAATGGAAGAGGAGGTAATATACTGCTATGGATTAATAATTGTTTTCTGTCTGAAAGCTAGTTTGTAGGAATAAATAGGCCATTCGTGCATTGGCAGGCATGCATTACGAGTGGAATACCGCAAGGGTCAGTGCTTGAGGCCCCAGCTGTTCATAAAATATATTTTGTGTATGTATATGTATATATGTTCTGGATTTGGGGACCCAATGTAATACTTCCAAATTTGCAAAGATAATGAGGAATGTGTGTTGCAAGGAAGACTTAAAGTGCCTTGTGGAGATTTGGACAGGCTGAAATGAGTGGGCAGATACATGGCAGATGGAATGTAATGTAGAAACATGTAAAGTGTTGAGATCTTAATCATTTTTAGTTTGAAGCTGCGAACTGAGAACTAAGATGGCCTTTGACTGTGAGCAGCAGCTTTTATTTTAAAGAAGAGAACAAACAAACTGTTACTTGTTCATAAGGCCAGGACTGGAAGTTAATTGCAGGTTGATTCTTGTTCAGAGTACTTTATCAACGTTTTACTTGGAGTTGCATTATGCTCAAACAGATGGCAGATGTTTGAATGATAATAGATGCCCCATGGATAGACAACCAGTCCTACAAAGAGAAACCAAAGTTTGAACCGGTTTTTGAACTGTTTAATTTGGGTTATTGCTGCAAAAGCTACAGGACCGTGATTTGATTGCTGCTTGGTTGTCCTCTCCTTATCAAAGTATTGGAAGTTTGGAGAATAGAATTTCAGTTGTAAGTATTGAATTAATAACCCTCACAGCTGACTGGTAGCTATCTGCAAACTTCGGGGTCTTCAGAAACCAGATGATGCAATCTCATGTACTTGTGATTTAATGGATTGTGGAATCTGCTTAAGTGAGCTGGCCAGTTACATCTCATTTTTCTTCCTTTTGATTTATCCCCTAAACTGTGTGTTCATCTGTCTATTAGAATGTGGGGTCTAGAGTCATAGAAGATTGGGTTTGAATCATAGACGTTAATTGGGTTACCTTGTGATTTAACTTTGCTAAAGCCATTTATTAATAAACTATTAAGTCTTTTATCTAAGATATAAACCTGATGTCTGGAACTGATTATTCATATGAAGTCGGATTCTTCAAAAAGTTCCTTTAGAAACCATTTGAGTCAATTTTGATGGTCATTGAGTATTTTCGTTGTACTCTGTATATAGAGGGATAGGTGGCTGATTTAATTTGGCTGTTTATCTCTGTCATAACAAAGTTTGTCCACTATGATATAACAAGGTGTACAGCTGGATGAACACAGCAGGCCAAGCAGCATCAGAGGAGCAGGAAGGCTGACGTTTCGGGCCAGGACCCTTCTTCAGAAATGGGGGAGGAGAAGGGGTTCTGAAATAAATAGGGA
>JAHRHZ010000017.1:20369472-20410439 GCA_024137785.1 Ginglymostoma cirratum | reverse complement strand
CATCCCCGCCTCTTTGATCTGTCCGTCTCCTCTCCACCTATCTTCTCCTTTATCCATCTTCTATCCACCTCCCCCGCTCTCCCTATTTATTTCAGAAACCCCTTCCCCTCCCCCATTTCTGATGAAGGATCTCGGCCCGAAATGTCAGCTTTCCTGCTCCTCTGATGCTACTTGGCCTGCTGTGTTCATCCAGCTCTACAACTTGTTATCTCAGATTCTCCAGCATCTGCAGTTCCTACTATGTCTGAAACAATCTTGAATGGTGTTGAGTTTCTTGAGTGTTGTTGGAGTGTACTCATCTAGGCAAGTGGGGAGTATTCAGTCATACTCCTGACTTGTGCCTTGTAGATGACGGACAGGTTTGGGAAGGTTGGATCTATACAAACCTACAAAATGATTAGAGCTGGGAGCTTGGGTGGGCCTGTTGGTACTGGCATTGGTGGGGGGTGGGTTGGGGTAGGAACCAGACTTTAGTATCAGAGAGCAGTACGGTGATCCACAAAATCCAGGGGAAGATCGATAGCACTACAAAAGAGAATAGTAATTTCAAAGTCGAGGTCAGAGCAAGGGAGAAAATAAGAAGGTGTAAATCAATATTACTGTGCATGTATGTGAATGCAAGAAGTGAGGATAATGAGATTGTGAGTTGCAGGTTCAATTTACCAATTGGAAATGTGGCTATTTGAGAGACTTGGCTCAAGGAAGGCAGGACTGGATGTTAAATGACCTTGTACACTGTTATGAAGGCACTCCCATTATGAAAATCTTTTGACAATTCATGTCTAAATTGTGAAAATGGGTTCATTTGAAGTACTACGAAGATACCTGGACTTTTTTTAAAAAATAGTCACTGAAAGGACACAATGACACCATTCTCGAGTCATAGAGTCACACTGATGAACAGCCTGGAAACAGACCTTTCAGTCTAACTTGTCCATACCTACTAGGTATTATAAATAAATCTAGTTTCATTTGCCAGCATTTGGCCATATCCCTCTGAACCTTTCCTATTCATATAACCATCCTTACAAATACAACATTTAAATCAGCATTCACCATTTCCTCTGGGAGATCATTCCATACATGCACCACTCTCTGCGTGGAAAAGTTATCCCTTAGGTCTCTTTTAAATCTTTCTCCTCTCATCTTAAATATATACCCTCCAGTTTTGGATACCCCACTCCGGGGGAAAAGACCTTGTCTATTTACCCTATCTATGCCCCTCATGTTTTCATAAACCTTTATAAGGTCACCCCTCTGCCTCTGAAGCTCCAGGGAAGATAACTCCAGCCTATTCAGACTGTCCGTACAGCTCAAACCCTCCAACCCTGGCAACATTTTTGTAAATCTTTTCTGAACCCTTTCAAGTTTCACAACATCCTTCCTACAGCAGGGAGATCAGAATTGCATGCAGTATTCCAAAAGTGGCCTAACCAATGTTCTGTACAGCCACAACATGACCTCTCAACTCCTATCCTCAATGCAGTGACCAATAAAGACAAGCGTAACAAACACCTTCTACACTATCCTATTCTAAAAGACACTAACTTAAAAGTCCATGAGTTAAGCTAACTGCTTGAACCTACTGGAATTCATAGTCGGAGCTTTTGGTTGTCAACAATTCTGGCCATTTGATTTTAAGTTCAGTCGGGGTATAGCTTGTGAAGAGATAAAACGCTCAGCTCGACCTTTGTGTCCTTTTTAATAAACCCGCTTAAAGGTTCCATGTAAGAGCTGAGAAAGTGAAACAGCTATTCTCCTTGAGACGCTTCTGGAAGACTTCCTCTTCACATCTCCTGAAAATACTGCTCCTGCAAAGATCCCAATGACAATCCCGACTGACACACATCTGTGTGCAAGGATATTAGACAAAACTCATGTGGAACTTATCATGTCTTATCATTATATTCTCTGAAAATTAGCAAGTATTTGTCTAGGTTTTCTAAGAATGAATCCCCACAAAGAAATGTTTTATTTTCCATTAGCTGAAATGTGTATGGGTCACTTAGGAGGATAAATGTTCTTTCGTAATTCAAACTGTGTCAATCAGCTTTGTGTCTTTGTTGTGTAAATTTTGTATTTACAATGACTCGATAATTTTGCTGATAGCTAAAGAACCCTGTTTGATGGATCATTTTTATTCTTAATATAGACAAAATATATACGTGGACAAATAGCTAACTGGGTTAAACATTAAAATAACAAGCATGGGGCTGGATGAACACAGCAGGTCAAGCAGCATCATAGGAGCAGGAAAACTTGACGTTTCGGGCCTAAACCCTTCTGCATTTAATGCGTCGAGAAAGAGACAATGAACTCCTCCAACTTTGACTATAAAAATACAAGGTGTTCAATAAAGTTAGGAAAGGACAAAAAGGGGGTGGGTTGGCAACATTGATTAAGGAGCGTATTGCCGTACTTGAGAAAGAGGAAATGTCTGAGTGAGGTGTTATTACACATTGGTAACCCCGCAATCGGAGCCTATGATCAGAAGCGTCTCTCAATTAATTTCCCTTAAGTTCCACCAGAGGGAGCTAGACTCCAGGACATGTAATTTGGGTTGGCAATGTCCAACTCGCCATCCATACCCATAGAAGAAAGTATAACCCTCTTCTTTAAAATACAATTGTTTATTAGCTAAATTATAAATTTCCTGGAGAATGCAATGATCTGAATAGAAATCCTCAAAAAATATTACCCCAGAGAGGGAAAAAGCAGCCAGGTTTGCTGAAAGTTTAATGTGGAACATTAGATGAGACAATATAGGTTTTAATTAAACATATAAGAAAGCATACAGTGCTTATACAAAGAACATAAATCACAAAGCTAGATAATAAGACGTGAAAATAGAACCAGAAGTAGGCCATTCAGCTCATCAAGTTTGCTCTGCTATACAATGAGATCATGGCTGATCTGTTAGTCATCAACTCCAGTTTCCTGCCTTAGCCCCATAACTCTTGATTCCTTTACTGACTAAAATCCATCTTAGCCTTGAATTTATTTAATGAATCAACATCTACAGTCCTATGTAGTACGGAATTCCACAGATTCATTACCTTCTGAGAGAAAAAATTTGTCTTTATCTCTGTCCTAACTCGGTGACCCTTATTCTGAGATTATGTGCACTGGTCCCAGACACCTCACACCAGTGGAAACTACCTCTTTGCGTCTATCCTGTGAAGTCCCCCAAGAATCTTGCATGTTTCAATTATATCATCGCTCATTCTTCTAAAATCCAATAAGCACAGGTTCAATCCACTCAATCTCTCTTCACAAAACAGTCCATTCATACCAAGGATTAACTGATTGAACTTGCTCTGCGCTGACTCCAATGCCAGAATATCTTTCCTTAGATAAGTGGCCCAAAATTGTTCACAGTATTTCAGGTGTGGTCTAACCAGTGCCTTGTACATTTTATAATCAACTTGTTCAAAGATTATTACATACCTCTGGCACAGGTGGGGCTTGAATCCAGGTCTCCTGGTTCAAAGGTAGGGATATTACCACTACACTACAAGACCTTAACTACTATATTCTGCTTCAAATAAAGGCCAATATTCCAATTTCCTTCTCTAATACCTGTTGGACTTACATGCTAGCTTTTTTATGATTCAAGCATGAGGACTCCCAAATCCATCTGTGAGGTGGCTTTCTGTAAACATTTTCTATGTGAATAATATTCAGTTCCTGTAGTGCATAATCTCACATTTTCCTGCATTATGGTTGATCTGCCAGATTTTTGCTCACCCACTTGACTTTATCCCTCTGCAGATTCCTGGCATCATCCTCAGTAGCTGACTTTCCATCTATTTTTGTGTCATCAGCAAAATGAATGATACTATACTCATTTACCTCACCCAAGTCATTATATGTATTGTGAATATTTGTGGCACCAGCACTGATCCCTGTGGCAATCCACTAATTACAGGCTGTCATCCTGAAAATGCCCCACCCTAATCCCAACTGTCTGTCTTCTAAGTTAACCAATTCTCTATCCATGCTAACGTACTACCTCCCAAACCATGGTCTTTTATCATGTTAAGTAGCCTCATGTTCTGGTACCTTTATAAAATGCCTTCTGGAAATCCAAATATATCAAATTCATTGGTTTTCCTTTATCAATGGCCTAGTGGTATTACCGCTGGACTGTTAATCCAGAGACCCAGGTAACGTTCTGGGGACCCAGGTTCGAATCCCACCACGGTAGTTGGTGGAATTTGAATTCAATCAATATCTGGAATTAAGAATCTAATGATGAGTATGAATCTGTTGTCAATTGTCGGAAAAACCTATCTGGTTCACTAATGTCCTTTAGGGAAGGAAACTGCCATCCTTACCTGGTCTGGCCTACATGTGACTCCAGAACCAACAGCAATGTGGTTGACTCTTCACTGCCCTTTGGGCAATTAGGGATGGGCAATAAATGCTGCCTGGCCAGCGATGCCCTCATCCCGTGAATGAATAAAGAAAAAAAATGTCTTGCTCATTAACTCCTCAAAGAATTCCAACAAATTAGTCAACCATGATTTCCCCTTTATAGAGCCATGCTGACTCTGCTTGATTATATTATGCAATTCTAAATACTCTGTTAATACATCACTTATTTATTACATTACAATGCTAACATTTTCCTAATACAGATGTGAACTAACTGGCCTATATTTGCCACGTTTTTTCCTTCCATTTTTGAATAAAGATGTTGCATTGGCAGTTTTCTAATCTCTTCCTTCCTACTCCAAGTTGTTCTCCATCCCCAAAGAGATGTCCTTAACCCTGGCACCAGGCAGTGAACACAGCCTTCGGGATTCCCTCTTACAGCTGCGGAGAAATGATCTAGCCCCCTTAATTATGCTGTCCCCTACCACTACTACATTTATATTTTCTCTCCCCACTTGAATGGCTTCCTGGACCACAGTGCTGTGGTCAGCTCACTCATTCTCCCAGCAGTCCCCACTCATGTCATGCAGCTTACAAGAACCTTGTAGCTGTTGGACAAATTCAGTGGCCAAGGTTCCTCAAATGCAACCCCTGCAACCCCATAAATTCCTCAGTGGCTATCACAGGTCACAGACAAATGTGACTTCTCTAGGCTGCAGGGATGGGATCGCTTTCTGGAACAATGCATTCAGATAACTTTTCCCTTCCCTGATAAGGTGCAATGTCATAGCTGAGAGTCCAGCTCCTCAACAAGGATCTTAAAATCTTTGAACTGCAAATATTTACTACAGATGTGTTCACTCTGGTTCACATTGGTGCCCGGAATCTTCCACATGCTACGTCTACACATCACCTGTCCTGCCATCTCTCATGTAATGAGTTAAATTATAAACTAATTACTTCACTATAATGATATTTTTAGATTTAAAAAAAATTAGCGCTATAACTTTATAGTTACCCAGCTCTCTTTTTTAAAGAAACAATATCTTCAGGTATCCAGTGTTTTTCTTCTTTCTGTTCTTAAAGTCCAGAAATAGCCATTAATTCTACTCACTAATCACATTCTCATTTCATGTTGTGGTTCATGATATCCCTCTGCCTCTGGTCTCACTACAGTTAGACCTCTCGATCCACTTCTTTTATTATCTACCAGTCACCTTTCATTCTATAGCACTTAATTCTTGCAGTAAACTTTAGTTAAAGCACTTCTGTTGCCCTTTGCATCAATTTCCCACTTGAATTAAATTTCTTGTTCACCACTCAGCCTTTGTCTGACTCAATTGAAGTCTCCTTCACACTGACTGTGCTCCTTACTGACTGTGCAGTGAAAAATCTTTCATTTTTACTGATCTGTTCAGAGTCACTTCTTAGATACAGTCATCAGCACCACATTTGAGGAAAAGGAAAGGGTAATTTGTTCTTATTTCTATGAGAGGATCCAACTTCAACCTCTACTTAATACAAGTTCAAGACTTTAAAAGAAAGTAAGGATATTCATCAAACAAGAAAGTAATATTACTTTGACCCTTGAAAGTGTTAGGTTCAGTCTGAGTTTGAAGTGAAGGTAGTTGATACCAATAGCTCACCGGTAATGAATTTAATCATTTAGGTTAGGTGAAATATCTATAATGAATGAATCTTCTGGTGTTATCTAATTAAAAGGAGACATAGAAAATGGTTACTTGATCAATAATTCACCGTATTTGGTGATAGGGTCTTTCCATTGTAATTAGATTACCTGTCCAAATTCCAAGAGATAAATTTTTAAATCTATTCTGGAAAAACTTGGCCTAGGTAACAATCAAGTTGGGCAGTATTTTTGGTCATAGTACTGCCTCCAGTAAGACAATAAGATTAGAGGCTTAGAGTTTCCTTATCAGTGTGTGTTGTTACTTATATATGTTCTTGCACTGTTGTAGTCCTTGGTTCCCTTATTTCCTCACTAATCATCCCCTTTACAAGCAAGGGTCAATCGGGCAATTCTTGGAACCTAATGCTGTCATAAACAGGGAACCAATTAACTATCTTTCAGGATATTGTCCAGATCACTTACCTTAAAGGAGACATTATATTGACACATGCATACACACAATCAGACACAACTGCAGTTCCTAATGCACACAGGTCAATCCTGTTATAGAATCATAGACCTTTACAGCATACAAACAGACCCTTTTGTCGAACTTGTCCATGCTGACCAGATATCCTAAATTAATCTAGTTCCATTTTCCAGTATTTGGCCCATATCTCTCTTCAACCCTACCTATTCATATCCCCATCCAGATGCCTTGTAATTGTTATAATTGTATCAGCCTCCACCACTTGCTCTGGCAGCTCATTCCATAAGTGCACCACACTCTGCGTGAAAAAGCTGGCCCTTAGATCTCTTTTAAATCTTTAACCTCTCATCTTAAACCTATGCCCTCTAATTTTGGACTCACCACACCCCCCCCCACCCAGAAAAGACCTTGTCTATTCACCCTATCCATGCCCCTCATGATTTTATGAGCCTCTATAAGGTCACTCCTCAGCCTCTGATGCCAGGGAAAATAGCCCCAGCCAATTCAGCCTCTCCCTATAGCTCAAACCTTCCAACCCTTGGCAACGTCCTTGTAAATCTTTTCTGAACCCTTTCAAGTTTCACAACATCCTTCCGAGAGCAGGGAGACTGGATTTGCACGCAGTATTCCAAAAGTGGCCCAATCAGTACAGCCACAATGAAAGTTTTGTTTCTGAACTAGTATGTATGTGTGTGTATTTATTATGTTGGTAAGATCATGGAAAAGCTAAATCCGGAATAACATTTTCATATTGACACTAAGATAAAGGGACATAAACTCGACAAAAGGTTAATTTAACTGAAAGCAGGAAATTCTTTACACCAAGGTTGATCAATGTGTAGAGTTCTAAGAGGCAGTGTGGAAATATAACTAAAATATTTTAAGAAACAAATATCGACAGTGTTGGTCGCTGCTGGTCGGATTAGGGCTCTGCAGTGTTGAACGAAACTGGTCAAAAGCCTTCTCATATCTGTTAGTCTGATATTGTGGCACAGGAAATCGCACTGCAGCTGCAAAATGCGTACGTTTGAAATAATGCAGACATTACAAGACCAATATAATTCTGCAAACTACTTAATGACTTTTCCATCATAAGAAATCATGAAAGTGGAAGTTCACTTTTTATTATGTTTCTTTCTCTAAGTCTTTCTACTGCTGAGAACTAATTGCAATGCTGTTATGTTATATGTCATACATGTTATACGGAGCCAAAAAGTTTGGCTGGAGATTTGTTGTAAACATTAATGCTCTTGTTAACAGAAGTGTTGAATAATGGGGGCAATAATAAACAATCTTAAAGCTATTGTTTGGATTTTGTGTACGATCTGTATTTTTTCCCAGAAATATTTTTCAGTATCGTCAAACGTCTTATTCTAATTTAGACCAGTCTTTTACATTCCAATTGACTGCAACCCTGTTTAAAAGCATATCATTATTCACTTTTCTACTTCATTTTCAATTCTGTCCAAGTTCTGGAATTTGTTAGAACCAATGTATAAACACATCTGCGATTTCATTGGAGCCTTAACACTTTTGAATGGTTTGTGAGTTAAGTAACTACGCAAATGTCTAAAACGAAAAAAGACTTCCGTGAGCTGGATATCTTTAAACCAAATCAACAAAACAAAACAAGAGTTGTTTAAAAAAAACAAAATAAAAAACAACCATTCTGAAAATCTGAGGCAAAAGCAGAAATTGCTGGGTGACCCCGGACTCGAAACGTTAACTCCGCTTTCTCTGCATGGATGCTGCTAGACCTGCTGAGTTTCTCCAGCAATTCCTGTTCTTATTCAACAAAAGGTGGTCTTATTCAGAACTCCAGAAGATACACCTCAAACTATGGAAATGTCCCAACAGATGGCGACAATGGTAACCTTTATTTACTGTTACAGTACTCATTCGATCATTCTTAAAATCATTTATTTGTAAATATTTTACCTTTTCCTCTTCCCACTCGGTTGTTTTGGTGAAGACATTGGTATATCTCTTGACGATAAATCACTGTCGTTTGTATTTGAGTCCTATAATAAAGCCCATTTCTGAAGAAGGGTCCCCACCTGAAACGTCAACTTTCCGGCTCCTCTGACGCTGCCTGGCCTTCTGTGTTCTTCCAGGTCCACACTGTGTTATCTCTGCATTGAGTCCCGGTCTGGATCGCGGACTGGATTTAGACCCCGAGCCGGATCCGGACCCCGAGCCGGATCCAGGACTGGATCAGGACATGGTCGGACCGGCCTGCTGGAGTCAGTCCCTTACAGCCGCGCTCCCGCCACATGGTTGGTTGCCTTGGTTGGAGGAGGCAACTCTGATTGGTTAGTTCGCTGTCAATCACCGCGCTCGTGCGTCCGGCTGCGCGGGAGCGAGTGGGGCGCGGGCGGGGACCGGGGCCGCGCGTTACATCGACGACGAGCGGTGAGTGAAGAGGGTGGCGTACGGTCGGTTGTGTAAAGGCGCCATGAAGTTGACAGTGGATTTCGATGAGTGTCTGAACGACTCTCCACGTTTCAGGTAGGCCGTTGTTCCAGTAATGATCCCCGGTCTTTGCGGGCAGGAATGTCCTGTCGCTCAATTCCCTCTCCGGATGCCTCTCCCATCTGGTCGTGTTAGAGTGATTCTGTTTGTAAAGCTGGAAAGGAGAGTCAGTACTTCATTTCGATCTTGTTTATCGTTTGTTATTTCTTCGCTGTTTTAAATCGTATTTCAGCAAACTTTTCGTTGTATACGTTTCCAAAATAATTATCAGTTAAATTTTAATTGTAAGCTTGAATATTTGTTTTGTGAGTTTTTTTTAAAGTTAGCTGTCTTTTGTTTTTGGCCATCTTTTGGGCTCATGTTTATAGTGTAAATGTCTGATCCCAGCAATTTTTTTTTAAGGGAAGGGAAGGAATGGGATGGTCCTTGTGCTACCAATCCAATTATCCTTGATTCGCATTCTTATGCTAACATTTCTCAATGTTGGTTGGTACAAGTATCTATAATACATTCATTATGAGGTTTGAATGGCTGAAATTGTTAAAATAATCAGCTACTGTAAAGTTTTTGAAGTCTGTGGATTTTTTTGAGGTCATTGGCATTATTATTAAGTTGCATCTAATGTTTTGGGAATAATTCTTGAATTTACAATATTCTAAAATGTTGGAAGTTTTTAAATCTTAAAATAAAATTTCTAATTTTTGCTCTGAAAACATTGAAATCTCAATAAAATTCATTTCTTGTGTTTTCTTGCTTTGGATTAGCATTTAGTCTGATCTTTCACAACTGTAGACATGATTCTTTATTGATTTTCTTTCAGTAAAGAGTCCATTTGAGTTTACTGTGAATTTGACTCTTCATGAAAGTGAAGAAAGAAAAGTTTGTGTTACGTAAATATAGCTACTAGCATGCAAACATGCATTCATCTTAACCAATCTGTTTGTGCCTCTCCTCTGGTAAATAGTCTAATTTCAGCTACCCTTCAATTTTTCATCACACATCTGAACTAATTTTAACTGTTAATGTAGATAATTTGGCAGCCATCTTGCATAGCAAGAGCTCATTAAAACAACATAATTGATCTGGTTAACTAACAGAAAGGAAGAGTGGAGTAAATGGGTGTTTTTCTAGTTGGCGATCAGTGGTGAGTGATGTGCCTCAGGGATCAGTGTTGGAACTGCAATTGTTCACAGTTCGTGTGGATGATTTGAGTTGGAGACCAAGTGTGAAGTGTTAAAGTTTGCAGGTAACACTAAGATGAGTGGTGGAGCAAAGTGTGCAGAGGATGCTGAAGCCTGCAGAGTGATATGGATAGGTTAAATGAGTGGGCAAGGGCCTGGCAGATGCACTACGATGTTGGTAAATGTGAGGCTAGCCATTTTAGTAGGAATAACAGCAGTGGACTTATTTAAATGATGAAGAATTGCAGCATGCTACTGTGCATGGGCATCCTTGTGTATGAATAGCAAAAAGTTGCTTTGCAGGTGCAGCAGGTAATCAAGAAGGCCAATGGAATGTTGTCTTTCATTGCTAGAGGGATGGAGTTTAAAAGCAAGGAGGTTATGCTGCTGCGGTATATAGTGCTATGTACAGTTTTGGACTCCTTACTTGAGAAGGATGTACTGGCATGGGAGGGGGTGCAGAGATGGTTTACTAGGCTGATTCTGGACTTGAGGGGATTGGCTTATGAGGAGAGATTGAGTATGGGTCTATACTAAATGGAATTTAGAAGAATGTGGGGTGTTTATCTTATCCATTCCCTTCATAATTTTTATGTTTCTATAAGATAGAAGCACTGAGGCTTTCCCACTGGTGGGTGAAACTAAAACTAGGGGGTGTAACCTCAATAAGGGAGCAAGTTTAGGACTGAATTGAGGAAGAACTTCTTCACACAAAAAGTTGTGAATCTTTGGAATTCCCTGTCCAGTGAAGCAGTTGAGGCTATCTTGTTGAATGTTTCTATGGTAAAGACATTTTGAACCTTTAAAGAATTCAGGGTTATGGTGAGCAGATGGTTAAGTCTGTGAAAAGGTCAGCTGTAATCTTACTGAATGGCAGAGCAGCCTCGAAGGGCCAGTTGGCCTACTCCTGCTCCTATTTCTTACATCCTTGTGTTCGCTTTTGGCAGTGTTGATTGTGACTCTTTATTGGCAAGAACATTCATAGCATTGATTGATTAGTCTATATTTTGTATTCAACTTCTGAAGTGCAATTTGATCTGAATATCTGATTCTGAATGTTATTGTTCAGTTGATAATTTACTTTTTGTCCATGTTGACACCAGTTCTTGCAGTCAAGTTGTACGTTGGCCAAATACCTTGATCGTAGGTTCGGAAGAAACGGTACAGTTTGTCTAATGGCAATGTACATGTTGCAGTGTCTGATACCAGTTGTTTTACCATGAGATGGTTATTCAGTTTGGCGTGTGTGGTCGTGTGCAGTAGGAGCTAAAATGTGCAAATATTCTCAACCTGTTTGTTTGTTTTTTTTTTATCTCCAGAGCTGGAGTACAAAGGGCATTGTTAATTTCTTCAGTGTCTCAATCATGTATATAGAATTTTTTTTTGTTTTGGTGACTGCTTAGAGTAAAATGTGATTGGGCAAGCAAAAGAAATAACCAAGAAACATCGCTTCCATTTTGCATAATTTTCTCCATTAGCTTTGAAAGTAAATTCCTTATCTTCCCTGTTGAATTTATAAATGTGGAACTAAGATATTTCCTGTTTTAGTAGTGCAGTGATCGCAAATGAGTGTGACTTGTTAAGTTGCAACTAACAAAGTTGAACAATTTATGGGGAATGTCATGTTGAGATTTCAGATTTGATTGGCTGTAACGTATTTCTCATTATTTTAACATAGCACCAGCATAAATTCCTTTCTCAGTTTTTAAGAGTAGTATGCTTAAGACTGGTTGCTTGATCAAAATATTTGTGGTCCTGTTGCTGCTTGTTGACCATGAATCACTTGAGGCAATAAATGAGATAACATCATGGTATCTCCATAATGAAATCACCAAATAACCCAAGGGGGAGTTTTCTATATGTTGGTGGGCACTAATTGATTCAATTTTTAGACATTTTGGAGTGGGTTTTCAAGTGGAGAGCACAAGTCAAATAAGGCCTTTTGCAGTTTTCTTTTTACGTTGACAATTTGAACATTACAAATAAATAATGCATTGCAATAATCTGACTTTAAAACAAAGTTATTCCACTGTGCTGTCTCTTTTTTAATGATGCTCTACAATGTAGTAATAGTATTTATTTGAGCTTGATGCCTGCTTAATTTTATTCAAAAACAAAATTACCAGCACAGGAACAAAATAAGACATTAATATTTTGCTCAAACAACGATCCCAGAAATTGGCTTAAAGTTGCTACTAAATGTCAAGAGTAGTTTTTTATCTGAGAATGTTTATAATAATATTCAGTTTAATTTCATGAATGCTCGTTCTCTCAGATATTTTATGACCTGCATTAATTCTTGGGGGGGTGGTGGGGTGGATCCTGGAACATTAATTCATGCACTTTTTTTTGTCAGTGTAAGATTCTGATGAAAGTCTGTTGGTTTGAAATGTTAGTTCCTGTTTCTCTGTCTGCACACACTTTTAGACTTGCTGAATACTTTCAGTGAACTTTTTTTTATTTTTGATTAGTTTGGATTTTCTCTGAGCATTACAGTGTTATCATGTTTATAATTAACTGAAATGTAAGAAGTACAATACTAAAATGCAACTGTTAAAATTCAAATCAATGTTTTTTTAAAAAATTTGACTATTTTTGGAACATGTTTCCTTGTCTCGTGCTGCTGGTTATCAGACCACAGCACATTGTGCAATTATGTAGAGATGATGGCCCAGTGGTATCATCACTGGACTGTTAATCCAGAGACCGCTTAACACTCTAGGGACCCAGATTCGAATCCCATCACGGCTGATGGTGGAATTTGAGTTCAATAAATATTTAGAAATGAGAGTATAACGATGACTGTGAAGCCATTGCTGATTGTTGTAAAAACCCGTCTGGTTCGCTAAAGTCCTTTCAGGGAGGAAACTCCTCGGTCAGCACTTATTGTCCATCACTAGTTGCCCTGCAAAAAAAGAAACTGCAATGATTTAATAAAATTATGTTGAAAATTGAGGTATTCATTCCTCATGAACATTGGTCTCTCATATATAATGCAGTGAACTGACTCCAAATAAATAAAATTCATTTAAGGAGTGAATATTCAATGGTCTTCCTGCATTGTTAACTAAATCATTATATTAACTTTGTTCAGTTATGAAATTTATGTTATTATTGTGGCCTAAATGTTTGGAACAGCTTTTGGCAGAATTTGATGGAAAGTTTTTATCTGATCATTTTAGTAGTTTGGCAAAGAATTCTGCCAAACATCTGAGAGTAATTTTACTTCTTTATAGTGCTGGCTGTAGTCACCGGATATCTATAATGGAGTTGCACAGTTCTCTTACAGTCTATTAGCATTTTATTCATTTTAGACTGCCAGATGTTCACCATTTTTGCTCTGTGTATTGACAGTTGTATTCAAACTCACAGGACTAATCACTCCACTTTCAGGCTTTTTTTTTAATCTGCAGAAAAATCTTTAAATCCCCGGTGTAACTTTTATCTTTACTCCCTCGAGTGCAAGGGGTGAAAGTGTATCTGATGCACGACTGGTTTAGACATTCATCACTAGGTATCACTAGATCAAATCAGGCACTGTTGCAACCCAGACTCCTTCATTTTTGCTTTTAAAAGTTGTCTGCTTCAGGATGATCCTGGAGAGAATATGCAGTATCTACCCCTTTTTTTTCTCTCTCTCAACCAACAATCTCTTTTAGAGAAGGGGCAAGAAACTGCAAATGCTGGATTCCAAGGTAGTCAAATAAGAGGTTGTTTTTCCAGCCTCCATTAATCCCCTGACTGCTTTGCTTCCTCCATCTTTACCTGAAACAATATGAACAGGATGTTAAGCAACTTCTTTGTCTCCATGATTATGACCATTTGTTCAGCAGTTTCTGCTGACCCGTTTTGTGGACTTGCCCACTTTGCCCACAAAACCAAATTCCCCAGACTCTGTGCTATCCTATTTAACCCTGAGCTGTCTGTGGTTTCTTGTTCAAGTCTCTTATCTTCTGAGTTCAGGTCGTTTTGAGACCTGTCCTAATTGTGCACAATTTGTTGACAATCCATCTTATTTTTCTTAATGCCCCTGCACTGACTGACATGGTAAGTTATTCCTCTGGACTATTTTCCCCGCTTTCAGATCCATTAGTATCACTCTCTTTCTTCAATGTTTTAAAAAAAATCTTTCCGTGACTCCATTGTGCTTGCAAATACTGCACTTTTTTAGGCTTCCTAGTGCTGAAGCAATGAGTGATGAGGCTGATTGTAAACAGAAAATAAAATGAATGTGTGAACGTCATATTGCACCAAGGAATCGTATCAGTAGTGAATTTTTTTTTTTTGAAAATAGAATTAATTTAAAGGCTTTGTATTCGAATGCATGAAGCATTCAGGTAAAAAAAAATAGATTAAGGGTACCAGTGAAATTAAGAATAGTATCAAATCAAAACGTAAAACAGACAAAATGGCACTAGTGATGCAATGTAATCTTGCAAGAATCCTTAGGTCCTTAAAGTCCCACAGGATTGAAAAACTACCAAAACAAAGGTAGGGAGTCAAAAAGCTGCTAACTGTGTAGCCAGTCAAGTCTGTCCTATATGGTTTATTTTTAAATAAAAGCAGGACAAATCCAACCTGGCCAATTACCGCCCCATCAGTCTACTGATAATCATCAGTAAAGAGATGGAAGGTGTCATCAATAGTGCTATCAAGCAGCACCTGCTTGGCAATACCCGGCTCAGTGGCACGCAGTTTGGGTTCTGCCAGGACCACTTGGCTCCCAACCTCATTACAGTCTGCGTTCAAACATGGACACAAAGGCTGAATTCCAGAGGAGAGGTGAGACTGACAGCCCTTGACGTCCAGGCTGCATTTGACAGTGTGGCATCATGGAGTCCTAGCAAAACTAGAATCGGTGAGTATCAGGGGCAAACTCTCCAGTGATTAGAGTCATACCTGACTGATAAGAAGATAGTCCTGGTTGTTGGTCAGTCATCTCAGCTTTAGGACATCTCTGCAGGAGTTCCTCCGGCTATTGTCCTAGGCCCAAACATATCCAGCTGCTTCATCAGTGACCTTTTGTCCCTCATGAGGTCAGAATTGGGGATGTTCAGCACCATTTGTGACTCTTCTGTATCCAGGCTTGTGCTGACAAGTGGGAAATAGCTGTTTCACCACACAAATGCCAGGCTTTGACTATCACGACCAAGAGACCATCTAACCACTGCCCCTTGACATTCAATGCTGTTACCATCACTGAATCCCCCACTGTCAACATCCTGGGAGCTATCATTAATCAGAGACTCAACTGGATTTGCAACATAAATGCAATGGCTACAAGAGCGGTCCGAGGCTAGGAGTACCACAGTGAGTAACTCACCAAGGCTGTGCACCATCTAGAATGCACGTCAGGAGTGTGATGAAATAGTGGCCACTTAACTGGGTGAGTGCAGCCCCAACAACCACCAAGAAGCTTGACATCATCCAGGACAAAGCAGCCTGCTTGATTTGGTACTGCATCTACAACGAATGCCCAGTAGCAGCAGTGTGTACTATCTGCAGGATGTACTGCAGCAATTCATCAAATTTCCTCAGACAGCATCTTTCAAACCTCCAATCACTTCCATTTAGAAAGGCAGCAGATATGAGAACACCAACGCCTTCAAGTTCCCCTCCAAGCCTCTCACCGTTCCGACTTGGAAATATATCACCTTCCTTCACTGTTGCTGGATCAAAATTGTGGAATTCCCTCTCTACTGGCATTGTGGATCAAGCCACAGCAGGTGGACTGCAGCGGTTCAAGAAGGCAGCTCAGCACTCTTTCTCAAGGGCAACTATTGACAGACAATAAATGCTGGCCAGCTAGTGATGCCCACATCCCACAAAATGAATAAATTTTATTAAGTCAGCTTAACATTTTTTTTTTCTTGGGAAAACTCTAGTTGTTTATAAAAGATCTAATAGTAGAATATTTAGAAATACATAATATAATCAAGCAGAGTCAAAATTGCTTCATGAATGGGAAACCTTGCCGTACATGTTTGTTACCTCCATTCTAATAATCAGGGTAGATAAAGGGCAATAGTAGATATAATGTTTGGACTTCCACAATGTACTGTACATGAGGCCACTTAAGATAAGAGGCCTTACAGTAAATAGTTTAGTCGAGTGGATAAAAGATTGGCTAACTGAAAATGCAGGCAGTTCTCAGTTGGCAAATTATCACTAGCAGAATACCACAAGGATCAGTGCTAAGCCCATGACTACTTATTTGTGACTTGGATGAGGGAAGTGAATGTACTCTCCCTAGTTTGTGAATGATCTGCAAATAGGTGGCGAGGCAAGTTGTAAGGACAACATGGAGTCTACAGAAGTTTAGGAGTGCTAAAACTTGGTGGATGAAATATAATATGGGAAAGTTGTTATGCACTTTGCCAGGATGAATAGTATGTTATTTAAATAGCGGAAAAGCAGCTTTTTTAAATTTCCTTTGTATTTGCTTTTTAACCTCCCTTTTGGACCTTCTGCACTCAGCCTGGTTCATGCCTACATTTATTACATAACATCTGTCATCGCAACCTTTTTTAGTTCCAGCCTTTTTGACCTAGTCCTGTTTATAGCAGAAAATTGTGGGCAGAAGAATTTGGTATCCTTGAGCATAGACCATAGAGCTAGCATATGAGTTCAGTGGATAATAGGGAAGGCAAATTTTGAATGTTCTTTTGTTTTTGAAGGGAATAGAAAGCAAAAACCTAGAGGTATTGTGAAAAGTTTACAAGGCATGAGACAGACAATATCTGGAATACTGTGTTGTGGAAATGCTGGTATTGGACTGGAGTGGACAGTCAGAAGTCACATGACACCAGGTTATAGTTCAACAGATTTATTTAAAATCACCAAACTTTTGCAATGCTGCTCCTTTTGTCGGGTGAGGTGGAGGGAGGTGCACAAGCACAGAATATATAGGCAGAGAGATAATGGCAAGATAATTCCAGGTAATTGGGAGTGTCAACAGATAAGTACAAATAGTGTGAGTACAGTTTTTTGACAAACTGGATAACAATTCTTTGAGGGGTACGAGTAAAGTATCAACAGCTCAATAACAAATGAAAAGATTACCTATGAACTGAATAAGGCAGAGAAATAATTACAGATAACCAAAAATAAGATGGCAGTAAAGACAAACCAAATGGCTGGAATAAGGAATAGGTATCATCAGACTTGCATGATGAAGCTCTAACCAAGATAACAAGTAGTCAAAAACTCTACAAACTAAAGTTGAGACATCACAACAAGTAATCAAGGTAATGGTGTCAAAACAGAACAGTATGGAGTTACATGTAGTGCGACGAACCCAAGATAACTGGTTGAGGCTGGCCTTATCAGCTTAGAACTTGGCTGCCAGTTTCTGCTCAGTGATTCTTCTTGTCATATCTCGAAGGCCGCCTTGCAGGACACTTACCTGAAGATCGAAGGCTGAATGTCCTCTGACTGTTGAAGTGTTCCCTGACTGGGAGAAGTGGAGGTGTAGGGATGGCCTTTGGTGAGATGGTCATTATCAATGACATGTTGAAGACTGCATAGTTTCTGTGCTCTGGGGAAGTAATGGACAACGAAGGTAGTGGTGTCCCATGTCTGTCTTTGGTTTCTTGGCTTCGGCACGTTGAAACTGTCATTCGATGAGTTGGCTGTTTGTATCCAGTTCTTGTGAGGGTGTGTTTCAGCATCTGTAGGTGTCCTTTGATTTCCTCCTCATTTGAGTAGATCCTGTATATCTGCAGGACTTATCCATAGGGGCATTTATGTTGGAAGCTAGAGAAATGAAGCATCATGAGGTTATGTGTGGGCCTGTGGTAGAGTGAAGTACTGAGATGTCCGTCCTTTGATCGAGATGCATATGTTCAAGAATGAAACCAATCCTGAAGAGTAGTCCATGGTAAGTCTGGTGGGGGAGAAAAACTTGATATCATCGTGTAGTCATTTCAGTGATTCTTGGCTATTAGTACAAAGGAAGGAAATATCAGTCTGGTGTGTAGAGTTGGTTGGAAGTCCTTTTGTGGCGAAGAGGTCTTCCTCAAACTTGTGCATGACAATGTCAGTGTATTAGGGTGCAAATTTGGTCCCCTATGGCTGTTCTGTGTGTCTGGATGAAGAGCTGGTTATCAAAGGTGAAGACCTTTTGTGGCCAATGATGAAGTGGATGAGGTTGTAGGATGGTATCTGGAAGTTGGCAGTTGTTGATTGTTGAGTACTGAGGCTATTGCAGCGATGTTGTCATCGTGGGGGATGCTGGTGTAGAGTGCCGGGATGTCCATCATGACAAGGAATGTTCCCGGTTTGACTTGTCTTTGGGTGCTGAGTTCCTGTAAGAAGTCTGTAGTGTCGTGACAGAAGCTGGAGGTTCCTTGTACGATGGGTTTCAAAGATTCCCTCATCGTAGCCAGAAGGGTTCTTGCACACCAGGTCCCAGTTGCCTGATAAGATAGGATGTCTGGGTGTGTAGGCTTTGTGTATATTAGGAAGGCAATAGAAGTTTCCTGGAATACTGAACAGTGTTGGTCCCTTTTTATAAATGGAAAGTTATACCGGATGCAGTCAGTCAGAAGGTTCATTAGGTTGATTCCTGGTATGGACAGATTCTCTTGAGGTTGGGTAGGTTAGGCTTGTACTCTGCTTTAGAAGAATGTGAGGAGACCTTGTTGAATTGTATAAGATGCTTATGGGGCTGTATAGCATAGAAATGCAGTCTCTACATTGCTCTGCAGTAAAGAATTCCACAGATTCACTAACCTCAGAAGAAATTCCTCCTCCATCTGTTTTAAATGTGTAACCCCTTGCTCTGAGACTATGCCTTCTAGTCGTAGGCTCTCCCACAAATCTGCATCTACTCTGTAAAGCCCTTTTATAAAAATTTGTACAAGTTTCAACAAGGCCTCCTCTCACCCTTCTAAAGTCATGTGGGTACAAGGCTAACCCGCTCAACCCCCCCTCATAAGAGAATTCATCCATGCCTGGAATTAACCCAGTCAACTTTCTGATGGACTGCTTCCCGTATACCTTGGCTTAGATTTAAATTTTCCTTTAGTGAGGAATTGATGGTTTTGGGGATAAGGCAGAAGAGTGGAGTTGATTATCAGATCAGCCATGATCTCATTGAATGGTGGACCAGACTCAATAGGTTGGCCTATTTCTGCTCCTAAGCCTTATGGTCATAAAGGGGCTAAGGACTGCATTGTAGTACTGAAGGAAAAAAATGTTCGTGAGGTTTCAAGGATAGAATTTTTTTTGGTAAAGCTAAGGATTTAAGGGATGCACCTACATTCCTTAGTGTATTAGTAGATCATCAGCTATAGGGAATGATTATAGAGAAACAATTTGTAAGGAAATTACAGAATGGTGTCAATAGCAGTAGTTATAATGGGGACTTTACCTGTATCTTGACTGGGATAGTGATGATGTAAAGGGACCGTGAGGAACAAGTCTTCCTGTAATGTGTTCAGGAGTATTTTCTGCAGTAATATCCAATTGAACAAGAAAGTAGACACTATAAGGCTCCATTCTTGGATGATGTAGCTCAAATATCAGGTGGGGAAATATTTTTAGGGGACAGTGATGATTGACTGAAGTTTTAGGATGACAGTCGAAAATGACATTGTCCATTCTCTGCCATTTGCTTATTCCTAACTTGGACTGATCAATGTCTGTGAGGCAACGGAGCTAGAGTTAAATAGACTGGAACCAAAGTCTTAATTGTATTTGCTGAGTGCAGAAGGTCCAAGAAGCTGGTTAAAAAGAAGACGTAAGAAGCAAATTGGGACAATGAAACAAACCGCCCATAGAAGACCTTCTGAATTTGCTTTTATGAGCAAAAGGATAGTGTCAGAAGTTGTAGTGTTGATTTTAAGCACCAAAAAAGGCTTTTTATCTTCGAGGTATGAGACATAGCTGAGGTGTTCAGCCTCTTCAATTTGTCTTTTTCATGCTGGAAACATTTGATTCTCTCCTGCATCCCTCTAATTCTGTCACGTCCTTCCAAAAGTGTGATGGCCAGAAATGGATACAGTGCCCCAACTGAAGCCAAACAGTGCTAGTGTCTTTTACAAGTTCGAAATAACTTTTTTTTTGCTTTTTGTACTCTGTGCCCCCATTAATAAAGCCTAGGGTGGTATAATCTTTTAATTGTTCTGCCATCTAAAGTGACGCATGTACACCCAGGCCCTTCTGCTTTTGAGCCCCTCTTCTGATTTGCAGTTGTCCCTTTTTTTTTGTATTTCCTGTCCAGTTTCATCTTGCCAAAAGCGTGTCACTACCTATTTTCCATGTCGAATTGCATTTGATGCCTGTTTGCCCTTTCCACCAACTTGTTTTGTTCCCTTTCAAACTTCTGCATCATCCTCCTCTGTTTGCAGACAATATGAAACCTTGAAGTACTGTAAATTTTGAAATCGGGCCCTGTACACCAAGGTCTAGGTCAATTAAATATACATCATTGAGAATAAGAGCCTCAACACTGACTCCAGGGGAGCTCTACCAGAAACACAAAAATCCTCTAGTTCAAAGAACATCCCCTAACCAGTACAGTTTTCTTTAACTCTTGTCAATTGTGTCCATGTTGCTGCTGTTACTTTTGTTTCAAGAGCTCTGTCGTTGCACACAGGCCTGTTGTTTAGCATTGAATCTGATACCTTTTTGGACTTCCATCTTCACCATGTTAAGATCATTGCCCTTATCGACCCTCTATTCTTTGTAAAATCCCAGTGAGTTGGTTAAACATGATTTCCTATTAAAGTCTGTACTGGCTTTCCTCGATCAACCAACTTTTGGAACAAAATTAGTGTCCACGTAGACAATTTTTTTTTTCTAGATATCTACCCACCACTTAAGTTTAACTGGCTTGTAATTTCTGGGCTTTTTTTTTTAAAACACCCATATTTCAACAGGGTGTGATGTGTGCCATTCTCTAATACTTAGATACCATCCCTGGATTTATAGCAGGTTGAAAACCATGGCCAATGCCTCCAATTTTCCAGTCTTTCTTTTGAATGAAGAGGTCGGTGTTTTTTTTTAAGGACAGATGAAATGTCTCAAATCTGAGTTAGTATGATTTGTTTTAGAAACAGCATAATTGTACACAACAAGATGTAAAACTCATGCTGTCAATGTTTTAAACAAATGTACATCACAAATCAATAGAGACAAAACAATTCTTCCTGTTTAGAAAACACTAACATATAAATGGTGTTTTTTTAAAAATTTTGTTTCCCATTGAAGTGCTCGTTTTGTATACGACAGTATTAAAATTGGAGTAATTTAGAATTGTCCAGCTGTTCAGGTCTGCTATTCCAAATTGAAAGGACTTGAATTTGTTCTCAAAATAAGCCAAGAATCGTGGAGGGAGTGAAGAAATCAGATAGTGTTGCCTAATTTGTCTCACTGTAAACAACGATAGATAATCATAACATGGCATTACAAAATCTGTTAACTGGTCCATTGGCCAGATAAAACCATTTGTGTGGATAGATTTAAACATCCTAACCAATGCTTGGCATAAGGCAGGCTCTTTTTTTTTAATCTAGTAGAATTCCAGAGGTGACTGCCTTTTGACATCAAAGCATGTTTTGACAGTGTATCACTGGGAACTGGGGGCCAAATTTACCAATGGTTTAATGAAACTTTGGGGACGATGGAAGATAATTTTGGGTTACTGGCATCCAATTGGCTCAAGGTAGTGTCCTAGATCCTGTCATTCTCAGCAACTTCATTTGCTTTATGATGGGAAGGTAATCAGAAGTAGAGATATTTAGCTAATGACTGCACGGTCTTCAATACCATTTGCAACTCCTAAAATATAGGATCAGTTCATGCCTGCATGCAGGAGGACCTGGACAATATTCAGTCTTAGACTGTAAAGTGGCAAATAACATGCATAGCACACAAGTGCCAGGCAATGACTCTTTTCAATGAGAGAACTCACATGTCTTCCATTGACTTCTAACAGCATTACATTCCTGCAGACAGAATTCCAGACTTTCACCATACTCTGGGTGAGACACGATTTTCTTGAATTCGCTTCTACTCTGTCACTATAAGCTGTAGCTGCTGACCTCTTTGCTAGGGGGACTAAGTCCCTCTTATCTACTTGATCTACACTATTCTCATTTTATATACCTGAGTTAAATCTGTTCACCGCCTCCTCCGTTCCAAAGAAAGCAACCCCAGCCTGTCCAGTATTTTTCTCAAAGCTCATGTCTTCCTTTTTTCTTGGTGACCTCCTCACATGTCTCTGTACCCTTTTTCTGTGTGATCAAATCCTTCTGAAATCCAGTGATCAGAACTTTACACAGTACTATAAGCTGTGAACTAACTGCTTGTATATTAGGTCTAATAAACCTCCCATGCTCTTCTGTTTTTGTCCTACTGCTAGTACAGTACTCTACTCTACATGCCACATTAATTATTTTATTGTCATGTTACTCTCAGGATTTATGGACACACTCTCTAAGTTTTTTTTAGTTAAGGACTTCCCAATAACACATACCTTCCCTGCAATGTGGAAGCACACCATTTGGCTCATCAAGTCCACACCATCCCTCTGAAGAACATCCTACTTTATCCCTGTAACCCTGGCTAATCCACCTAGCCCGCACATCCCTGGACACTATATAGGCAATTTAACTTGGCCAATCCACCTAATCTGAGCATCTTTTGGACTCTAAGGCAGCGGGGGGTGGGGTTTGGAACTGGAGCGTCCAGAAGAAGCCAACGCAGACTGGGAGAAGTTGCAAAATCCATACAGGTAGTCGCCCGAGGATGGAATTGAACCTGGGTCCCTGGCACCTGTGAGGCAGTAGTGCTAACCACTGTGCCCCCCATGTTGTATACAGTTCTCTTGTTTGTTACCTCCATAGCTGGTTTTCCAAATCTCTCATAGTTACAAGGGGATGTCATTGGTCTGTTGCTTCATTTCTATTCTTTTCCTTTCCTTCTGTGAAGGAGCAAGGCACCTAGAGGTGTAGCCCTGCATGTTCATTTTCAGGGAATAATGCAATTCTCTTTTTGCCCCAATTTATCCTGGGCCACACTCTAGCACCAGGCAATTCCAAATTCTAACCATTTGTTTTACTGTTGGTGTGACAAGGTGCTTTTCAATAATGCTAACTGTAAATTCCAAGAATACAGATAAGTACATCTCTTTTCATTCTTTTGGATCTTGGTATTGCTTGCAAGGCTGGAATCTGCCATAATTGCTTTGAGATGATTATGTTGAACTGTTGCCATGCTGCAGTCGTGCAGTGAAGGAAACTCGCTTCTATTTTTTTTGAGTAGGGAGTTCACTGGGTTAAACCCCTGGATGAAAGGGTGATGATGTGTGTCTGTAATCAGGATGACGTGAATCAGCTGGGAAATTAATGATGATGAAATGCTTGTGTACTGTAGTTAAATGCTGCAGGTGGTAGTTGTTTGTGAGGTGCTTTTAAGAAGCTTCAGAACAATACTACAATGCTGCCATTGCATCTTTTTAAATGGCACACATAGTAGTCAGAGTACACCACTTGTGGGTGGTAGGTACTTAGTCTATTTGAAGTGTTGTTGATCTAGATGAAGTTGAGCTCCTTGAAGGTTGTTGTGTATGCATCCTTCCTGGCAAATGAAGATTAGTTCATCTCAGCTGATGTGTAACTTGTCTGTGATTTTGAAGGCTTTGGGAGTTGATGCTTTATCTTTGAAATTGTGAATAGAGTTAAACGTTATAGTCATTAGTGAGCAGTCTGTCTTTAGGGTGTGCAATTGGACAGTCACTTCTGAATTTGCTAAAGCTGTTTAGACCCAGGACACTGCCTTAAGGAATTCTTGCAATCCTTCTCCTCTGATGCAAGATTGGTATCCAGCAACTGTAACAGTCTTTGCTGAATGTGATTGAGCCACTGAAGAGTTTCTCCTGATCCCTATAAAACCAGGTTATCCTAGCTGCTGCACTCTGAATTGAACTTTGATATCAAGATCAATCCTTCTCGCCTGGGTTCACCTCTGAAATTCAGCTGGTGTGTAATGCAATGCTAAGCATCAGTGGGTACTATATTCAAGAGTAAGTGTAGGCACTGTTAATAATATCTTTCATTATTTAACTGTTGATTTTGAGAGTAAGCTGCTTGGGCAGCATTTGGCTGTTTGGATGTTTTTTCCCCCTCTAGTTATCTACACTGCATGTGGCACTCTAACAGATTTTATATTTAAAAATGTGTTAATAACTTGTATCAAACATTATCTGATGAATGTAGCCCAAGGTCTTCCACAGGTTCCAGTTCCTTGGTGTACTACAGCTAAGGGGCTGTATATAGTGTCCCTTCCTCATTAAAACTTTGCAGAAAGTACTCCAAGCTTTACTGTGATCTGCACTGTTTTGGCCCTGTCCTTGTCAGTCTACAGCCCTTGGTCATGGACAGCTCATTGAAATTTGCTGATCTTCCAATGTCAGGCAGGCCAAAGGGTGTCTTTCACAATATTGGCTGTATAGTAGGAGTAGAGGTATTTGCATTGACTCCCAGCTGCACCCTATCAGCCATACAAATCCACAGGGACAGGTCAGAAACTGGGAACTGCATGGCATGTAACTTGCTTTCTGACTCGCCAAAGCCTGTTCGTCATCTAAATGGCATAAACTGGAGTGTGATGAATTCTGTCTACTTGCCTGTGTAAGTACAGGCTCAACGACTTAACTTTGCACTATTCGACGTCTGTAATCATTCACTGCTTCCACCACTACTGCAGCAGTGTGAATCGTCCACAAGATATACTACATCAACTCACAAGTTACTTTTGACAACCCACAATCTCTACTGCCATAAAGGGCGAGGGAAGCAGATACATGTGAACACCACCTCCTAAGTTCCCAACTGAGCTGCGCACCATCCTGACTTGGGACTATTGTTTTTCCTTCACTTTTGCTTGGTCAAAATCCTGAAACTCCCTTCATAACAGCACTGTAGGTTTATCTACATCATATGGACTGCAGCAGTTCAAGGCAGTGATTCAGATCCATCTTGTCAAGAGGGATGAATTCTCTCCTAGCCAGGGGTGTCTGCATTTTGCAAAACACTGTTTTTTTTTTAAAATATGAGATCCCTTGGAACAGTCTGTAGAGCACTGTGCAAGGTCATATTCCAAGAAGAATTGGGTGTCTGTCTCTTTGTCACCACAGCCACCTCCAGTTTGGCAGACAGTAATGCTGAAACTGGATGTAGGCTCTGCAAGGAAGATTCTTCTCTTCAGTGATGTGTTCAACATGACATTGATGTTCTGACTGGGGATTCACCTGATAGGATCAGTCATTTCCTACAGAGACGTGATATTATGTGTAGACAGCTGCCTCTGGGAGTTGAGGCCCAAGGTATTTTACTGCACAAACTTTTTCATTTAATAATGCTCTTTTTAAAATTTTCTCATGAGGCTTTCTTCAGGCCTGGGAAATGCCAGGGGCTAGGCTGGGATGAGATGTTATTGGTCTAAGTCATTACGCATTTCCCACTGGGCTCTATCATGCTATTTGAGATAATAGGTACTGCAGATGCTGGAGAATCCGAGATAACAAGGTGTGGAGCTGGATGAACACAGCAGGCCAAGTAGCATCATAGGAGCAGGAAAGCTTGACATTTCGGGCCTAGACCCTTCATCAAGAATGGGGGAGGGGAAGAGGGTTCTGAAATAAATAGGGAGAGAGGGGGAGGCGGATAGAAGATGGATAGAGGAGAGGAGACAGACAAGTCAAAGAGGCGGGGATGGAGCCAGTAAAGGTGAGTGTAGGTGGGGGGGTAGGGAGGGGATAGGTCAGTCCAGGGAGGACGGACAAGTCAAGGGGGCAGGATGATGTTAGTAGATAGGAGATGGGGGTGGGGCTTGGAGGAGGAGGGGATAGGTGAGAGGAAGAACAAGTTAGGGAGGCGGGGACGAGCTGGGCTGGTTTTGGATGCGGTTGGGGGAGGCGAGATTTTGAAGCTTGCGAAATCCACATTGATACCATTGGGCTGCAGGGTTCCCAGGCTAAATATGAGTTGCTGTTCCTGCAGCCTTCGGGTGGCATCATTATGGCATTGCAGGAGGCCCAGGATGGACATGTTGTGTGAGGAATGGGAGGGGAAGTTGAAATGGTTCACGACTGGGAGGTGCAGTTGTTTGTTGCGAACTGAGCGCAGGTGTTCTGCAAAGCTGTGCCCAAGCCTCTGCTTGGTTTCCCCGATGTAGAGGAGGCCACAACGGGTACAGCGGATGCAGTATACCACATCAGCAGATGTGCAGGTGAACATCTGCTTGATGTGGAAAGTCTTCTTGGGGCCTGGGATTGGGGTGAGGGAGGAGGTGTGGGGGCAGGTGTAGCACTTCCTGTGGTTGCAGGGAAAAGTGCCAGGTGTGGTGGGGCTGGAGGGGAGTGTGGAGCGGACAAGGGAGTCACGGAGAGAGTGGTCCCTCCCGGAAAGCAGACAAGGGTGGGGAGTGAAAAATGTCTTTGGTGGTGGGGTCGGATTGCAGATGGCGGAAGTGTCGTAGGATGATGCATTGAATCTGGAGGTTGGTGGGGTGGTACGTGAGGACGAGGGGTTTTTTTTTGGTTATTATTGCGGGGACGGGGTGTGAGGGATGAGTTGCGGGAAATGCGTGAGACACGGTCGAGGGTGTTCTCGACCACTGTGGGGGGGGAAGTTGCGGTCCTTGAAGAATGAGGATATCTGAGATGTGCGGGAGTGGAATGCCTCATCCTGGGAGGAGATGCGGCAGAGGCGAAGGAATTGGGAATAGGGGATGGCATTTTTGCAGGAAGGTGGGTGGGAGGAGGTGTATTCCACGTAGCTGTGGGAGTCAGTGGGCTTGAAATGGATATCGGTTTCTAGGTGGTTACCCGAGATGGAGACAGAGAGGTCCAGGAAGGAGAGAGAAGTGTTGGAGGTTGTCCAGGTGAACTTCAGGTTGGGGTGGATGGTGTTGGTGAAGTGGATGAACTGTTCGAGCTCCTTGTGGGAGCACGAGGCGGTGCCGATACAGTCATCAGTGTAACGGAGGAAGAGGTGGGGTTTAGGGCCAGTGTAGGTACGGAAGAGGGATTGTTCCACGTAACCTACAAAGAGGCAGGCATAGCTTGGGCCCATGCGGGTACCCATGGCCACCCCCTTTGTCTGTAGGAAGTGGGAGGAATTGAAAGAAAAGTTGTTGAGGGTGAGGACGAGTTCGGCTAAGCGGATGAGGGTGTCGGTGGAGGGAGATTGGTCAGTTCTGTGGGACAGGAAGAAGTGGAGGGCCTTTAGGCCATCTGCATGGGGAATACAGGTGTATAGGGACTGGACGTCCATAGTAAAAATGAGGTGTTGGGGACCGGGGATTTGGAAGTTCTGGAGGAGGTGGAGGGCGTGGGTGGTGTCACGGACGTAGGTAGGGAATTCCTGGACCATGGGGGTGAAAATGGCGTCTGGGTAGGTGGAGATGAGTTCAGTGGGGCAGGAGCAGGAGGATACAATGGGTCGACCAGGGCATTCAGGTTTGTGGATTTTGGGAAGGAGATAGAAACGGGCGGTGTGGGGCTGGGGAACGATTAGGTTGGAGGCGGTGGGTGGGAGGTCACCTGAGGTGATGAGGTTGTGGATGGTTTGGGAGATGATGGTTTGGTGCTTTGCCCGCTTCCTGGGATCTATTCTTTGTAACGTCCAGGAAAGATTTGAATCAAAGCATGGAGTAACGTTAGGTATTTGCAGCCTCCGTGAAGGAACGAGTCTTTTAGAACTGAGGTGAGGAGGAATTTCCTCAGACAGAATGGTGAATCTGTGGAACTCGCTACCACAGAAGGCTGTGGAAATCAAGTTGTTGAGTATATTTAAGACAGGTGGGTTCTTGATTATTAAGGGGGTCTAGGGTTATAGGGAGAAGGCAGGAGCGTGGCTTTGAGAACCATAATCTGCCATGGTCAAATGGCGAAGCAGACTTGGAGTAGAATTCGGCCATTCAGTCCAATATCTTATGGTGATCGTGCATCTGTGGTAGGAATCTGTCGAATGAGCTACTATTTCAAGGATCAGTTTCATGCGGGAGAAACATGTCCTTTGGCTAAATGGCCTACCTGTTGTGTTATTTATTTGATTTGAGAAGCGTGATTCTTGTAAATATTGTGAGCATGCCACTTCTAATTTACATTTCTAAAGTTACATAATTTTGTTTATAGCCTGAATCTCAATCTGATGGAAGGTATATTTAATCCTCATCAAAGTCCAGGTCCTCGTGTATTGGCGCGTTAAAGTCACTGTAATCCCAGAGGACCACTGGACAGTTCACACTGTCTCACGTGCTAGAGAGAGATGAGTGGTGGTGAGTTTAACCTGATTATCACCATGCCTCCAGGCAAGGGGTGAAGTTGAGAAAGTGGGAACTTTATGGTAACCTCAGCAGGTGAGGGAATTGAACCTGTGCTGCTGGATCACACTTGACAACATGCCTGTTTTATTATTGAGGCATTGTGTACTGTAATTTCACCAAAATAGTGCAACTACTGCATTTGTTGGTATTTCCAAACTGAATTTTTTGAAGAAATTAATATTTGGCATTTGTGTAGTGTTGTAATACATGAAAACAGTGCAGAATTTTTTGCATGATTACGTTGAAATTTTAAAAGAAAAACTGCCATATTTTACACGACCGTCGGCCACAAATGGCAACGTGATTGAAGTAAATGTGATATTGGTTGGAGGGAAAGCCTTAACAAAGGCAAGAGGAGAGTAAAATAATTTTTAAATATTTTAATTTGAATCTTTTTAATGTTTGACAGCATTGACATTGATTATTATCTCATCTCAAGGATGACACTCTGACAAGACAAAATTACTTATGCATAGTGATAGAACAGTACTGCACAGTACAGGCCCTTCGGCCCACGATGTCGTGCACACCTATTATCCTACTAAGATCGATCTACCCTGCATGCCGTAAGTTTTACTATCCTCCATGTGCCTATCCAAGAGTCGCTTAAAAGTTTTCAAAGTATCTGACTCCACTACCACTGCCAGCAGCACATTTTACATGCCCACTTCTCTCTGTGTGAAGAACCTACTCTGACATCTCCCCTATACCTTCCTCCAATTACCTTAAAATTATGCCCCCTCGTAATAGTCATTTCCACTCTGAGAAAAAGTCTCTGACTATCCACTCTATCTATGCCTCTCGTCATCTTGTAAACTTCTATCAAGTCCCCTTTCATCCTTCTTCACTCCAATGAGAAAAGCCCTAGCTCACTCAACCTTTCCTCACAAGACCAGCCCTCTAGTCCAGGCAGCATCCTGGTAAATCTCCTCTGCACCCTCTTTGAAGCTTCCACATATTTCCTATAGTAAGGTGACCAGAACTGAACACAGTATTCCAAGTGTGGTCTAATCAGCTGCATAACCTTGCAGCTCTTAAACTCAATTCCCCTGCCAATATAATATGCAATATGTTATATACAATAAGAGATTGCAGATGTGCTGAAAGCATAGAAGTAGGAGCTGCACAGAATGTTGTCAACTAAATCTTTTGTGAATTCAAACTTATTTTTGCAGTGAACTTGAGACTGGCTGGCATTCATTTATTGTCATGATGTTGGGGCTAATGAGTATGCACACTGCTGATTTTCAAAATACTGTTCTGCATGCTTTATGCCTTGGTTCTATCACCATGGTTGAATATTTACTTTCAGTCTTGTGTAATGTACTAATCCATTGAAAGAAAACCAATTAGGTTTATGTTTGTCTCCTGAATTGTGCAACCTACTGCCAGTGACATCTGGCATTAGGAAAGGTTGTGAAAAGTATTTTGTTTAATAATGCTTGTCTGGATGAAATAGTACAAAAGAGCTATAACAGAATGATGATTGAATAATGTTGATGAAAATGGATAAGCTTGCAAAAGGCTTGAAGTAAATGCAGTTTGTTGTGGTTTGAAATGGAAGTGGTAGAAGCAATCAGATCTAGCCAAATCCATGGAGGAGTAACAGTTGACTGTTCGGGGCATTGACTTTTATGTCACAGCTTGGATGGTTGGCATGTATAATTGACAAAGATAAATAGTCTAAGTTTCCAACATGAGAGCAGATTACTGTGATTTCCTTCGTTTCTAAAAAAAAAATATGATGACAGTGTTAGATTGTAATAAGGCCTCTGGGGTTATTTTGATTTTTAGTTTTAACATCTAAACATACCCAATTAGATGTCCGAGATAGCAAGAACTGCCGATGCTGGAGTCAGAGACAATACAGTGTGGAGCTGGAGGATCGCAGCAGGCCTGGTGGCATCAGAGGAACAGGAAAGTTGACATTTCGGGTCGGGACCCTTCTTCAGAAACCCATTTCCAAAGAAGGGACCCAACCTGAAAAGCCAAATTTCCTGTTCCTCTGCTGCCTGGCCTGTTCTGTTTCTCCAGCTCCACACTGTTATCTGAATTAGAAGATGTACCGTCCATTTGTGATACATGTTCTAACCAAAACATGACTATTTTTCTGGTGCTGTTTATGATTTTTGTTTTTAAAAGAGCTCATCAATGCTACTTTATTCCAGCTCTGACTGTATTCTTTGTTTTGGGAAGATATTAAGTCATCAGCCACTAGCAGATGTCACCATCAGTTCGTACTAGTCTCGGGTTTTCCTATTATATGGATGATCTCTGTGGTTTGGTATTGGATTTAATATTCCAGTTACAGTTGAGAGGGGAAAAAATAAATGCCATCTGACTCAGATTTGTGTGTACCAAAATAACCTCTCTGCATTTTCTAACGGTCTCTATGGCAACATTTAAAGATCCCTGTAGGTTAGGAATAATTAATTATTTTGTTAGGTAATATCACTAAATCAAGAAGATTTGAGGCTGAAGGTATGATTTCTGTAAAATATTCTTTTGTTGCTGTGGTTGGATAGCCATAACGAATCCTTAAAATTTTGCTCTTGGCATAATTATGTATTTAAGTTACTTTTCAATTGATAAGTAAGACCTATTTAAGGGTTTAATATAAACATGAAACTTACACGCAAGTGGTGGAAATAGCATGCTGCAAAGAACTCAAAATTCCACAACCAGAAAATCAGGTCAAAGTTTAGTAATTCTTCCAAATCCAGTTGCAAACGTTGATAAGCAGCTGAAGCAAAGGTTTCATGATCACCTCCATCTCCATGTTCAATCATGGAAGCATCCAGTACGTGAGTGCAAAAGGAAATTTTGAAGTATCGATTATTCCTCTTCAGCTGGGTGCACTACTAGTTTTGGCTTTTTTTGAGGTCTACAACATAACAAATGTTAGTTTTGAGCCAGTTGGATTTTTTCCACCTGATTGTCAAGACTGCATGCATTGGAACATTTGGGTGGAGCATGGTGGGAAGTGTTTAAACTTTTTTAGCGTTTTTTTTAAGAAGAAACGTTTTTCACAGGCTAATTTTGGAGCAGGAATAGCTCTCAAAGATCTGTCCCCTAGACCATGCCAACCATTTTTAGAAATGGTTTTGAAGGTCTTGGCAGCTGTTTACACTCCTTCAGAACTCCCTTTCTACCTTGGAGCTTGTGACTGCAAAATCTTTTTATGCTGGGGGCCAAAACCTACAATTTGGGAAACTATGCTCTCAAGTTTGGATTAGAAGAATGAGAGGTGATCTTGTTGAAGCATGCAAAATTCTTGAGGCTTGGTAGGGAAGATTAGAAGAAGGAGATTTTCCCCTGTCTGGATTGAAGAGTTTATTTAGTATTGAGAAAGAGCAAGCTCTTCATTCAGGGAGGTAAATCTTGGGAATTTTCTACTTCTGCGGTCTAAAGGGACTCTTCCTTGAGCTCTGGGAAGAGATTTCTGGATATTTAAAGGTATCGATTTTAAATATGGGGTTAGTGCAGGAAAATGGCAGAACTACTTCGTCAGAAATGGTCCAACTCGTCCATTCCAGCCAAATATTCTAAATTAATCTAGTTCCATATGCCATCGTTTGGCCGATATCCCTATAAACCCTTTCTATTTATATGCTCATCCAGATGCCTTTTTAAATGTTGTAATTATTTAGGAGATCCAAAAGAATTACAACACAAAAGGAGGCTGTTTTTGGCTCATTGTCTCCACAGGTCAAAAAGATCAGACTATACTAATTCCATTTTTCCAACTTTTGGCCCATAGTTCCGGAGACTATGGCAATGCAAGTGAATGTCTAAGTACTCTTTAAATGAGCTACTGATTTGAACTCTGAGATAGTAAGAGCTGCTGATGCTGGAGCTGGAGGAACACAGCAGGCCAGGCAGCATCAGAGGAGCAGGAATGTTGATGTTGAGGGTCAGGACCCTTCTTCAGAAATTACTGATTTGAACTATTCTTTTTGGGCAATGATTTCCAGATTCCCACCACTCTCAGTGGAAAAGTATTTTCCTCCACTCTCCTGTTTGCCTTTTATCTCATAGCTTAGATTTATGCCTTCTGGTATTGACCACTCTACTAATGGTAAATGGGCTTTCTATCCATCATGCTAACGTTCTTCTTAAATTGTGCATCTTTTAAAGGTTGGTAGCACCTGATAGTCCTCGAAGGAAAACAAAAGTAGTTTTTGTGCATAGCTGAAGCCCTGTAGCCCACGCAACATCTTGGCACGGATAGTGTCCTGAATGATGGAGCAGGCTGAACAGGCTAAATGGCTGCTGCTTATGTTTGTAGATGGGAATAGAAATGGTTTTTATCACTAAAACTCCATCTCCTAAACTCTCAACTTGAATCTTAAGCTGATTGGACTAACTAGGTCAGTGTACCTTCTTTAGGTTTGACATTTTTATTGTATTTTTCTTCTTTAATTGCTATTCAGCCAATTGAGTCTGTGTGCATCAAAACCTTGTTTTTGACTCTGCATCCCTTAGTGGCCAGTAATGCTAGAGTATTTTGTGACTAGACAAAAATACATGTTATCAAGTACGTGTTCCTTTTGCTATTATCATTTAAGGGAGAGTTTCAGACTGGACTTTCATAAGCTTTTCTTTGTTAGCCGATAGTTTAGTGTAATTTATGGCAGGTGCAAGCTTCTGAGAACATTCACATATCTGTCTGTTGCTTGGGCACATGTAACTAATTGCGATAGCAGGATTGAAAACTGGTGAGCATTAGACGATAGTGATGATGGGGGCTATTTGGCATGTTGTGAAGGATTAGCAAAGCAAAATGACAATCATAGTCTAATTATGTTCTTTCCTTAACAGAGCTGGACTAGAAGATGTTGAAGGGGATTTTGCTGAGTTGGAGTCAAAGCTGGACAAGGTGTGTATCGTCACATTATATAGTGATAGTATTTCTTATTATTTATATGGGCCATCTGCCAACACCTTGGTGCTTGATTTGTGACACAAGTGGTACATGATTTGAGGAAATGTCAATGGTTAAGTACTTACTCTTTCTGCAAGGAAGTTTGCATGTGTCGGAACTTGTCCCACAGTAATACCAACAAGTTCTCGGAAATAATGTGCCAAGGATCCTTTTGCTGTCATAACAGCAGGAAATACTTTGAAGTAGATATATATCATGTTAAAATGTCAATACAGACCCATTCAGAAACATGTGTTCTTCAAAATGATGAGGATTTCAAAAGATTTTACGTAGATTGTCCAGTTACTGTGGTTGGTTTGCTCGGACCAACCGATCTACTCAAGAACCTTAGACATTGTCCAGTTAGTTTCTTTTTTTAAAAATGGAGATATTCTTTGGCTTTTAATTTAAATAATTGCCTGATTTGGTTGTGCATATTCGCAACCAACATGATTTGAGAAGACTGTGATATGGTGGTAACATCATTGGACTATTCCCTGGGGACAGAGGTTCAGTTCCCACCATAGCAGCTTTGGGAACTTGATGTAAAATCATAAATGTGAATTAAAAGCTAGTTTCAGTAATTGTGACCAAAAAAAAAATTGGTTGTTATAAAAACATTTTTGCTGTTGCTCTTCAGGGAAGGAAATCTGTAGTCATTCCCTGGACTAGCTTATGTGTGGTATGCATGAGTAACAGCAATGTGGTTGACTCTTGACTGGCCTCTGAAATGGTCTTGCAAACCAGTCAGTTGTGTCAGAGTTTTTTTTTTGTCTGAGGTCAGAAAGAACGAAACCAGTCAGACCATGTGGCATCAACTTGCGCACTAGAAATGATAACGACACACCCGCCCCTGCTAACACTCCTCACTAATATCTGTGAGCTTATGCCAAAATTGGGAGAGCAGTCCTGCATATAGGTCAAGCAGCAAACATAGTTATGCTTACCAATTTATGCCTCATAGTACCGTCAGCATTCATGATACATCCAGTGCCAAATACCAGATGTTAAAATGCTAACTGACCAACCCCAGTCATCTACTTCTTTGGTTGGAATTTTATTTCTAATTCATGCATCACAAACTCCAACCACAATTACTGGTTTTACCATATTTTTGCACCCATTTCTTGCTCGACTAACCCTTGGAAATATTCATCACTTGTTCTCTAGCTCCCATTTGGTTTCAGGCATCCCTTTCAGACCCTAGCTTCCACCTTTTTTAAATGAGACAATATATGCAAAAATAATGAAAATAAAACAAGTATAAAGTGACAACACTTTTATATTCTTATTTCTCTTTTTAACTGCACATTACCGTTCCAAACTTTCCTTTGCCAGTCTTTCTAGCAGTTTTATAGCTTGCTCATTTCTTCTTAAAGCTGTCAAATAGCTGACTGCTGCTGTCCACCCATTTCAATTTGAAGAATTCTCTGTTCTACAGCATCTGTTTTAAAACTCCAATATTGTCCTTACCTTTTTTATAAATTCATGCATTTTAAGAAGTCCCTATGGGACATTGTATGTTATTGACACATCCCAATGATGGAAATTTCAAAACATTGTGCTCCAATTTTAATTTTTTTTGTGCTTTGTTTTGGAATAATATCTTCCACCTAGACACTTTTTTTCATAGCTTTAATCAATTGGAAGATCTAGAAAGTGGCATTTTGGCTTTGTTTGGCTACCCAGCCAGTTAAGCTGTCAAATTGGATTTTCAGATGGTTTTGAGGTATTGCAAATGAAGCTACTGAATAAGAACCCATGGTTGGAGGTGGTGTATCAACTTGGAGAGAGGATTAGAATGTCTTCAGGATGGCGACCTGTAACTACGAATAGGCCACAGATCAATTCTGGGGGTACAATTCTTAATAACTTGAATAAGGAAAATGAATAAAATAATAGCCAGCTTTGCTGATGTGAAAAAATACTGGCATTGGAGGCAGCCCAGAGAAGGTTCAGTAGGCTGGTGACTGGTATGGAGGGCCTGACCTAAAGAGGATAGGTTGGGTCTGTACTCTGAGATAACAAGGTGTGGGGCTGGATGAACACAGGCCAAGCAGCATCATAGGAGCAGGAAAGATTGACGTTTCGGGCCTAGACCCTTCATCAGAAATGGGGGAGGGGAAGAGGGTTCTGAAATAAATAGGGAGCGAGGGGGAGGTGGATAGAAGATGGATAGAGGAGAGGATAGGTGGAGAGGAGACAGACAGGTCAAAGAGGCGGGGATGGAGCCAGTAAAGGTGAGTGAAGGTAGGGGGGGTAGGGAGGAGACAGGTCAGTCCAGGGAGGACGGACAGGTCAAGGGGGCAGGATGATGTCAGTAGATAGGAGATGGGGGTGGGGCTTGAGGTGGGAGGAGGGGATAGGTGAGAGGAAGAACAGGTGAGGGAGGCGGGGACGAGCTGGGCTGGTTTTAGGATGCGTTTGGAGGAAGGGAGATTTTGAAGCTTGTGAAATCCACATTGATACCATTGGGCTGCAGGGTTCCCAGGCTAAATATGAGTTGCTGTTCTTGCAACCTTCGGGTGGCATCGTTGTGCCACTGCAGGAGGCCCAGGATGGACATGTCGTGTGAGGAATCGGCGGGGGGGGAGAGTTGAAATTGTTTGCGACTGGGAGGCGCAATTGTTTGTTGCGAGCCGAGCGCAGGTGTTCCGCAAAGCCTCCGCTTGGTTTCCCCGATGTAGAGGAGGCCACAACGGGTACAGCGGATGCAGTATACCACATCAGCAGATGTGCAGGTGAACATCTGCTTGATGTGGAAAGTCTTCTTGGGGCCTGGGATTGGGGTGAGGGGGGAGGTGTGGGGGCAGGTGTAGCACTTCCTGAGGTTGCAGGGAAAAGTGCCGGGTGTGGTGGGGCTGGAGGGGAGTGTGGAGCGGACAGGGGAGTCACGGAGAGAGTGGTCCCTCCTGAAAGCAGACAAGGGTGGGGAGGGAAAAATGTCTTTGGTGGTGGGGCCGGATTGCAGATGGCGGAAGTGTCGTAGGATGATGCATTGGATTCGGAGGTTGGTGGGGTGGTACGTGAGGACGAGGGGGTTTTTTTTTGGTTATTATTGCGGGGACGGGGTGTGAGGGATGAGTTGCGGGAAATGCGGGAGACACGGTCGAGGGTGTTCTCGACCACTGCTGAGTGGAAGTTGTGGTCCTTGAAGAATGAGGACATCTGAGATGTGCGGGAGTGGAATGCCGCCTCCTGGGAGCAGAAGCAGCGGAGGCGAAGGAATTGGGAATAGGGGATGGCATTTTTTGCAGGAAGGTGGGTGGGAGGAGGTGTATTCTAACTAGCTGTGGGAGTCTGTGGGCTTGAAATAGATATCGGTTTCTTGGTGGTTACCCGAGATGGAGACAGAGAGGTCCAGGAAGGAGAGAGAGCTGTTGGAGGTTGTCCAGGTGAACTTAAGGTTGGGGTGGATGGTGTTGGTGAAGTGAATGAACTGTTCGAGGCCCTTGTGGGAGCACGAGGCGGCGCCGATACAGTCATCAACGTAACGGAGGAAGAGGTGGGGTTTAGGGCCAGTGTAGGTACGGAAGAGGGATTGGTCCACGTAACCTACAAAGGGGCAGGCATAGCTTGGGCCCATGCGGGTACCCGTGGCCTTTGTCTGTAGGAAGTGGGAGGAATTGAAAGAGAAGTTGTTGAGGGTGAGGACGAGTTCGGCTAAGTGGCTGAGGGTGTCAGTGGAGGGAGATTAGTCAGGTCTGCGGGATAGAAAGAAGCAGACGGCCTTTAGGCCACCTTCCTACAAAAATGCCATCCCCTACTCCCAATTCCTTCGCCTCCGCCGCATCTCCTCCCAGGATGAGGCGTTCCACTCCCATTCATCTCAGATGTCCTCATTCTTCAAGTACCGCAACTTCCCCCCCCACAGTGGTCGAGAACACCCTCGACTGTGTCTCCCGCATTTCCTGCAACTCATCCCTCACACCCCGTCCCCGCAATAACAACCAAAAAAGAATCCCCCTCGTCCTCACGTACCACCCCACCAAGCTCTGGATCCAACGCATCATCCTCCGACACTTCCGCCATCTGCAATCCGACCCCACCACCAAAGACATTTTTCACTCCCTATCGTTGTCTGCTTTCCGGAGGGACCACGCTCTCCGTGACTCCCTTGTTGCTCCGCACTCCCCTCCAGCCCCACCACACCCGGCACTTTTCCCTGCAGCCGCAGGAAGTGCTCCACCTGCCCCACACCTCCTCCCGCACTCCCATCCCAGGCCCCAAGAAGACTTTCCACATTAAGCAGATGTTCACCTGCACATCTGCTGATGTGGTATGCTGCATCCGCTGTACCCGTTGTGGCCTCCTTTACATCGGGGAAACCAAGCGGAGGCTTGGGGACCGCTTTGCAGAACACCTGCGCTCGGTTCGCAACAAACAATTGCACCTCCCAGTCACAAACCATTTCAACTCCCCCTCCCATTCCTCAGACGACATGTCCATCCTGGGCCTCCTGCAGTGCCACGATGATGCCATCCGAAGGCGGCAGGAACAGCAACTCATATTTAGCCTGGGAACCCTGCAGCCCAATGGTATCAATGTGGATTTCACAAGCTTCAAAATCTCCCCTCCCCCAACCACATCCCAAAACCAGCCCAGCTCATCCCCGCCTCCCGAACCTTTTCTTCCTCTCACCTATCCCCTCCTCCCACCTCAAGCCGCACCCCCATTTCCTACCTACTAACCTCACCCTGCCCCCTCCCTGAACTGACCTATCTCCTCCCTACCTCCCCACCTACACTCACCTTTACTGGCTCCATCCCTGCCTCTTTGACTTGTCTGCCTCCTCTCCAGCTATCCTCTCCTCTATCCATCTTCTATCTACCTCCCCCCCCCCCCCCCACCACTTCCCTATTTATTTCAGAACCCTCTTCCCCTCCCCCATTTCTGATGAAGGATCTAGGCCCGAAACGTCGAGCTTTCCTGCTCCTATGATGATGCTTGGCCTGCTGTGTTCATCCAGCCCCACACCTTGTTATCTCGGATTCTCCAGCATCTGCAGTTCCTATTATCTCTGGGTCTGTACTCCATTGGAATAGAGAAGTATAAGAGGAAACCTTACAGAAATATACAGGATTCCTAGAGGATTTGATGAGGTAGATGTGGAAAGGTTGAATTCTCCTTTTTATGGGTCAATTTCAGGACTAAGGGATTGCACATTTAAGACATATGACTAAGAACAGCCTCTCTGAGAGTAGTCTGGGTCATTTAAAGTATCTTCAAAGCTGAGAGAGAGTTCCTTTAGTCTGTAGGGGAGTCAAGAGTTGTATGGAAATGCTGTGAGCCATGATCTCGATATAGAGCAGACTCAATGGGCTACTTATGCTCCTGTGTCGTATGTTCTTGCATGAGGCCCTGCTTTGACTAACTGCAGTTAGTTAACGTTTTCCAGATTGTTGGTGCTATTTTGCTTAGTTTCTAATACATGTACTTGAACTCCCCAAAAATCTGAAATTTTAATAGTAAATTCTGCTTTAAACCCATTTTTATGACGTGCGTTTTTAAATTCCTCCTATAATTTGTGATCTTTTTCTGGGGGGGTGGGGGGTGGGGAGAGGTGGCACGTTCTATCCCAGAGCCACTCTTTGATCTTGTACTGTATTTTTCTGCCCCTTGTTATGGGCCAGACCAGACCCGCTCAAAATGTTAAGATAACCTACACCCTAACTTTTTCTTAAAGGCTCAAGTAAAGTGCTGTGCTCCAGATGCAATTCGACAGGTCAAACTACAAAGCTTTAAGCAAAACACAATTTATTCAAACACTGTGGATTAAATACAACAAAGAAGAACTTTAGAATAACATCACAGAATAATAGATACAGTAACTACTACTAATTGGATGTTCCAAGATGGCAATAACCCATAAACACATCCCCTTGGCAAAAAAGAAAATCTGACTTCTGATTTTGTCCATGTGCAACCGCCCGCAGTAGGAAGAGAAACCCCAGCTTCTGACTATAACTGAGGGGTTGGGGGCTGGAGGAGAGTCGCTTTTTACTTCAAAACTCCAGCAGCTTCTGCTGAATTTAAAAGCTTAAAAGACAACCTAGAAATCCTGGTCTGAGAGCTGGCCAGACCTATTTAGGATTCTTCTATTTTTCTAACTTTTTTGTTTTATTTAAAAAGAACAAACCCAAACCCAAACCCATCCACTGTTCAGCACTTCTTGTTCAATTTCTCTCCTTAAAAGAAACCAAGACAAAATACACTTCTGAAAGCCACAGCATTGTCACACCTCCCCCTCTCTTTTTTTTCTTAAAACACCAATTTACAAAGATGCTTTCATCTTTGAAAACTCTAAGTCTTGTGTTATTTGTACACTACAATACATTGTTTGCACGTTTAGAATCATTCACTACCACAGTCTATTTCAGTCCATCAATTCGCGCCACTTAAACGCCTTTGTCTTCAAAGTTGTAACAATGTTTTGGCAATTACGTTGTTTTGTCCTGAAATGTGCATAATTTTCAAAGTGAATGGCTGCAATAATAAGCTCCATTTAAACAACAGTCTGGAATTTTTATCTTTAAATTTCTCAAAACTTTAAGGGGTCATGATCAGTATGTACAATTGTCTCGGACACGTAACATGTCAACCGTTATATTGCCAGTAGTAATGCCAACACCAAGCTCAAGGTTTCCTTCTCAATTGTGGAATATTTCCATTGATTTAGTTTACTGGAGAAATAACCAATAGGTCTTTCCATCATCATCTTGTCGTATTGTAAGAGTACCGACACCCACATCACTCGCATCAATTGCCATCTTGGTTGGCTTTGTGTAATTAGGTGTAGCTAGCATTCACGTAGTGATTAATGTAGCTTTCAGGCTATCAGATGCCTTTTGACAGTCTCCAGTCCACTGAAATTTTCTGTAATTCTTCAATAAGGCAACAAATGGAGCAATCACACTGCTAAAATTCGGTACGAGCTTCTGATTAAAACCCACTCAATCCTAGGAATTATAGTACTGCCCTCTTCTTCAATGGTATGTGAAACTTCCCCAAAAACCTTTTTTTGTTTTCACATTCCATGAGACTGTCTGTTCGTGTCCAGTGACATGGCCCAGGAATGTGACTTCAGCTTTTGCAAACTCATTCTTAGCCAGAGATAAAAGGTACTGCAGATGCTGGAGAATCCGGGATAACAAGCTTGGGGCTGGATGAACACAGCAGGTCAAGCAGCATCATAGGAGCAGGAAAACTTGATGTTTCGGGCCTACTGGCTCCATCCCCGCCTCTTCGACTTGTCTGCCTCCTCTCCACCTATCCTCTCCTCTATCCATCCTCTATCCGCCTCCCCCTCTCTCCCTATTTATTTCAGAACCCTCTTCCCCTCCCCCATTTCTGATGAAGGGTTTAGGCCCGAAACGTCAAGTTTTCCTGCTCCTATGATGCTGCTTGACCTGCTGTGTTCATCCAGCCCCATGCTTGTTATCTCATTCTTAGCCAGGTTTATTACCAAGCCTCAGAGATAGTAGGAACTGCTGATGCTGGAGAATCTGAGATAACAAGGTGTAGAGCTGGATGAACACAGCAGGCCAGGCAGCATCA
>JAHRHZ010000017.1:20325316-20369072 GCA_024137785.1 Ginglymostoma cirratum | reverse complement strand
TGATGCTGCCTGGCCTGCTGTGTTCATCCAGCTCTACACCTTGTTATTTCTTATTACCAAGCCTGTTTCCTGAAGTCGGTTGAACAATCCGAGATGCTTTAAATGTTCTTTGTGTGTGAATAAAAATCAACAGGTCAAGGATGTGCACTACAAATTCGGGTAATCCCGAAATGACTTTGTTAGTCAGTCTTTGAAAAGTCACTGAATTTTTCATGTCAATTGGCATGACTTTAAATTGGTACTGTCCATTCAGTGTCATGAAAGCTGAAATTGTTTTCGCTGCTTTGGATAAAAGTACCTGCCATGTCCTCTGAGTAAGTCCAACATTGTATTTCTAAGTTGCTTGTCTCACCTGCTCAATGCAATTTTCCAAATATGGAAGAGGATATGAACCAGTTTTTGTAACTGCATTGACTTTGACTTTGACTTTGTGATAGTCCACACATAATCATCAGTTCCAAAACCAGATCGCACCCATTTGATATGATGAACTCTAGTTACTGCAACTCCTGTCAATTGTATTGTCTTTGGAAGTGTACTCAAACAATTCTTGAACCTAACCCTCTAATTTTGGGACAAGTCTATAAGGATAATTGGAACAGCATTTCCCAAATCTACATGCATAAATAGATTAGGACTTCCCAGCATATTCCCACGTATCTCCCTGTGTGATTGTAATAATACTTTCAGGTTGCTTTTCCTCTGGAAGGTAACTGAATATTTTATTCATTGTCAAATTTGAATTGAACATTCCGTACTAAATCATCTGAACGTGGTTCTTCACTTTGTGTTGGAACCAGTAACACATTCTCCATTTGCTTTCCTTCCCTATCAAAATACCTTTTTGAGCATATTCACGTGACACATTGAGATATCTTTCTATCTGGCATTCTTATTTAATAATTCACCTCACTTGGTTTCCTTTTTTTTTGATTTTGAGAAGGCCCACTAAATCTTACTTTTAACGTTTCACATACCCCTGGAAGTAACACTAGAACTTTATCTCTACTAGCAAAATTACAAAGTTTTGATTGCCTGTCTGCTTCCTGTTTCACCACATGCTGTGCTACTCTTAAAGGCTGTCTAACCAGCTCCCCTGCTCTATTTAATTGCTTAAAATTTGACACTTAGACCAAATATGTGATCTCTGAACTCTGACTCATCAGTTTCTCTTAATTGCAGTGGTCCTCTCACTTCATACCCAAAAGCTAATTCAAATGGACTGAGATAACAAGCATGGGGCTGGATGAACACAGCAGGTCAAGCAGCATCATAGGAGCAGGAAAACTTGACGTTTCGGGCCTAAACCCTTCATCAGAAATGGGGGAGGGGAAGAGGGTTCTGAAATAAATAGGGAGAGAGGGGGAGGCGGATAGAGGAGAGGATAGGTGGAGAGGAGGCAGACAAGTCAAAGAGGCGGGGATGGAGCCAGTAAAGGTGAGTGTAGGTAGGGGGAGTAGGGAGGAGATAGGTCAGTCCAGGGAGGATGGACAGGTCAAGGGAGCGGGATGATGTTAGTAGATAGGAGATGGGGGTGGGGCTTGAGGGAGGAGGAGGGGATAGGTGAGAGGAAGAACAAGTTAGGGAGGCGGGGACGAGCTGGGCTGGTTTTGGGATGCGGTTGGGGGAGGGGAGATTTTGAAGCTTGTGAAATCCACATTGATGCCATTCGGCTGCAGGGTTCCCAGGCTGTTTTCTAATATGATTTGCTGTTCCTGCACCCTGCAGCCCAATGGCATTAATGTGGATTTCACAAGCTTCAAAATCTCCCCTCCCCCAACCGCATCCCAAAACCAGCCCAGCTCATCTCCACCTCCCTAACCTGTTTGTCCTCTCACCTCAAGCCGCACCCCCATCTCCTATCTCCTATCTACTAACATCATCCCGCCCCCTTGACCTGTCCGTCCTCCCTGGACTGACCTATCTCCTCTCTACCCCCCCTACCTACACTCACCTTTACTGGCTCCATCCCCGCCTCTTTGACTTGTCTGCCTCCTCTCCACCTATCCTCTCCTCTATCCGCCTCCCCCTCTCTCCCTATTTATTTCAGAAACCTCTTCCCCTCCCCCATTTCTGATGAAGGGTTTAGGCCCGAAACGTCAAGTTTTCCTGCTCCTATGATGCTGCTTGACCTGCTGTGTTCATCCAGCCCCATGCTTGTTATCTCGGATTCTCCAGCATCTGCAGTACCTTTTATCTCAAATGGACTGAATTGGGTGGATTTATTAGGTGCATCTCTCGTTGCCAAAAGTACAAATGGAATTCTGTTATCCAAATGCTCTGGATAGTCTTGACTATAAGCCCTCAATGTGGTCTTGAAGTTTGATGCCACCATTCTAATCTCCCTGTGATTGTGGATGATATGCAGTGGATTTGAATTGTTTTATTTCTAAGCCAACCATAACTTCTGTCTTGGATCACAGTGTATTCTGGTGGTTCTTTTTTGATTTGGTTGAATGTAGTTAAGAGAAGACTTGACCAACAGCAATTTGCTTAGGTCTGAACGTTTATTAAGTAAATTTAAAAAATGAAAACGAAAGGAACATCTATTGAGTAATAATTGCAGATGAAAAAGGAAGGAAAACAAAACAATAAGCTTTCTGCCCGTCGGGGATCAATGGCTTGTCTGGAGGCTTAGATGGTTCCTGGCACTGCTCGCAATTCCCATCGGCGGTCAAGTCTGACTTGGAATGGAACTTTGTCTCTTATACAGTTTAAGAGCCACGAGTACAGAAAAACATACTTATTGTGCTGTCTTCGGCATGTATAGGAATGTACGTGACTCATTCAAGGTCATGCAGCAGTTGAATATCGTCAACAATTTTAACCCTTCAGCCAATTCTATACCATCCACTCCTGATATTTGACTGCACATGTTACAATTGCAAATGCAAATCAGCGATGGCTACATGAGAGAGTATAATGAGTATGTAACCTACGCCAGAAGATTTAAAACTCCAATGAAAATAACCGTCATCAACATGAATAATATAACAATGGGATGTATCATCAGATTAATGATCACAGTGGCCTTTTGGGGACCAGTCCTTAAATATATCCCACCCCTGATGTACAGTCAAGGCTGTGATGGAACTGGCAAGTTGTGCCATGTGCTTGTCTGCCTCCGATGGGCTCCTCTTAATTTTGAGCCCACAGGGTTAGCATTTTCGTGCTTGCGCTAATATCAGTAATATCCTTAATTACAGTCACCGTGCAACCACATCACATAAACGCAAGTTGATCTGTTCTAACTCCTGTCCTGGGCTCAAGGATCCCATTGCTGCTAAGGGCCCTTTAAAACTTGCAAATGGGAGAGAGGAAGAAGAGAGTGCCAGACTAGCTGTTCTGGTGTTTGGATCTTTCTGTGGGCTTAAGATTAATTACTGCTGCCACTGGATACGTGACTAGGGTCGCATGTCTAATTGTACTACCACTTGAGGTAACATAGTCTCGTCTTCTCCATGTTGTCATGGACTACACTAAAGGCATTTCTACCGTATTTGTAGATGTTAACTCTGTCCTTTTTCCTAGCTGGAGGGCAGCAATAAGTGCTTTTAGTTCAGCTGTGTAGGTGGAGTGACGTCCTTCTATCCTGTCTCCTGCCAAACGTTCCCCTTTCAAATTAACCACGGCCCACCATGTCCGGGCCTAACCACTCTTGTATTTCCACGCCCCCATCCATAAACTCTCCTCCCAGAGTCCATATTCTTTCTTTTCTGTGACATTTTGCTATAGTAGCCAATCACACTACTTATTTTGATTGTACTACTTTTTACATCATTTTCACTAATACTCCTTTCTTTGTTTTAAAGTCAGCTTTTTTTTCTATGCATTTTGTCAGTGACTTATTGTCTAAAGTGTGTTTTTTGTGCTCTTCAAGGCCACTGATCCTTTTGTCAAGTAGGTGTCCATGCCTGAGAGCCGTCCTTCAATGCATGTTTTTGTACCGTCCAATGTTTGTTACCTCCTGAGGTAACATTCACTTTTGAACAATTATATCGGTGTCTCTAGATTGTGTTGTGCGTTCTTGACTCCCACATGATCTGATCAGATGACCTGAGGTTATACTTAACTCTCCATGTATGGTTCTAATGCCTCGGGTAGTGGCTTGATCACCAAGTTAAGATTAAAAAGAAAGACAAGGACACCAACATCACCAAGGGAAAGCTGTCGGTTTGGTGCTCTCATTTAAACTTCCTTTTCACTAAAATACAATCTAACCTCCAATTGCCATTTCAACCCATTATTCTAAACTTTTTGGTCTTCTGTCACCAGCCTCCACCCCTAATTACGTTGTCTTTTATCCAATTTTGCAACTTAACTATTACCACCATATTTTAATTCCGGAGTTCTGTAGAGATTTGTTGTCCATGGAACATTAATCTTATAATATTTTAAAACTGAAGTCAAACATTTCTGTTTGATTCAGGCAAAACATACTTTGTTCTTTTCCTAAGATGAACAACACTTTTTTTTTCTAAAAAGAATTAGTTGATAACTCATTCTAGATATTTGCTATATCTCGAAGTAAATTTGTCCAAGTTCAACATTCAGTTTACTCAAAGTCACTAACCACTTTCATGCATTGAAACCACTTAGACTGTGTGCATGCAGTTTATCATCTCCCAGAATCCTTTCTAAAGTTTTCAGATAACTATTTTGTTTAAATGCGTTTGGAATACCAGGGTATGTGAGTCTTAATATAGTTTTTGTCATGATGTGCTTAAGAGTACCCAGGTTCAGTGGTTTTGAGATTCCTGACAATCACTAAAACTAGTGTTTCCACAATACTTCCCCAACACTGAGATGTGTTGTTGATGAATGGCCTGATGGGTTGAGGATGCATCATCCATCACTGTTGCGACATTGAAATTCTGCAAATGGGTTTAGCCTTCAGTGTCCCCAAATCTCTCCTTCTTTAAAAAAAAACAAACCAGCTCTATCCATTCCATGTCCAGCAGAATTGGGTTAGTTAGTATTAATCTACTATGGATTTAAACTGCTGAACGTAACTATGTCATCATCTGTCTTTTCTACTTGAAGGAAGGAAAAGCTCATCCCTTTGTTACATTTGTCTTTCCTAAACTCCTTGTACTCAGGGTGTTCCATTTTCAATGTTCCAATGAATCAATCTAATCTTCCTGAATTAAAGTTTCACTTCTGTTAAAACAGTATTTGGAAGTTCACTCTGGCCAGAAAATGAAATTCAAAACATGGGTAAACTTTAAAGTACCATGTCCAAACACAACACGGAGCCAATTCCAAAAGGTGAATTTTTACCAAGCTTTAAAAACCAAATTTTTGAAACAACATTTTGCAGATTTTTGCTTTACACAAACAGAGGTTCTTAAGACATGACATTAACCATACATGTCCCACACTGATACAGGCACACAAAGCTCTTTCAAATCACCATATATTCCCAAAATGTAAACTGCCAACATCCTGGGAGTTATCATTAACCAGACTGGACTCCCCACATAAACACAGTGGCTACAAGAACAGGTCAGAAGGCAGGAATAATGCAGTGAGTAACTCACCACCTAACTCCTAAAAGCTTGTCCATCGTCTACAAGGCACCAGCCAGGAGTATGATGGAATACTGCCCACTTGCCTGGATTGGTGCAACCCCAGCATAACTCAAGAAGCTTGCCACCATCCAGGACAAAGCAACCTGCTTAATTGGCACTACATCTACAAGCATCTCCTCCCTCCACCACTGCTCAGTAGTAGCAGTGTGTACTATCTACAAGTTGCACTATGGAAATTCAGAGATTCTCAGGCAGCACCGTCCAAACCCATGACCACTTCCATCTATAAGGACAAGAGCAGCAGATGTATGGGAACGTGACTTTCAAGTTCACCTCCAAGGCACTTTCGTGACTTGGAAATATATCACCATCCCTTCACTATTGCTGGGCCAAAATCATGGAATTTCCTCCCTAATGGCATTGTAGGTCAGCCCACAGCAGGTGGACCGCAGCAGTTCAAGAAGGCGACTCACCACCACCTTCTCAAGGGCAACTAGGGGTGGACAATAAATGCTGGCCAGCCAGCAACACCCACATCTCACACCCAACAAATGAATTTTTAAAAAAATAAGCTTCAAAGTTTCCCAGATCTCGAGCTCCAGACAACTAAAACATACAAATTGTACAAGACAGCATTCAGCAACCAACAAAGGTGCGTTAAAACCAGACTGAAAAACGTCTTCTATAAGGCTCAGTGCACTTGCGAGCCCAGAAACCTGGCCTCAAGTCCTCTCTCTTTTTTTTTTTATTTCAGGTTATAACCGGTCCCCCACCCTTTTGGGGGTCCTAATTGTGCTAATATTAGCTACAGACCTGAATCCAGGATCTGCTGCATTCCACTCTGGAATGCGGAAGGTCTCCGGAGCATTAGGTTGCTTTTCCATTCTGTTACACGTTTTTCCAGAATCCCATCCTTGTCGCCAAAAATGTCTTGGATCACAGTATATCCAAGCAATTCTTTTTGGATTTGGTTAAATGGATTTAAGAGAAGACTTGAAAACAGCAATTTGCTTAGGTATGAACATTTTATCAAGTAAACAAAAAGAACAAAAAAGAAAGGAACATCTATTGAGTAATAATAACAGATGAAAAAGGAAGGAAAAAAACTAAGCCTCCCTCCCTTCTGCCTGACGGGGACCCATCGATTGACGGTTGGTTTGGAGGGTTAGTTTGTTCCTGACACCGTTAATGATCACAGTCCGAAGTGAAGTCTGACAGCCTGGAATGAAACCCCCTCTCCTATAGTTTAGTGAGTCGCAAGTACAGAAAAACATGTTGACTGTGCTGTCTTTGGCACATCCAGGAATGTTCACAGGACTCATTCAACAGTTGCATGACCTTGAATATCATCAATTTTAGCCTTTCAGCTGATCCTATACAAATTCCTTGAATGACTTTGTAAAATTTGACCCTTTGTATTTCTGTGGGTAGTCCATAATCCTAGTAAAAGAAACAAGGATAGAATAACTCCCTTCTACAGTCCTTTGGCCATGACAATGCATAAAGGAATAGCCTTTTGGAAATCCATTAGACACATCCATTATGGTCAACAAATACTGATTCCCTCTTTGTTTCTGGCAGGGGTCCTATGCAATCAAATAAGACCCCCGTAAATTGTTCCTCAAATATGGGAGTGGGTATTAAGAGTGCTGGTTTTCTCACTGCCTGAGGTTTTCAAATTATCTGACAGGTATGACATGTCTGGCAAAATTCAGTTATGCTGTGAAGGCCAAAAAAAAAGTCTTGTTTTTCCTTACTCTCAAAAGACTTACTGGTAATTCATGGGCTACGTTTTCTGTCTTTCTGTTGTAATTCAATTAATTTCTCTGAACTAAAAATATTAATTTTGCCCTCCACCCAATCTTGTTGTTTTCTCAACCATTTGATCAAACATTGTCTCTGGCAACTGAACTTCGATCTCCCTATCTTCTTTGATTTCTCCTCCTACGTCAACCTGTGGCTTTGTAACCTTGTTATCAAACAGTGAGTGAGGAAAATTCCAAGGATATATTTCCTGTAACACCTTAGTTGCCTAATTCTTCACTGGCTTTTCATCCATAGTAAGCATCACTTCCACCTGTGATCCACCTGCGATCCACTTTTGTCATTACCAAGGACAAATTGTAACACTGGAACCAAAGGTTTCTCGAGTACTCCTACCACCACTTCTCTACTTTTCACCGGACTCTCCAACATCACTTGATGTAATGAAACACTTTTCGTCTCCCCATGAATTCCACATTACCACTTTTTTTTCCCCTCAGAATACTCCTGAATTACCTATCTCCTCTTTCACCATCTGAGATTGACATGCTCCTGTATATTAATGTTTAATTTCTTTACCCCATCCATCTTGCCAGTGCTTTTTCTAAACTGCCAACACGGCAACTTCATGTGGCCCACTTTTATTGCAGTGAAAACACCTGAGCTGCTTTTTTACTTGCCTTTCCCTCTCATGGCTTTCCTTTTAAATTCTGTGGTAAACCATCTTTATCTTTTGAGATCTCTTCTTCCCTTACCACCTGAAGATGTCTTCCCCCCCCCCCCCCCCCTCCCCATTTCTATCCCTCACAGATTAAATTTGGTCTTGGAAGCCAAACTTTGATTATGAATTAGTTCATAAATCATCAACCATTTCTGCTGCTAATCTTGCAGTTTGAACTCTGCTTTTCCACCTGCGTTCTCACTAATTTGGTTCTTGTAGTTTTGAACCCCTCCAAAGTAATTGCCTCTGAGTTGTTTGCTTGCTTGTTTGTTCTTCCAATGTCCTTATCCACCTATCAAAATTACATTGTTTGATTTTTCAAACTCAATGACTACGTTTTCTCCTTAGATATGTGAAACATTGTCTATCAGCTTCTGGCACTAGATCATTTGCTTTTAAGATGACTTTACTCTTATTCCATAGAATCCTCCTCTGATAGTGATGTAAATCTCTCACTAGCTCTACCGATCAATAATACCCACATGGTCACTGGCCATTTCATTTGTTTAGCCACTTCCTCAAATGAAATGCAAAAGGCATCCGCATCCTTCCCACTGAACCTAGGCAATGCTTGACATAATTAACAGATCCTCACTGAGCCTTTGGCAATAATGGGTTTGCTTCTCATCACTATCCTCCAAGCCTAAACCTGCCTTCTACCTTCGCCTCTGCCCTTTTTAAGCCAACTTTCATCTCTAATTGCCAACTTCCAAAGTTTAAACTTTTCTTTTTCCCTTCTGCTAGGGCTATTCTTTCCTTTTGCCTCTCATTCAAGCTGCTTCATTTTCCAACTGAATTTTAGCCATTTCCAAAGATTGTGATGGAATTTCCAGCAATTGTAAGTGTTGAACTATTGCTGCAATTACCACCTCTTGGTGCGCAAAAGCAATCCCATATCCAGCTGGTCTGCCAATTCCAAAAGCCTTGCCTTTCACACTTTCTGTAAAAACTCCTGATTTGTGATTTCTTCGACCCCCCCCCCCCCCGCCCCCCGCCCCCCCAGGAAGCTCAGTGACCGAGAGCTGTTATTACACAAGGCACACACATCCTGTTTACGCCAACAGAATCCAATATCTGAAACAAAAGATACTAACACTTACCATTTGCTGACTTTTGAGTCCAAAAGTCCTAAATCCAACCTGGAAGTAGAAATTTTTATCCTGACAAGAGTCCCCAGTTTCTGTGGACCAGACCAGACCAGACCAGACCCCTTCATAATAATACGTTAAGAAGGTAGCCCAGACCCAACTTTCTCTTATTTTATTTCTCTTGTTTTCTGTTATTGAATGTAAAGTGCTCTATTTTCAGATGTAGTTTGATTGGTCAAACTATTTCTGTGTTAAGCAAAACACCATTCAAACAACATAGTTTCAATACAACAAAAGAAAGAAGAGCGATCAGAAGATTGGAGGAGAGGGCAGCACAGTGGTTCAGTGGTTAGCACTGCTGCCTGATAGCGCCCAGGAACCTGGGTTCGATCCCACCATCGGGCGACTGTCTGTGTGGAGTTTGCACGCTTTCCCTGTGTCTGCGTGGGTTTCTTCCCACAGTCCAAAGATGTGCAGGCTAGGTGGATTGGCCATGCTAAATTGCCCATCGTGTTCAGGGAAGTGTAGATTAGGGGGATGGGCCTGGGTGGGATGCTCTGAGGGTCAGTGTGGACTTGTTGGGCCTGTATCCACACTAGGGATTCTATGATCTATGATCTTTAAACTTGGAATGGCTTAACTCTATTAGAAAAAAGTAACAGAATAATAGATACAGTAACTATTACTAATTAAGTGTTCCAATACAGTAACATCTCAAACGCACCCCCTTGGCAAAAAGGCAAAACTTAATTTTTAATTCCATAATTTCAACCTTCATGTCATAGAATCTCTACAGTGTGGAAAGAGGTCATTTTGCCCCATCAAGTCTGCACCAACCCTCCTGAGCCTCGCACCCAGATCCAGATCTCCACCCTATCCTATCGCCTGCACTTGTCCTGACTAATCTACTTGGTCTGGACAACCTTGGGTGCTACAGGGCAATTTAGCATGGTCAGTCCACCGAACCTGCACATCTCTGGACTGTGGAAGGAAAGCTGAGTACTCACGCAGACATGGGGAGAATATGCAAACTTCATACAGACAGACACCCAAGACTGGAATCCAACCTGGGTCCCTGATGCTGTGAAGCAGTGATGCTAACCATTGAGCCATGGTGCTCCTATTCACTACCACTGTCAAGACTGCAGTAATTCATAATACCAATAGGGTAATCTCTGATCACTTTTCTTGAATTGCCTTCCACTTGCAAGCTGCTACTTGGTCAAAGTATACTTCACCATCCACCCTTTGGTGGGGGGGGTTGGTGGGAACTTGCTTGCAGCTACACTTAGAATCACAGCTATCTAGTCTCTGGCTGTTTTGTTCACCGTGACATTACTTCACTTGCTGCTCTGCTTGATCCACACATACCTCCTACCTTTAGTCACCTCATCTCCAGTGAAAGCATTACTTTCTGGGGATTCCTCCTGGCCCTGATCTCTGCTGCCTTAAGTCCAAGGAACAAAGGTTTGAAAGAATATTATGTACAATTAGAGTCGTAGAGATGAACAGCATAGAAACAGACCCTTTGGTTCAACTTGCCTGTGTTGACCGGGCAACTGATATAAATCTAGTCCCATTTGCCAGCATTTGGCCCATATCCCACTAAGCCCTTCCTATTCATATACCCATCTAGAAGTTTTTTTTTAATGTCGTAAGCGTACCAGCCTCCTCCACTTCCTCTGGAGGCTCATTCCATGCAAGCACCATGCGCTGCATGAAAATGTTGCTCCCTGAGTCCCTTTTTATATCTTTCCCCTCTCACCTTTAAAGCTATGCCTTCTAGTTTGGACCCCCCCCCAAAAAAAAGGGAAAGACCTTGCCTATTTACTCTATCCCTGCCCCTCAAGATTTTATAAACCTCCGTAAGGTTTATAAACCTCACCCCTCAACTTACAACGCTAGCAGGAAAATAGTCTCAGTCTATTCAGCCTTTCCCTATAGCTCAAGCCCTCCAACCCTGGCAACATCCATAAATCATTTCTGAGCCCTTTCAGGTTTCGCAACATCCTTCCTGTAGCAAGGTGACGAGAATTGTATGCAAGACTCCAACAGTGGCCTAACCAACGTCTTGTACAGCTACAACGTGACATCTCAACTCCTTTCCTCAATGCCCTGCCCAATAAAGGGAAGCATATCAAATGCCTTCACTATTCTGTTTCCCTGTGACTCCACTCTTGAGGAACCACGAGCCTCCACTCCAAGGTCTCTGTTCAGCAGCACTCCCCAGGACCTTACCATTAAGTGTATAAATCCTGCCCTGATTTGCCTTTCCAAAATGCAGCATCTCCTATTTATCTAAATTAAAATCCATCTAGTGTTCCATGGCCCATTGGCCCATCTGATCAAGATCCCACTGTACTCGGAGGTAATCTTCTTCTCTGTCCACTATGCCTCCAATTTTGGTGTCATCTGCAAACTTACTAACCACAGCTCCTATGTTCTAAATCATTTATATAAATGACAAAAAGCAGTGCACCCACCACTGATCCTTACGGCACACCACTGGTCTCAATCCTCCAGTCTGAAAAGTAACCCTCCTCCTTCACCACCACCACCATCCTGTGTCTTTCAGGTCACTTCACCTGACGAAGGAACTGTGCTGTGAAAACTTATGATTTCAAATAAACTTGTTGGACTATAACCTGGTGTCATGTGACTTCTCACTTGGTCCACCTCAGCCCAGCTCCAGCACCAGCACCTCCACATCATCCTACCTTCAAGCTAGTTGTATATCCAAATTGCTAGTTCTCCCTATATTCCATATCATCTAACTTGTTAACCAGTCTACCGTGTGGAACCTTGTCGAACACCTTACTGCAATCCATATAGAGAGGTGGACATGATCTGTCGTCATCAGTCCCTTTGTTACTTTCTTCAAAAAATCGACATTTCCTGCGCAGGTTGATGTTGACTATCCCTGCTTGACTTTTCAAGTACACACAAACCCTGTCGCTCCGCATCCTCTCCAACAGTTCACCCACCACTGATCTCAGGATCGTTGGTCTATAGTTCCCTGGCTTTTCCTTAACACATTTCTTAAATAGTGGCACCATGCCAGCCATCCTTCAGTCTTCCAGCACCTCACCTGTGGCTATCGATGATACAGATATCTCAGCAAGGGGCCCAGCAATCATTTCTGTAGCTTCCAACAGAGTTCTAGGGTACACCTGATCAGGTCCTAGGGATTTATCCACCTTTATGCATTTTAAGGCATCCAGCACCACCTCGTGTAATATGGGCATTTTTCAAGATGTCGCTGTTTATTTCCCCAAGCTTTCTAGCTTCCATATCCTTCTCCACAGTAAACACTGATACAGAATACTGGTATAAGATAATACAATGTGGAGCTGGAGGAACACAGCAGGCCAGGCAGCATCAGAGGAGCAGGAAAGTTGACGTTTTGCGTCGGGACCCTTCTTCAGAAATTGGGAGGGTGAAGGAAGCTCAGAAGTAGAATGGGGAGGGATGGGGCTGGGGAAGGTAGGTGGGATGGTGATAGGGGAGTGCAGGTAGAGAGTGGTGGGCATTGGTCAGTGAAGTGGGAGGGGCGGATAGGTAGGAGAGAAAGTGGACAGGTTGTGTCAGATCAAGGAGGTGGGGATGTGATGGAGGGTTAGACACGGGATGAGGCTGGGGTGGGGAGATTTTAAAACTGGTGAATCCCATGTTTAGGCCATCAGACTGTAGGCTGCTGAGGCGAAGTATGAGGTGCTGCTCCTCTAGTTTGCGGATGACATCGTTGTGACACTGGAGGAGGCTCAGGATGGGACATGTCACCCAGGCAGTGGGAGGGGGAGTTAAAATGGTTCACCAGAAGGTGGTGGTGTTTGTTGTGGACAGAGTGCAGATGCTGTGCAAAATGGTCTCCAAGCCTCTGCTTGGTCTCACCAATGTAGAAGAGGCGATACTGGGAGCAGCAGATGCAGTGGACCAAGTTGACGGACGTGTAGGTGAACCCCTGTCTAATGTGGAAGGTTTGTTTTGATCCTTGAATGGAGATGAGGGGGGAGGTGTAGGGGCAGGTGTAGCACTTCCTGCGGTTGCGGGAAAGGTGCCGATGGGAGTGGAGTTAGTGAGGAGTGTGGAGCTGACGAGGAAGTCGCGGAGAGAGCAGTCTATATGAAAGGCAGATGGGGAGGGAAATATATCTTTGATTGTGGGGTTGGATCGTAGGTAGCAGAAGTGGCGGAAAATGATACGTTGGATGTGGAGATTGGTGGGGTGATATGAGGACAAGTGGGATTCTGTCTTTGTTTTTGTTGGGGGGAGGGGATGTGAGGGCAGAAGTGCGGGAAACGCAATAGATGTATTTGAGGTAAGAAAGTGTAGAGCTGGATGAACACAGCAGGCCAAGCAGCATCAGATGCTGCTTGGTCTGCTGTGTTCATCCGGCTCTACACGTTGTTATCTCAGATTCTCCAGCATCTGCAGTTCCTACTGTCTCAGATGCGTTGGACGGTATTTTTGATCACTGGATGGGGGATGTTGTGGTCCTTGAAGTAGGAGGACATCTGGGATGTGCGGGAGTGGAATGCCCCATCTTGGAACAGATGTGGGGGAGGAATTGGGAGTAGGGGATCACATTCTTGCAGGATGGTGGGTGAGAGGTGGTGTAGTCTAGGGAGCTGTGGGAGTCGGTGGGCTTGAAATAGATGTTGGCTTCTAGGCGATCATCGGAGATGGAGACAGGAACAAAAACAAAGTTGCTGGGAAAGCTCAGCAGGTCTGGTAGCATCTGTGAAGTAAAAAATCAGAGTTAATGTTTCTGGTCCGGTTTTGTCACTGGACCCGAAATGTTAACTGTGATTTTTGTTTTCTTCACAGATGCTGCCAGACCTGTTGAGCTTTTCCAGCAACTTTGTTGTTGTTCCTGATTTACACCATCCACGTATCTTTCGTTTTTTTTTATGGAGACAGAGAGGCCTAGGAGAATTTGAAGTTGGGGTGAAAGGTGTTAGTAAAGTTGATGAACTGTTCAAGCTTCTTGTGGGAGCACGAGAAAGTGCCAGTACAGTCATTGATGTAGCAGTGGAAGAGGTGGGGGATAGTGCCAGTGTGGCAGCAGAAAAGTGACTGTTCCATATATCCTGTAGGAAGTAGGAGGAGTTAAAGGAGAAGTTAATAAGGGTAAGGACATGTTCAGATGAGGGTGTTGGTGGAGGGGGACTGGTTGGGCCTGCGGGAGAGGAAGTAGTGAAGGGCTTTTAAGCCATCCGTATGGGGGTAACAAGTGTAGTTCTCCTATAATATGATAGTTGTGTTTTTGTGCGACCTCACGCTATAGAAAATTGCCACGCTGTACAGTAGAAAATTCATGTTGTACAAAGTGTCCACTATTCATCATTTGCATTAATGAACCACGTATTATAGCAGAAATACCTGTACTTGTTTAGTTTGTTCCCTACCTCCTGCGGTTCCACACGTCGGCAGCCTTGTTGATTTTTAAGGGGCCCTATTCTCTCCCTTGTTACTCTTGGTATATTCACAGAATCCCTTTGGATTCTCCTTAACCTTATTTGCCAAGGCTATCTCATGTCCTTTTTTGCCCTGAAGTTATTTGCTGTCAGATCCAATTACTGCCGTACACTTGTTTGCCAGAGTTGCTTACTGTTGGAACGTTCCTGGATACAAAGATAACACCAAGCCTTTTTGTCTTTTTCACCCCAATCCCCCATCCCACCTTCCCTAGCCCCTGCCTTGTCCCTTCACCTGGAGTTCCAAGGATGGGGAGTTGATTGATTTCTTAGCTGTTAAGATCGAGACTAGATTGATCAACTGCTGCTGCTACTTCCCTCCTTTCCCCAGCTCACTGAACCAGACCTCCTCTAAGAAACTCCCGCGTCCCTCACCTGTCCTGAAATTGTACCTCTGTCAAAATTTTCTATCTCCTTTGTTCCCTTTTAGAAATCATAGTTTCCATGAGACCTGCCTGCTATTCTCTTGACCCTATAGGACCCTACAAAACTACAGACTACCAAATTTCCCTTCCTGGCTCCAATGTCAGCTGATGTTACTCTCCTCAATGTCGTTACCCCTTCCCCCCCATCCCCGACTTCAAATCTGCCGTAATCACCTTGGTTCCTCATAAAGTCTATCTCTGATCTCTCTCTGTTCCTGCAAACTATTGGCCTATCTCCAACTTCCTTTCTTTCTCTAATGTCCTTGACTGTGTTGTTTCCCAAATTTCATGCAGATCTTTCCTGGACCTCAAAATTTGAGTCCTTTTTAATCATATTCGTGGCCCTGGTGTAGTACTGAAACGCCTCTTGCAGAATGTCACTTGTGACTCTGATGCAGATATGATTTAAAGGTAGGCTATCTGTCCTCTTCCTTCTCAGCCAGTTTGCAGCTTTTGACATAGTTAATCACAACATCCTCATCCTTCTGCACCATCATCCTGCAGTCGACTCTTGGAGCTGTTGTTACCTGGTTCCAGTTTTAACTATTTAATTGTGGCCAGAGATTTGTCATCACTGGCTTTTCTCCCCTTGCTCAGTCGTGGTGTTTTTCATTATGCACTCTGATAACAACATCGAGCATTACCTCATCAGCACTTCTTTGACGTCTCTACAGCCTCTAACTTGTCTGGAAGAATTTTGTCAGGAATTACCTTCGATTTTAAAAATTAGGTGGTGTGAAAGCCATGTCTTCGATTCTTGCCAAAAATTTTGCCATCAACTCCATTCCTCTTCCTGATAATGGCATGGTAACTTTCCTTCCACCCTCCCTTCCCCTTCCTTCTCTCACCCTTTCCCTTTATAGAATAGAATGGAGTGTACTTTTCTCGTCACTTGTACTTACGATGTCTGCCTTTTTATGGCGACTTCTTGGGTACAAGTACCTAAGTACGATTCTTGAGTACAGCAGAGGATTAAAAGTAGTTGCATTACTTGGAGTGGGGGGAGAAAGGTATAAAAATAAGACATCATTAAAGAGTTCACATTGCAGTAAGGTAGGAAATTTCAAATTGACATTACTGTGGAGCACCTCAGCGCAGGATCTCTGCACGTGGCCTGACCACCTGCGCCAAACCCCAGTCCAACAGCTGTCCCTGCCCCCCTCCAAGTCCCAGTCTGCTCTGTACCGGCACTCAGCTGCTCCAAGGTAAGTGCCAGGACTGCCTCACCTGTGCTGGTCTCTGTCTCGGATTTGCTGCCTGCACGCTGCTCTGGGGCTGCTTCCCCACGTTCTGTACCAGGGCTTGCCACTCCGGGGACTTGCTGCTGGTGCCTGCTGATGTTAGAGTATCACCTCCGGTGCTAAGAGAAGAGGAGAGGAGAAGCATTAAAAAAGAGAGAAATAAAAGGCAAAAAACAGGTGGAATAGAAGAGCTCTGGCAGGAGCGTCCTACTCTGCCACCTTCTTCGAATATATCTTCTCACCCTCCTTCCACTTGCCTCTCATGTCTCATCCTGTCCCCTTTCTTTTTCATCTCTCTTTCCCTGCCCCATTGAAGGAGGTTTGATGAGTTGATTTGAATTGTAGAGGATTGATATTTATGATAGGAAGTAAAGCTAATGCCAACTTCAGATCAGCCATTATTTGATCGAATAGCAAGCAGGCTTGAGGTCAGCTCTATCTACATCTCCACTGCTGCCAAGTTGTCAGACTGCTTAACCACTGTCCCTTACTAGATGAGCAGAAATTTCCTCCAATTAAATATTGGAAATACATATTGGTGCCTGTTCTGAACTCTGTTTCTTGTTTACTTATTACATTCCTCTCCCTGGAAACAGTCTGAGATGAAGCCAGTCTATTCATAAGCTTGGTGTTACATTTGACCTCCTATTTCCACACAACTTTTGTTATCTCTAGACTTGCATGTTCTCGTAGTTCTGATTGTTCTCCTGAATTGTATCCTGTTAAGACTTAAGGTAATCTCTAAAACTTTTTTTTCTGTCTTAGGTTGTGAAGCTGTGTGCTGGAATGATAGATGCTGGAAAGAACTTTTGTAATGCTAACAAGCAGTTTGTAAATGGAATTCGTGAGCTTGCCCATCAGTCCACCAAGGATGAAGTTATTGAGGTAAGACCCTGCTCTGAATAAATTGATATTAGATTAGTAGCTGAGTTTCTTTTGAAAAATAGTTACAGGCTGATAGTTCAGTGACATAGGAGCTTGCAGAAGTATATGGATAGTCAACGGAAAAGAACCTGGCAGATAGAACATAATGTGGGAAAATATGAAGTGATTCACTTTGGCAGGCAGCATGAAAGTGCAGAATATCACTTAAAAGTGTGCAAATGTAGAATTCCAAAGTGCAGAGGGATTTAGGTGTTGTGGTTCCTGAGTCACAAACCGTTAGTATGCAGGTAAAGCCAACATTAAGAAGGCTAATGAGATGTTATCCTTTGAGATGAATTGAGAATAAAAGCAAGGATGTAATGCCTTAGTTATACAGGACTTGTTGAGACCGCATTTTTTGAATGCTGTGTGCAGTTTTAGTTTCCTTATTTATGGAAGGCTGTAATTGCGTTATCATAAGTTTTATTGGGGGTAGATTGTGCAATTCGAAACACAACAGCCATGATCTTATTGAATGGCAGAGCAGGCACAACGGGTTGAATTGTCTGTTTCTGCTACTATTTCGTATGTTTGTATTTAAACTTCCTGCAAGATGGAAGCAGAGTAGGGCTCCTGAGCTGAGCTCATCTGCTCCGACTACTTTCCTTCTATCTTCAATTTTCTTTACTTGCCTCCTTGAGCTCAACGGCATCAGCAGTGGACCTTGAGTGGGTCCAGTGTGGACCTCAAGTGAACCCTTCCTTACTTTCCAGAGTTTTCCTTACTTTTGGGCTGAGCGCAGGACTTAGCATCAGAATTGGTGGAGGTGAAATCGGCAAGGTAGGCCCACAGGCGAAAGATGGTGCCTGAGGATTGGCACCATCATTGTTGGGTCTGACGATGAAGCAGTGGCAGATGGGCATGACATTGACATTGAGGTGGTCCCAGCCCTGTGAGATATGACTCTGGTTTTGGTAGGTCTGGTGGAGGTGGTGGCGAAGTCACGGCAGAGCAGAAATGGCCTTGTGGCATGAGGTGGCACTTGAGGATTGGTGACTTCGCCATTGGTTGAGTCTACTGTAGATGGCAGTGAGGTGGTAGAGGATGGATGGCAGCGCTTGATGGTGATGAGCTGGCTCAGGACTTATGGACTCTCTTCAAGCTGTCTTTTTTTTTGTCCCCATTGTTAAAAATGGCGACATTGGAAGAGCTTTACACTGTATTTTCTCAATGTAAAATATGTGGCAATAAATCATTCAATTCAGCTTTTTTCTCTAATTGAATTATAATTTAGACGTGTTTAGGCAATAATAGCACAATAAGTCTCCCATGTCCAACTCAATTGCATAGGCCTTGCTGTTTTTTTTTTTAGAAACTACTTTTGAGTGTAGCCAGGGCGTTTTGAGCTATAACTTCTCTCCAGTCGACACTGCCATCTTTTGAAATTTCCCCAAGGGTCAATCTTTGGCTGTCCCCTCTTCCGCATCAACTTCTGCCTCTTGACAATGTGTGCCAATACATTGTTGCCCTATTCTCCACCACCTCATTCATGCTTCCTCGCCTTTCTGCTGTCAAATTGCTGTGTGATATCCAGTCCTGGACAAGATAAAACTTGCTTCAAGCATTGTTTAGACTTTAGCCGTCATCTTTACCCTTCATGTAGTTCTTGCACAAAATGATATTGTGGTTGAGAAATGTTAGAAAATAGAAACTGTAAGAAGTTGCAGAGCAAGGGCTTTCATCATGCTGAGTATGTAATTTAATATTTCAAAAGCACACTGTCAAATTGTTATGGTCACATTGGCATGAATGACTCATTTGATTTACAGTAAATGTAAATTCCTTGGATTATTTTAAGAGTTTGATTCACCAGAAATGTTCTAATGAGAGTATGACAAGTGCTGCTGCTTGTTAGCAATGTGAACCAGCTAACTTCACCTGCTGCTCAAACATGTTGCACTTGCAGACTAATTGAAGATAAATTGAGCATACTTAGCACTAAAAGTAATGGCGTTTAAGGCCTTTTGTGAAAATTCACAATACATAGTGAGAAATAATCTGGGGTAGCTATTATCCCACAGGATGGTGTTGATGCACCCTATTTCAATATTGGGTTGTACAGACAGCAAACAACTTGGGGTAATATTTATGAGGCTTCCCATTTAGCCAGTCTTTAAGGTGTTCACTAACTAGGTACTGTGGTCAAGCCAAAAAATGTATGCAAATGAGCGATGTGGTATAAGAGTTTTAGTGGCTGTGTGATGTCAGATATGTTAGCCTGTACATCTCAAAGACTGGCAGTCATCTCAAACATCTTGTCCCTTAGGCTGTTTGCAACAATGAAGGTTTCGACTGTACCTAAAGAGCCTGTGCATGCAAATTCAGACTGGGAATCTCAAATATAACATCTGATTAAGCAATTGGGCAACATTTGTTGGATAATTCTAAATTAGTGCCAGATTATGCTGACACCCAATTGTCAGTTGGGCTCAGTGTTGTATGTTTTCATGCACTGGAAGTAACATATACAAATAGACAGAACATCTACTCACTCTGTGCATGTTTCAACTCAACAAAATAAGTGACTGACTGCCATTTGTTGGTTCATTTTCTCAGGGCACTGCCCTGACCATCAGAGTCACCACACCTGGCTTAAAATTTAACAAAGCTTGACTGTGTTAATTGTCAATCAGCATTAATCAATGTGCTCTCCATGGCAAGGCCCCTGTCAATCAAATTCCACTTGCCAGCCAATCCGCACTCTTTTCTCTTCTGCAATATAAATCTTGGTTTCTGTCTAGAATTTTAGTTTTAATAAAATGTCCTCATGAGTGCAGGAAGAAAAGCTTTGATGAAATGACTTCTCTTTAGTACTACTTCAGTATGACAAGTATCGAATTTTGTATGAATCTCACTAGTCAGTGACAAGTATCCAGAGAGGTTTTATCTCCTTTGCCATTCTTTACTTCTGTCTGAGGATGAGCTGGACTGTCCTTAATTCTACTTGATCCTGAGCCTTTGTCATTCCAGACTTGGCCAGGACAAAGTTAGAATAGCCAACCTTCTATCTTCAGCTTTTGTAAGCTCACTTAAAGTTGTCTCCTCTAATCTATCCCTCAACAAGTCCCAATTCTCTGCTACCCCTGTTTTTACAGACTTGCCTTGGCTACTGGTCACCTAATTATTTTTTCTTGTATTGAAGCCCTCCCTTGACTCTATCTTGAACCGATGACCGCTCTCTTTTCCCAGGCCACCTGCTCCCCACTTGCTGTTTGAGAGTTAGATTCTAAAGTTTCCTAATTCATCCTTTGGCTCAACTTTAATTTTTTTCCTCTTGCCATTTTGTGGGTTCTTTAGTGTGTTTAACTTTGTATATTTAAATTGAGATTTTTTTTCAATCAGTTACTTTTTTTAGGTAATGAATTAAGAATTGCTTATATGAAAACTAGTCAAAATTGACATCCTTTTTGGTTTTGTGTATGCTTTCAACAGAACAGTCTGGTGAGGTTTTCAGAGAGCCTTCAGGAGATGGTCAATTTCCACATGGTAAGTCAAAATTCTGGCACTGATCTTGTTGACGTGTCCTAATTGACATGCATTTGTGTCTGTTAAATAGAGGCTAAAAAATTGAATTGTCAGCAAACAATTTTAGTATATGGAAATCAGCAGTGTAATGTTTCTTTCGTTGTGGGATGGGGTAGGGACAATTTTTAAAAATTTGTTTATGGGATGTGGATGTCTACTGGCTAGACTAGCATTTATTGCCCATCCCCATCTGTCCTTGAGATGGTGGTGGTGACCTGTTTTCTTGGGTCACCCATGCCCAACATGCTGGTAGGAAGAAAATTCCAGGATTTTGAACATGCAAAATGAAGGAGCAACTGTATAGTTCCAAATCAGAGTGAGGTGTGGTTTGGAGGGAGACGTGTAGGTGGTCATGTTTTCAAGTATTTGCTGCCTTTCTCTTTCTGAAGGTGCTAAGTGGTCATAGCTTTGGAAGGTGCTGTTGAAAGAGCTATGGCAAGTTGGTGCTGTGCATCTTGCAAATCATAAAGACAGCAGTGCATATTAAGATGGTGAATAGGGTGCCAGTCAACTGAGTTGCTTTATCATGGATGGTGTGAAGTTTATTGAATGTTGTTGGAGCTGAATCCAATCTGTCAAATCTTTAATCATACTCTGACTTGGACTCTTTGATTTTGGGCAGGTTCTGGGGAGACAGGAGATGAATTACTTGCTGCAGTATTGATCCCCTTGAGCTGTTGAGGTGGATGTTGCTGAACCATGTCACCTGTTTGCCAAAGTGTTGAAGGACTGGCACAATACTTGAGATTGATTTTCTTACCCTATTGTGCTTTGAAAAGCCAGTCAGGTGTTAATTACATCACTGAATTTCATGAAATTCTGACTGATACCAGGTTTTACTGTTTTTTGTTTCAAGGCCATTGATCATGATTGGACTTCAATCTGCTGACACTTGCTAATGCTTTTATTTTTCTTCACACAATTTACAAGAGAAAGCCATTTGATGTGTCTCATCTTTGGCTTTTTTTGAGTTCATTGTTCCTGCATTTTTTTTTTGTTGCTGGTGTAGACCAGCTATTTATTATGACAGGAATGGTATAATTGCCTACCACTTTCAGAAACCATCCCTCTGCAATAGGCAAACTATGCAGATTTCAATTTTGTTTTTCCTTTGGGATAACTCAGTGGCATAGTTTCACAATGAAGGCAACGAGAAGCAATTCAATTGATGGCACATGGTTGGTTAGTATTGTAAGTTGTATCTGTGGTTATGTCATCTCCTCTTTGACATTGTTGTGTTCCCCTTTGTGAGAATAATGGACATTAGTCTGTCATAGTGGCATTACATCTGTGGGAGTATTTCACCTGTGTATTGTTCAAAAAATTTTTTTCAAAGTGTTAAGTGGTTGCATTGTTGCAAAGCTTGCTGTGGTATATTTTGGAATTCTATTATTTTCTTTCCTTTTTGAGAGGAGCATTAAGTTTTCAGTGATCGTTAGAGACAGTTTGTTTTGTTCAGTTCTATTCAATAAACTTGCATCTCTAGAGATATCTCTGTGTAACTAACTGTTTGCTTTGCTTTTGTTTTCAAATTTTGATTTTTAACGATTTCTTAATAGGTACACACACGCATACATGCGCACACAGTTTATTTGTATTCTCAAAGTGTCTTCCCCCATGTTCAAACTATTGGCTGCCTGAACTATTCATCTTCAAGGTTACCCACCTTGTCATCTCTCTTCAAAGACAATATCGCATGTAGCTAAACAGGATTTAATTGATTAATTCATTGACTAGGTGGATATAAATGAGATTTATATTGTGTGAAAGGAGCTGTAAGATTGATTAGTTAATAAGTCTACCCCAATGGAACGTGTCTTGGCTTCTGTCTCACCAATTGGCTTGGATCTGATTTGACATTCATTACCTAGTTGGCTGATTCTTGACATATAGCAAGTCTTCTTTTCTGCAAAGTACTTGCAAATACTGTAGTTTGAGTTTCACTCCAGGACTTATTGGCCACAGTGTATCAACGTGCAAACCTTTGCAACGTGCCTTTAGCAGAAGGTAAGAATGAGAGGGACTCCCAGTTAACCGTAATTGATGTAGAGTGGTTCTTCTCAAATGACAACCACTGGCTTCACTGATGATCCCGGAAAAATACGTGATAAACGACCGAGCATGAGCCTTGTCTGTTGCATGTGTCTTCAGTCCAAGTCTAATCAGTTAAAACATTGAACCCCTTCAACTTCACAGCCACGTTACCTCCGTTTCTTTGTTCAGCCTTGCACCCAGTAGATAGATCTCTATTTTTTTGAAGACTCCCAGGCAATCCTGAAAGATAAGCAGCAACAGTGTTCAAAACTTCACTCAAATGGATGCTGATCAGAGGCAACTCACCAGGATGTTCCATGGGATGAAAAGTCTCCGTTATGAGGTGAGACTGAATAGGCTGGGTTGGTTTTTCCTGGAATGGAGTAGGCTGATGGGGAGATATGTTTGGAGTATACAGAGTTGTGGAGGGCATGGATAGGTTAGATCATGTAAATCTTTTATCTGCGGGCAGATGTGTCTAAGATCAGAGGGCCTAAGTTTAAGGTGAGATGTAAGTGGAGGTCTAAGAATTTTTTTCACCCAGTGAGGGTGATACAAATATGGAACCTGCTGCCTGAGAGGATGGGAGGGGTGGGATTGCAGATAACCTCAACATTTAAAAATCATCTGGGCAAGCACTTAAAATGCCAGGGCATAGGCTATGGACCAAGTGCAGGTAAATGGGATCAATGTAATTTGGTGTTAGTTGGTCAACATAGACATGGTGGGCTAAAGAGCCTTTTTCTATGCTGTATGACGTGCTGATTTTAAATGGTTAGCTACCTTTTGGGAGGAGTTTTGGCATAGCCTCAGTGACGGGCAACCTCTGGGCTTTTCTCCCTACAGTAATCTGTTTGATCCCAATCTTTTGAAGTTTTATGATATGTCCAAAACAGTAATGACATCAGATGCCAACAGTTGATTGCCAACCACCCTTCAATCCCACTTTTCCCATCTGTAAAATCCTGGCCATTGCTGGGCTAGGATGATTCTTTCTCTGCCTATCTCTATACTGTACTACTGTTGTATTTGTATGGCAAATCAGTTGTTTTTGTAAGGCCATCAGTTGACAAAGATATGATGGACCAAATGCTGTATCACGTCACCATTTTATGATTAAGTAACTAGCCAGATTATGTACATTTTAAACTCCAGATAAACAGTAAGTGAGGCTAAAATTCTAACAATGATTTGTGGGGCCCACATCACTGACATTGTGTGCTGTTCATAATGAACCTAAAATCCTTCGTACAGTATGAAAATAAATCCTATTCCTTGGTCACTCAGCTATGTGCAACAATGAATAGTGTAGGTTTATTTTGTTTAGCATGAGAAATAAGTGGAAAGGTAGTCTACTTCTTTAAATGTTAATAGTAATTGTATTTTCTTTATAAGCTTCACAACTATTATTACGTTATGTTTGGGTCAGCGCTATTCATTACAACAAGATTCTGAGCTGCTTTGTTACCATGGAAGCCTGTTTCTAAAAATTTATTTCTTTGATTCATTGAGTAATGAGAATGGAGTCATGGTCAGATAAGTAGCTTGCTTTGTTTCTTACTGCAATAAAATTGCAATCAATGAATAACAATACAAACACATTGTGACATGAATTTAAAGATGATTCAACTGCCTGCATTCCAGTTGGGCAATTTGATGAAAGATCTTAACAATATGTAATATTATTTTTAAACAATTTTCTTTTAGTAAAATGGATTGTTGCATATGCATTGAGAGAATCTTGGAAGAATCTCAAAGCTATAATTTTAGCATACTGGTTTAGTTTATTTTTGTGCTGAGCTTGTTTTTTTTAAGAAAAAAATGCTCTCTCTGGACACTATTTGTGCCTTTTCACTTCTGAATATTATTGAACACAATGTAAAGGCTCGACCAGTCCCCCTCCACTGACACCCTCATCCGCTTAGCTGAACTCGTCCTCACCCTCAACAACTTCTCTTTCAATTCCTCCCACTTCCTACAGACAAAGAGGGTGGCCATGGGTACCCGCATGGGCCCAAGCTATGCCTGCCTCTTTGTAGGTTACGTGGAACAATCCCTCTTCCGTACCTACACTGGCCCTAAACCCCACCTCTTCCTCCGTTACACTGATGACTGTTTCGGCGCTACCTCGTGCTCCCACGAGGAGCTCGAACAGTTCATTCACTTCAACACCTTCCACCCCAACCTTAAGTTCACCTGGACCATCTCTAATACCTCTCTCTGTCTCCATCTCGGGCATCCACCTGGAAACCGATATCCATTTTAAGCCTACCGACTCCCACAACTACCTAGAATACACCTCCCACCCACCTTCCTGCAAAAATGCCATCCCCTATTCCCAATTCCTTCGCCTCTGCCACATCTGATCCCAAGGATGAGGCATTCCACTCCCGAACATCTCAGATGTCCTCATTCTTCAAGGACCGCAACTTCCCCTCCACAGTGATCGAAAATGCCCTTGGCCGTGTCTCCTGTATTCCCTGCAACTCATCCCCCACACCCCCTACCTGCTATAATAACCAAAACAGAATCCCTCTCGTCCTCACGTACCACCCCACCAACCTCCGAATCCAATGCATCATCCTCCAACATTTCCGCCATCTGCAATCCGACCCCACTACTAAAGACATTTTTCACTCCCCACCCTTGTCTGCTTTCCGGAGGGACCACTCTCTCCGTGACTCCCTTGTCTGCTCCACACTCCCCTCTAGCCCTATCAACCCTGGCACTTTTCCCTGCAACTGCAGGAAGTGCCACACCTGCCCTGACACCTCCCCCCTCACCCCCATCCCAGGCCCCAAGAAGACCTTCCACATCAAACAGATGTTCACCTGCACATCTGCTAATGTGGTATATTGTATCCGCTGTTCCTGTTGTGGCCTCCTCTACATCAGGGAAACCAAGCGGAGGCTTGGGGACCGCTTTGCGGAACACCTATGCTTAGTTCACAACAAATAACTACACCTCCCAGTCGCGAACCATTTCAACTCGCCCGCCCAACTCCTCAGATGACATGTCCATCCTGGGCCTCCTGCATTGCCACAATGATGCCACCGGAAAGCTGCAGGAGCAGTATCTCATTTCGCTTGGGAACCCTGCAGTCCAATGGTATCAATGTGGACTTCACAAGCTTCAAAATCCCCCCTCCCCCGATGACATCCCAAAACCAGCCCTGCTAGTCCCCACCTCCCTAACCATTCCACCCCCCTCAAGCCCCACCCCCATTTCCTACCCACTAACCTCATCCCACCTCCTTGACGTGTCCATCCTCCCTGGACTGACTTATCCCCCACCTAAATCCCCACCTACATTCACCTTCACTGGTTCTAACCCTGCCTCTTTGACCTGTCTGTCTCCTCTCCACCTATCTTCTCCTTTATCCATCTTCTATCTGCCTCCCCCTCTCTCCCAATTTATTTCAGAATCCCCTTCCCCTCCCCCATTTCTGAAGAAGGGTCTCGACCCGAAACGTCAGCTTTCCTGCTCCTCTGATGCTGCTCGGCCTGCTGTGTTCATCCAGCTCCACAACGTTTTATCTCTAATAAAATTATAATTTCTCTAATTGGTACATGGTGCATTTTACGATTGTAAATGCTCTTAACATTGATTGTTGAACGAAGAGTGCTTAGTGCTGTTAAATTTCCCTTCTCTCCGAGCCTATGAGTAACATTCCAAATGTAACAGGTAATGCAGAGGTTAAAGAACGGGAGGAGCCGAGAGCAATCATTATCATCAGGGAGCAAGAGTACTGGGCAAACGATTGGGATTGAAGGTAGATAGGACTGAGATTCTGGCCAATTTCAAGAGGGAAGCAGAAAGTAGGAAGCTATAGACTAATTAATTTAACAGCGTTGTTGGGAAATTGTGAGAATCCATTATTAAGGAAGTAATTACAGGACATTTGGAAAGTCAAAATGCAACCCACCCGAGCCAGCATTGTTTTATGAAGGGTAAATTGCATTTGACTAAGTTGCTAGAGTTCTTCGAAGATGTAACAAGCAAAGTGGATAATAGGGATCCTGTAGGTGCAGTATGTCTGGACTTCCAGAAGGCATTTGATAAGGTGCCACGCAAAAGGTTAATACATAAGGTGAAATTGCATCGGGTTGGGGTAATTTTATTAGCTTTGATAGAGGATTGACTAACCAACAGAAAACAAGAGTTGGGATACGAGTTGATTTTCTGAAGAAGGGCCCCGACCTGAAACGTCAGCTTTCCTGTTCCTCTGATGCTACCTGGCCTGCTGTGCTCCTCCAGCTCCACACCGTGTTATATTTGGGATAAGTAGGTCATTTATTGGTGGACAGATTGTAACTAGTAGAGTGTCACAAGCTTTGGTCCTTGGACCCTAACTATTTGCAATCTATTGAAGACTTGGATGCAGAGATAGAGGTATCATAGGCAAATTTGCAGATTACTCTGAAATCAGTGGGACCGTAAGTAGAAATGAAGAAATAACAAATTTACGAATGGATATGGATATGCGAGGTGAATGGGTCAAACTTTGGCAGATTTTTAATGTGGACAAGTTTGACTTTATCCATTTTGGTCAGAAGAATAGAAAGGCAACTCCTTACTCAAATAGAGGGGAACTTCAGAGTACTTGGTTGCAGAAGGACCTGGGTGTCTTCGTGCGTGAATCACGGAAAGCTAGTATGCAAGTATAGCAAGTAATAACGGAGGCAAGTGAAATTTTGGTATTTATTGCTGAAGATCTAGAGTAGGCAAGTATTGCTGCAACTGTGCAAGACATTAGTGAGACTGCACTTGAAGCATTGCATCCATTTTTGATCCCCTTACTTGAGGAGGGATGTATTTGCATTGGAGGCAGTTCACTAGATTGAATCGAGGTCTGACCTATGAAGAGAGGTTAAGTAGTTTAGAGTCTAGAGTTTAGAAGATTTAGAGGAGCGTGTTGCTGTAGATTGGAAAAAATGACAACTAGCCCTTAACTTACAGAATAGCCTCCTTCTGCACCATAGACTCTTCTGTGATTCCGTGACTTTTTGTGGAAATTGTGGCATTTGCACCTTCATAAATCATTGTAGAAAGTGAGTCTATTGGTTAATATGCATTTACCTGTTTAACAATGTATGTTTCAATGACCACCATTTAACCTCTACTGCCCAGAAAAGAGCCATTAAAGTGTGGAGGTTCAACCTGCCTGATAATGAGTTAGTGTACAGTTTATATCTCAGATTTAGAGAGGCAAAAATTGATTAGGGATAGACAACATGTTTTTGTGCGAGGGAAATCATTTCTCACAAACTTGTTTGAGTTTTTTGAGGAAGTTACCAAAAAGATTGACAATGGCAGAGCAGTAGATTATTGTTTGTTTATTTGGATTTTAGGTTCTGACACAAGACACAAACCATTTGTTCAGAGATGATAGGAATTACAGATGCTGGAGAATCTGAGATAACAAGGTGTAGAGCTGGATGAACACAGCAGGCCAAGCAGCGTCAGAGGAGCAGGAGCTAATTTGGAGAGTTGGTGTAGAAATCTTGGGCTGGATGGCCTCCTCCTTTGGTACATTGGTGTGATTTTGTGAGGAACTGAGGTGCATCTTTTGTGGCTGTTAATTTTTATTTATTAATACTCCTGTTAAACACCATGGGATGTTTGAAATTAAGCATGCTACGTGATTGTGAATTGTTTTTGCAGGAGCAGGTGTAACAGGCCATATTGTAATATGTCGTTTCAGCATTTTGAGCTACTAAACTTATTAATAACCAACTTCTAGTGGCAAAGTCATTTACTTTTTAGTAAATGTCATTGTTCATAATGACTGTTAATTCATAATTTATGGCATCTTTTGTTTTATTCTGTATTTGCAATGGGGTTGATTGAATTTGGCGCGTAGTATTTTTCTGCCTGGTAATGTCATCAATTTATTATATGTTGCATATCCAGTCATCCTCAAAGATTGTTGAGGCTTGCAGCTATTTAATGCAGTTTCTGCTTGTCAAGTCTTTGTTTTAAGCTTAATCGTTAGCCTGTAATGCTGTGTTTATTAGTACCAAATGCATGGTAAATATGTGCTGTTCAAATTGTAGTTAATTTATCAGACAAACGCCATTCCAAAAGAAACAGTTAATAAAATATAATATTGAATGTTATGAAACATAACAAGTGTGCATTAAATGCAAATCAAGGTTGTAATGTTCAAAAAGTACTATATTACATTTAATTAAGTAAAGCTAATTAACCATATGGCTGTAAATCCACTCTTTTTCAGAGGTTAGACAATGCAATAATTCCATTAAATTTAATCAAGTTGGACGCAAACGTTTTTGCTCCTATTTGTTATCTTGGAAATGGTGTCTTTGGCATGTTTCCCCAACACATCAAATTATATTGCACTGTGAAGTGTCAAATGTTGTCATCTGTTTGTTCTCAAACCTTTTGAGTATTTGAGTTTGCAATTATTCTGGGAAAATATATAGAAGTTATTTTGAAAGACCGAATATGATTCCCAAATCAGGTATGTTTGCGCGCAGACCTTGGAATTAAATATTTATGTACTTAAAAATAAAACTGATCTAACTGTCTGAGAAAGGTTGAGTTATTCCACAACTGTTTTCTTTATTTTCAAATCCATCTAGGGCCTAACTTCCTTCGTTTCGATAAATTCCATCATTTCCACATACCTCTGACTTTCTCCTCTCATTTCAGCTTCTAGGGTATCTTTCATTTTACTTGCTGTGCAGCTGTATTTACAGCTGCTAAAACCTTAATTTTTGAAATTTTCTCCCCAGCACTGTCTACTCCCCCTCCTCTGTTAAGAGGGAGGCAGCAATGGTTTGGGGCAATGTGGCTGGGCTAGCAATCTAGAGGCCCAGGCTATAGTTTTGGAGACATGGGTTCAAATCCCATTGTGAGCAGATTAAAGTTGAATTCAGTAAAAAGCTGGAATTGAAAACTGGTCTATTTGTAAGCATTGGCTTTTTGTTTAGAATCCATCTGGATCATTAATGTGCTTTAAGTAAGGGAATCTGTTGTTTTTTTCCTGGTCTTGCCAACTTGTGACTCCAGACTCATGACAATGTGGCTCTTGAATACTTTTGGTGGAACAAGTCTCTCAGCTGTGTCAAAACTGCTGCAAAGTGTAAAGAAAGGAATGAAACTGAATGGCCTACATGGCATTGACCTAGGCGCTACAAACACAAACAGTGCCAACTCTGCAAAACCAGTCTGGTCAATCCTGTAAAGTCCCCTTAATAACATCTAGAGGATTGTGTCAAAAACTGGGACAGATTTTGCAATTTTCCAAAGTGCAGTACATTCTGGAAAGGTGCCATCACACTGGTAAGTAGCAAAATTAATCTCATTTTACAGGAAGAGGTGGGGGGGAGGGAGCAGGGAGTCTAAAACTGAAGGCCATTTAGCTTGAGGTCTGTTGCAGAAGAAGTGTTAGATTGATCGTTTTTTAAAAAAAGTAAGGAAATTGGGAAGAGGCAGCATGTTTCCAACAAACACATCCATCCAACCAGTGTAACACTTTCCCTGGGATTCCCATTGACTCCAGTTTTGCTAGGGGTCCTTGATGCCATTATTGGTCAAATGCTGCCTTGATGTCATTCTTACCTCACCTCACAAGTTCACCGTTTTTTAAAAAAATCCATTTTTGATTCAAGTCTGCAGTAACATCAGAACCTGAATGTCCCTGACAGAACTCAAACTGAGTGTTAAAAAGCACTTAATTACTTTGCAAGTGCTGGTTAATAGTGATGTTGATAACCAATTCCATCACTCTGATAATGATGATACAAAGTAGACTGATATTGTGGCGATTGGGATAGATTTGTCCTACATTTTGTGCATGGGACGCACTTGAGCAACTTTCACATTGTTGGATAGATTCTATTGATGAACTTATACTGGGGTTGCTAAGCTAGAGCTTCTGGAGTGCAAGTCTTCACTAGTATTGCCAGATTGTTGTCAAGGCTCATAGCCTTTGTGGTATTCATGCTTTCACCTATTTCTTGATTTATTATGGGGTGAATTACATTGAAAACTAACACTTGTGATTCTGGGGATGTCAGGAAGAAGTTGAAATAGGTCATCCACTTGATGTTTCTGGCTGAAGTTGGGTACAAATATTTCAGCCTTGTCTTTTGTCTTGGGCTCCTCAGTTGTGGAGCTGCTAGTTCCTCCTGTTAGTGACTTAATTGCCCACCATCATTCCTGAGTAGATGTGGCAGGATGCAGAGCTTAGGTTTGATCTGTAGATTGTGAGATAGATCCATCCTGTCACTTGCTGCTTACGGTTTTTAACATGCAGGACCTAGTCTTGTACTTTCGTGAGGTTGGCCCTTTGGTTTAAGTATGCCTGGGTTGCATGAAGGCGTGCTGTCTACTTTGGACCAGGGTTGATATCCTGCTAGACGATAATAAGAGTAGGGTGCTGTGCCTGTTATGAAGTTATAGATTGTGAATTTGTGTTAAAATTCAACAATACAAAGAAGTGCTCAATCTTTCTGGGCAATCAAACAATTTGTACGTTTACCTATCAGGTAAGTCGGAGTTTGAGAATTTGGGAATCTGCAATAATTTGTCATTTCAAATGCACTGATTTAATCAATTTGCCATCGCAAACTAGCAGGTTATCTGTGTTTTTGTGAAACGAAGAATAGATGAATAGAATAATAACTTGATTAATGGTGTTCAAGTAATGGATATAGCAGAATATTTGTTTTAATAAGTGAATCAAGTATCAAGTTTGCCAATTAACACCAAGCTGTGAATTTTGGTGGTATAGTGCATAATGTACATGATTATAGAGCAGTGAATAGCCAAACAAAGTCATGATGGCAACTTTAAATTTGTCTGTATCTTTGGTAAACTATTTTTGTGAAAGAACTTTAACATGTGAGTGCGCTAGTTCTGCCTGTAAAATTAAGCAGTGTAAGTATGGGAGACATTTAGAACTAGTTGGGTTTACTAACTTTGAAACTTAATATCAAAATGTTTTAAAAGCTGTGTTACTGGGGTGTTCAAGGATCTAACCTTGGGACTTCACAATTCTCATGTAAATATAGCTTCTGACAACATTATCTGACGTTGTTCAACAAGGTGGAATCTTCCTGTTTTGGTGGCAACAAGGAGAGTGAGTGGTATTATTTTTATTCATTCATGGAATGTGGGTGATGCTGTCTAGGCCAGCATTTATTGCCCTCTCCTCGTTGGCCTTGAGAAGGTGGTGGTGAGGTGCTGCCAGAACTGCTGCATTTTTTTTTTTTTTTGGTGTGCTGTTAGGGAGAGAGTTCCAGGATTTCAGCCCACTGATACTAGAGGAACAGTGATCTATTTCCAAGTCAGGACGGTGTATGATTTGGTGGGGACCTTGCATGTGACGGTATTTCCATGTGTTTGCTTCCCTTGTCCTTCTAGATAGTAATAGTTGTGGGTTGAAAAGTGCTGTTTAAGGAGCCTTGGTGAATTTCTCTAGTGCATTTTGTAGATGGTACATACTGCTGTTGCTCAGCATTGGTGGTGGAGGGAGTGGATATTTGGGGCGGTGGTGCCAATCAAGCAGGTTACTTTGTTCTGGATGGTCTCAAGCCTCTTGAGTGTTGTTGGAGCTGCACTCATCCAGGCAAGTGAGGAGTATTCTGTCATACTCCACCATCTATAAGGCACAAGTTAGGTCATGCTTTGGGGGGGATCAGGAGGTGAGGTACTTGCTGCAGTATTCCTAGCTTCCAATCTGCTCTTGTAACCATTCTATTTATGTGACTACTTCAGTTGAGTTTCTGGCCCATGGTAACCCTTAGACTGTTGATAATGGGGGATTCAGCAATGGTAATTGCATTGAATGTCAAAAGGTGGTGATGAGATGTCATTATCCAATATTTGTATGGGGTAAATTTTATTTGTTACTTCCAGCCCAACCCTGGGTATTATCCAGGTCTTGCTTTTTTTGGCATGGACTGTAACCTGAAGTTGCAAATCGTGCTGAACACTTGTGCAATCATTAGTGAACATTCCCAATTCTGATCATTTATAATGGAGATAAGATCATTGGTAAAGCAGCTGAAGATGGTTACGCTCAGGACACTACCCTGAGAAACTCCTGCAGCTGAAGTGACTGACTTTCAGCAACCACAGCCATCCTCCTATGTGCCAGGTATGACTCCAGCCAGTGGAGAGATTTCCCCCGAGTCGAATCGAGTTCCTTAAAAGTTGTTAGATCTGTGTTCATCCAGATAAATTTAGAACATAATAGCTTATTCAAAGCTAAACATTAAACAGAAGATTCAGAAGAAAATGGAAATATGGGTCAAAGAGAAGAAATTTAATTGGCCACAAGTTTCAGTGCAGTGATTAACGTGATGGTGGCAGAATCTTTCAGTTGTGCAGGATTAGATAGCGGATGCATGTCTATATGTATGGAATAGACTGGCTGAAATGCTACTTTAGACTCTGAGCAATGAGCAGTGAAACAATGTTAAAGAATTTGGGTTCCGCCAGTTTCAAATTTGGGGTGATAATGTACTAAAATATCTTAAAGAGTGGCCTTTTTTTTTTTTTTTGTAATGTAGCTGGATTAGCCAGTTTATTAACATGGATGTGGTGGCCAGTGGACGACTACTGTTACTAAGCAGATCATTGAAGGAAAAGATGTAATTTAAACTGGATATGAAGAAAACGACAAAGCTGTTCTATTTGGAAAATTTGTCAATATGCAATTTATACACCTGGGTGACTGCTGTAATCCGTTCCTGCATTATGTCATCTTGATTAAAGAAATTAAAGATGTGTTACTGATACTGGGGCAGAAATTTAGAAACATTTTCGAAAGGCAAATTAGGGCAGGACTTATACTCTTAACGGTAAGATCCTGGGGAGTGTTGCTGAATAAAGAGACCTTGGAGTGCAGGTTCATAGTTCCTTGAAAGTGGAGTTGCAGATAGATAGGATAGTGAAGGAGGCATTTGGTATGCTTGCCTTTATTGGTCCAAGCTTTGAGCATAGGAGTTGGGAGGTCATGTTACAGCTGTACAGGACATTGGTTAGGCCACTTTTGGAATACTGCATGCAATACTGGCCTTCCTGATATGGTAAGGATGTTGTGAAACTAGAAAGGATTCAGAAAAGATCGATAATGTTGCCAGGGTTGGATGGTTTGAGCTACAGGAAGGGGCTATTTTCCCTGGAGTGTCAGACACTGAGGGGTGACCTTTATTAGAAGTTCATAAAATCATGAGGGGCGTGGATAGAGTAAATGGACAACATCTTTTCCCTGGGGTGGGGGGAGTCCAAAGCTTAGAGTGCATAGATTTAAGGTTAGAGGGGAAAGATTTAAAGGGGACCCGAGGGGCCACTTTTTCATGCAGAGGGTGGTGCTTGCATGGAATGAGCTGCCAGAGAGAATGGTGGAGGCTGGTGCGGTTAGAGCACTTAAAAGGCACCTGGATAGGTATGTGAATATGAAGGGTTTAGAGGGATATGGGCCAAATGCTGGCAAATGGGACTAAATTAATTTAGGATATCTGGTTGGCATGGATCAGTTGGTCTGAAGGGTCTGTTTCTGTGCTGTACATCTGACTTTTAGACAAAAATATAACAGTTAAAACTGCTTAGTTAATTTGCCTGTCCATCCTCCAAAAGACTCAAAATTTGAGTAAAGGATGCAGAATTATACAACAAGTTTATAGAAGAGGTTAATGATAGATGTACAATTTGTAAGAAATACCAAAGGGCATTGTCCTTGCTTCAAGTAAATCATTCTGTAGCCAGTGATTTCACTGAGGTAATGACAGTAGACTTAAAGGATAAAGTGGGAAAAATGACATTTTGCAGATTTGACAACCAGATTTAGTCAGTCAAAAATAATGCATAATAAATATAGAATAATTGTGTAACATGTTTCTTGCCAACATTGCCAAGAAAATCATCAAAATTATTCTTCCTGTTGTAGGTTAACGTATTTTTAGATCTTGGTCCCCTAGCTCTTCTTCAAAGCCCCAAAAATAGCAGGATCAATATTATAGTATAGAGAAATCTCTGAATTGAAATGGGTAGATAGCAGCAGTGACCTATTTTTGATTACTTTATAAGGAAATGAGCAAGCTGTAAGAAACTATTAGAAATACTGACAAGAGGATGTTTTGGAACTTTTAATATACACTGAAAAAAAACAAAATGTCATTTTGTATTTCCTTTGTTTATTCATTATTCATCACCGGCATTAACTTGCAAACATCGTCCACTTGGGAACTCCATGTCGCTCTCATGCATTCTGTGGGTCCTTGTATGGCTGATGAGCTTGATCCTAGAGTTGCATCTCTGATCACATGTTTGGCAGGTTTTTCTGGAAGGTAGAATTGGCCCTTGGCCTCGATTTATTGACATTCCTTTCTCCGGTTCCTTTTCCGTACTTTGTCTTGCAGATGGACGTCCTTGAAGAATTGTGCCCCTTTGTACAAGAGATTCCTCCAAGTTGGTTTCTCCTGAGCAAGGCTCACCCAGGTGTTGATGTTTATGTTGCATTTCTTTAAGAAAGACTTGAGGGAGTCCTTTGAAGCATTTCCTTGGTCCTCCTCTTGTTTGAGTGTCTCCCTTAATCTGGACCAAGACTATTTGCTTTGGTAGTCAGAATTTGGACATTCTCAGCATGTGGCCTGCCCAAGCGGAGTTGGTTTTGGATGATCATAGATGTCATTCTGGCTCTTTCAAGAATGGTGATATTAGAATATTCATTCTCAGCTGATACACTGAAGCCATCTTTTACAGTGTTGGTGGTGCTCCTGCAGGGCCTGGAAGTGGCATTTAGACATAGTCCAATTCTCGTTGCCATATAGAACAGTTGGAAGGATGACTACCTCACACACAAAGATCTTGATATCAGTACAGATATTGCGACCATCAAAAATTCTGTCATCCTTAGTGATGCTCACTGATTGGATGTGATGTTAGATCTCCTGGTTGATGTAGCTTTAGATGAGAGGTGACTCCAGGAAAGGGAAATGTTCCATGTTTGGGAAATTTTCTTTATTGATCTTAATGTTAATGAGGGATAGACAGGAACTTTCCCTGTGATGAGTTGGTAAAGGATTTGAGTCATCTTGAGGTTGAGGCCCAGACCAATTCTTTGGTATGCTTCCACAAAGTCATTAAGCGAGGGTTGATGATTACTTTCCAAGATAGTGGTTGAGGTTGAAAGGATTTCTGTTTGTCTGTAAACAATGTCCACACCACTGGGAAGCTTGTTCTTAACAAGATAAAGCTCGGTGATAATTAAGACGGAGAAAAGGGTAGAGGGCAATGACACAATCCTGCCTGAGTCCGTTTTGACCTTAAAGGATTCTGTCATGTTGCCATTAGAGAGGATCGTTGCTGCTATCTTGTCATGGAGGAGACTGAGGACGTTGATGAATTTCACTTACTAGCCATTGACATGGTCTTCCCTAGCACTTAAGGGTTGACCTGAGTTAAATGTCTTGGTCACATGGGTTGAGGGTCATGTTGAGTGGTTGGTGTTGTTCCTGGCATTTCTCTTGGAGTTGTCAAGCAGTGAAAATGTCCATAGTTTCATGGTTTAGTCAGAAGCTGTACTGACTTTCCAGAAGGATTTCTTCAGAGACTGTGACAAGGCACTTAGCGAAGACTTGGGCGACAATCCTCCTGATGGAGAGTAGGGAGATTCTGCACTAATTCTCACAGTCTGTTTCATTTCTTGAAGACAGTGGTGGTGGCTGTGTCCCTGAGAATGGCAGGAATTTCATCTTTGTCCCAGATTTTCAGGAACAGTTGATTTGAAATGATGGCTAAACCCTGCTCCTCCACATTTGGAAATCTCTGCTGGAATCCCATCCACTCGTGCAACTTTTCCATTTTTATGTGTTTTGTGGCAACGTAGACTTCCATCTAGTGTGGTAGAAGTCAAAGATCATCTTTGGAGAGTTGGGGGATTTGCTGAAACACTTCCTCATCCACAGTGTTTCACAGTATAGGAGTTCTTGAAATGTTCTCTCCGGAGGCTGATGTTTTCTCTGCTTCTTGAAATGGTCCCATCCTTAATCCACAATGGCTTGAGTCCAAGGGTGTTGCATCGATATATCACCTTGGTGCCACTGGAGATGCCCCAGATGTCATGCTTGTCAGCAAGAGTTGCAACTCCTTAGCTATCTCAGTTTACCATTGGTTATTTTAATTATGTGTATATGAAAGGATGTTATCTGTCTGGTCTAGTAGAAATGGAGCGGAGGAACATGTGATGGTTATAATGATCAGGGGATGATTGAGTGGAAAGGGTGTGTGAGTGTGTGTCTAATCACTGTTTTGTGTTTGAAACTGTGAGGTGGAATAAAACTTTGCTGAGAAATTATGTCCCTGGACTTTGTCTAACCAGAATTTTACTGTTAGGGTTTCAGATAATTTTAATCAACCTGTTCAGATATTCTTTGATACCCCTGGACCAGGTGGAACTTGAACCAAGACCTTCTGGCTCACCTTACTGTTAGTATTTAATAACCCCCACCTAGGTTTGTGTCACCTGCAAACTTGAAAATATTGAATTGATCCCCCATATCTAATTATTGATTTAGATGGTGAATAGCTGGAGCCCAAACACTGATCCTTGTGGTACCCACTAGTTGTGGCCTTCTAATCTGTTAATGATCTATTTATTCTTACTCCCTGTTCTCTGTCCATTAAAACATTCTCAATCTTACCAGCATATGCCATCCAATTCCGTGTGGTCTTAATTTTGTTTACTAAGCTATCATGAGGATCTAATCAAAAGTTGTCTGAAATTCTAATCATGCCAATACCTACTAGTTTCCTCTTATCTGTTCTGCTTATTATATCTTCCAAAAAGCTCCAACAGGTTTGACTTTCATTTCAAGAAATTTGTACATTTTAATCAACCTATTCAGACGTGTTCTGACCTTCAGAGGTAGAGACCATGTTACTGCACCACAAGACACTTTTATAAATCTATGTTGACTGTCCAATCCTACTATAATTATCTTGGTGCCCTATTATCATATCCTTTGTTACAGATTGTGGCATTTTCACTATATCTCTGCAACCAACTTCAACAGTACTCTAGAATGTAGACCATCTAGTCCAAGTGATTCATCTACATTAAGTCCTATTAAGTTACCTGGGTAGAAGCACTTCTTTTACACTAATTCTTAGATTCACTATTATTTTCCCGATGAAGACATACCTGAAACATTTGCTTAGTTTCATTGCAGTTTCCAAGGGGAGGAAGTTGGGATGATAGTTTGAGGTGTTTGTGGTTGGAGACAGTGGCAACAGTCTCTGCATCACAATGGTTAAATGCTGAGTCTACGTAGGACCCAGAAGTATATTGGAAGTATCGGATTGTGAGCAGTTGGACTATAGTGGTTCATTTGCTTCTGATGTGAAAGATAAATGGGATCAAGAATCAGCATTTCCAACTGGAGTTAAGGGCAATATGTTTCAACTTCCATGGGGAAGAGGACAGAGGAAACCATTTTTGAAATCAGGTTATGGGCTTCTGTTCAAATCAATGATTATCAGACATACAGCAGTCTTGTGTGGTCAGCAGAGAGGAGGCTGCATGGCTTTCTAAGCCACCACGTTTGATGCAGGAGACAGAGACAGAGAGAGAGAGAGAAGATGGTCTTTCATTGAAGTGACGCATCCCTCAGTCATTTAAAGATTCAGGGAAATTCACCTTGGCATGGTCAGAGGCAAGGAATCATTGGGACAGCGTTTTAATGCTGGTTGTGGATTTAAGAAAGTTACTGAAGTAAGGGAAGTGCTTTGAGATAGTCATTTAAAGTTACTATTTGGTGGAACAGGGATACTGCAACCTATTGGAAGTTGAGAGCAACCGTAGGCTGTAATGTCATGGCCAATATAATGTACGTTAAGTATAAAAGTGGAAAGTGCCTCTCTATTTAAAGTATATAAACTGCCTACTATATAAAAATGTTCAGCCAATCAAATGTTAAAATGTGAAATCTGTTGTGCTATTATTTAGCTATTAAGTGATTTAGTTCTAATTTCTCTCTTTACAAATTATTGGTGTCCACATAAATCATAACAAAGCCGTAATGTGAGGAATAACCACTGGGGTGATGTGCCTGAAGGTTAACTATCTCAGCATTTATTAATACTAAGAAAAGTGATTAAAAGTATTATATGGCGAGAGTAAGAAAACTTATGAATTTCCTGAGTTGTAGTAGAGATGGAGACTTGCTGTTGAATAAGATTTACCACAGAAAGATTTAAAACTGTGACTTCTGAGATAATAGTTTGAAAAGCCTGTTGCAAAAACGTAGAATCAAGCTACTTCCTTGCCTGAAAATAACTTGGAAACTGTGACTTGTATGTGGTTAAGGCAAAAATGTACTTTGTGAGTAATCAACAGAACCTTGACTGTTTACAGATGGAATATTCTTTATATGATAAATGACTTTTTAATCAGTTTATTGCAAAACCGGGAACTCATGGTTTGTTAGACATGGTGCAGTAAGTATTCTTATCAACATCAACATGAATATGAATTATAATTTGTGGGATTTGAGAGATATGGAAAAATTCTTTAGGATGTTGTTCTGAACTGAGAATTTATGATGGTTACTTCCCTTAACGAGAACCTCAGGACTGGAGATGAAGGAATTTGCTGTCAGTTACAAAATCAATTGCAACTGTAAAGAGCAAATGTTAAATATGTTTAATGCACGAGAGCAAGCCTTAGATATAATTCCTGTTCATATCATGTTCTTAACTAAAGAATGAGAGACTACTGGATGTAAAGTCTCAGATCATGAGTAGAAAATTACACTCGATCATGCACCGTGAATGCTTCTGTTGATTTAAATAATTAAGTTTTAGTAACTCTTGCCTCTATTGTAAAATGTTTTATTTTTTATTTCAGATTCTGTTTGACCAAGCCCAAAGATCCATCAAGTTACAACTTCAGACATTTGTTAAAGAGTAGGCATCTTTTTTGTTGTTCTTATTAACCTTTTAACCATTAAATTTTACTTAAATGATCAGACACTGCAGAAAAGATGAAAAATTTTAAGTCTGTGAACCTCAGTGAAAGTAGGAATGTTGTACTATTTCTGCATTTAGTGATATGTCAGTTTGGAAACAACAAGAATAAATTTCCTCTCGTGAACTGTATCGCCTGTAACAGCTACTGTCTAAGTGCACGAAAGTAGTTGTCATGCGGTAGTTTAGATGAACATACTTTGAAATATTGCACCACAGTGAAAGTTACAAGAATTAAACATTCACATAATGATGACAGTGGTACTGGATCTAATTATTTTTATATTGTTGTTGGAACTTCTTTCCCGCTGAAAGATCATTCTGAATCAATTTTCACCATTATAAAAGTCGCAATAGAGTCATAAACATGGAAACAGACCCTTTGGTTCATCTCGTCCATGCCGACTGGGCATCCCAATCAGATCTAGTGCCATATGCCAGCATTTGACCCATATCTTTCTAAATCATTCCTATTAATATACCCATTCAGATGCTTTTCAAATGTTGTATCTGCTGCCACCCACTTCCTCTGGCAGCTCATTCCATACATGCATCACTCCCTGAATGAAAAGTTAACCCCTCAATCCTCTTTAAATTCTTACCCCTCTCACCTTTAAACGTATGGCCTCTAGTTTTGGACTCCCTCACTGTAGGCAAAAAACTTTGACTATTCACCCTATCCATGCCCCTCATGATTTTATAAAACTCCGTAAGGTCAGCCTCCAATGCTTCACGGAAAAATGCCCCAGCATACTTGCCTCTCCCTATAGCTCAAACCGTCCAATCCTGGCAACATCCTTGCAAAACTTTCCCGTGCCCTCTCAGGTTTAACAACATCCTCCCTGTAGAAGGGCGACTAGACTTGAATGCAGTGTTCTAAAAGTAGCCTCACCAAAGTCCTGTATAGCTGCAACGTGACATACCAACTGCTGTATTCAATGTTCTAACCAATGAAGGCTATCATGTCAAACACCACTTTCACCACCCTTTCTAGCTGCCACTCCGCTTTCAAGGAACTGTGTCCCTGCAGCCCTGCTCTTCGTTCAACAACGTTCCCCAGGGCCCTACCATTAACTGTACAAGTCCTGCACTGGTTTATTTTACCAAAATGCAACACCTTACAATTATTTAAATTAAACTTCATTTCCTACTCCTTCGCCCATTGGGCCATCTGATCAAGGTCCTGTTGTATTGAGGTAATCGCTTCACTGTCCACCACACCACCTATTTGGTGTCATCTGCAAACTTAGTAACCATGCCTCCTGTACTCGCATCCAAATCGTTTATATAAGTAATGAAAAGCAGCGGACTTAGCACCGATCCTTGTGACACACTGCTGGTCACAGGCCTCCAGTCCAAAGAGCAACCCTCTGCCACCACCCTCTGTGTCCTACTTTCAAGCTAATTTTGTATTCCATTGGCCAGCTCCCTCTGGATCCCATGTGATCTCACCTTACTAACCAGCCTACCATGCAGAACCTTGTCAAATGCTTTGCTGACGTACATGTAGATGACATCTACAGTTCTGTCTTCTTCAATCATCTTTGTCACCTCTTCAAAAAACTCAATCAAATTAGTGAGACACAATATCTCATGCACAAAACAATGTTAAACATCTCTAATCCATCCTTGCCTTTCCAAATGCATGTAATCCTATCCCTAAGCATCCCCTCCAACAACTTACCCACCACTGATGCAAGGCTCACTGGTCTATAGTTTCCTGGCTTTTCCTTTTACAGCCTTTCCTGCTGACAATTAGGGGGCTTGTAATACAATCTGAACAAGGTGATCGTCCCTTTTCTTATTTCTCTGTTCCACCCATCTAACTTCACTGGAAGATTTTCGAGGAATATGCTCCCTAAGTACAGCTGTAATGTTGTCCCTATTCAAAAACGCCGCTCCCCTCCTCTGTTGCTCCTGCCCCAACCTTTCTATCCTTCCTGTAGCAACTATACTCTGGAACATTAAGCTGCCAGCCCTGTCCATCCCTGAGCCAAGCTTCTGTTATACCCATGCCACACCTAAGGGGAGGCAGTGGCCTCGTGGTATTATTGCTGGACTGTTAATCCAGAGACCTAGATAATGTTCTGGGGACCCGGGTTTGAATCCCACCATGGCAGATGGTGGAATTTGAATTCAATAAATATCTGGAATTAACAGTCTAATGATGACTGTGGATCCATTGTCAATTGTCAGAAAAACCATCTGGTTTACAAATGTCCTTGAGGGAAGGAAACTGCCATCCTTACCTGGCCTGGCCTACATGTGACTCCAGACCGACAGCATTGTGGTTGACTCTTAACTGCCCTCTGGGCAAGTAGGGATGGGCAATAAATGCTGCCTAGCCAGTGACGCCCTCATCCCGTGAATGAATAAAGAAAAAAAATGTTCCCAATGTTGCCCTAAGTTCATCTGCTTTACCTCTCCGGCCTCTTGTATCAAAGTAAATGCAGTTTAATTTATCAGTCTTACCTCGTTCTCTGCCAAACTCTTGTCTGCCTTGCTGATTTGACTTGCTCCCCTTGGCTACTGTACAAGCCTCAGCCTTTCTATTTTCCTATTGAATATCAATAAGATTCACAACCAAACACACTTCCTGCAGACGTAGTCTCCACCAACTTTCATATTCTCCCTGATCTCCCACATCTGATAGGAAGAGCACACCATCCTGTTTTAAAGCCATTTCTCCCCCTTTAACAATCTATAGACTCAGAGTGCCTAAAAACAACTGCTACACGCTTTGTTCAAAAATGCAGCATTAGCACTGTCTTACTGCTCAAAAGCACTGTTCTGTGATAACTTAATACCAGTCCTGAATATTAAAAGTCAATCAAGAGACAGATCACTGTATAAACATAAAGAAAAAAGTGCCCTCATGATATTCACTATTATAGCTTTACAAAAAGGAAGTTAAGATTTAGAAGTGCTATAAGTCTTAAGATCAAACACTTAGCTGATCAGGCTTAAAACCAAAGGTTGTCCTTTTCACTTGTAGTTTTAGACAGTGATTTTTTTTTCGTCTGTAAGCCACTGATATCTCTACAGCTGCACCTGAAGCTAAATATTAGACCTCCATATCAGTTATGAAATTGCACTGCTTGTTTGTCATTTCAGTGAAACCCGATCTTCACAGCCCTTCTGCAATTTGTGTTACAGCTGTTAAGTTACGTATTAGCTGTTTCATAAAAATCCGATCTCCTTGCCTCATGCGATTCCTCTGTCTCTGAACATGCCATATTGTCGCTTCTCTGAAACTCACTAGTGTAACATTCTCTGTTGATGTCTACCACTGTCTTCAATGTCTATATTGGACTTCAGTAAAGCATTTGACAAGGTTCTGCGCGGTGGACTGGTTAGCAAGGCGAGATCAAACAGAATACAGGAAGAACTAGCCATTTGGATACAAAATTGGATGGAAGGTGGAAGACTGAGGGAGAGGGTTTCTCTTCAGACTGGAGGCCTGTGACCAGCAGTGTGCCACAAGGATTGGTGCTGGATCAGTTGCTTTTGTCATTTATAGAAATGATTTGAACGTGAATACAGAAGGTATGATTAGTAAGTTTGAGATGACCTTAAACTTAGTGGTGTAATGGACAATGAAGAAGATTACCTCAGAGTACAACGGGACCTTGATCAGATGGGCAAATGGGCTGAGGAGTAGCAGATGGTGTTTAATTAGGTAAATGTGAGGTGCTGCATTTTAGGAGGGTAAATCAGGGCAGGACTTGTACACTTAATGGTATGGTCCTAGGGAATGATGCTGAATGAAGAGACTCCCGGATGCAGGTTCATAGTTAGTTAAAAGTGGAGTCGCAGGTAGATAGGACAGTGAAGAAGGCATTTGGTATGCTTACCTTTTTTGGTCAGTGCATTGAGTACAGGAGTTAGGATGTCATGTTGTGGCTGTACAGAACATTGTTTAAGAGAGCTTCAAAATCTCCCCTCCCCCAACCGCATCCCAAAACCAGCCCAGCTCATCTCCAAGATAACAAGCATGGGGCTGGATGAACATAGCAGGTCAAGCA
>JAHRHZ010000017.1:20307376-20324916 GCA_024137785.1 Ginglymostoma cirratum | reverse complement strand
CCCACCTACACTCACCTTTATTGGCTCCATCCCCGCCTCTTCGACTTGTCTGCCTCCTCTCCACCTATCCTCTCCTCTATCCGCCTCCCCCTCTCTCCCTATTTATTTCAGAACCCTCTTCCCCTCCCCCATTTCTGATGAAGGGTTTAGGCCCGAAATGTCAAGTTTTCCTGCTCCTATGATGCTGCTTGACCTGCTGTGTTCATCCAGCCCCATGCTTGTTATCTCGGATTCTCCAGCATCTGCAGTACCTTTTATCCCAGAACATTGTTTAGGCCATTTTTGGAATACTGCATGAAATTCTGGTCTCCCTGTTGTAGGAAAAGTGCTGTGATATTTGAAAGGATTCAGAAAAGATTTACAAAGATGCTGCCAGAATTGGAGAGTTTGAGTTATAGGGAGAGGCTGAATAGGCTGGGCTTGTTTTCTCTGGACTGTTGGAGGATGTGGATGTGGATTGATCTTACAGACGTTTATAAAATCGTGAGGGGTGGAGGAGGTGAATAGTCAAGGTCTTTTCCTCAGGTAGGAGAATCTAAAAGTAGAGAGCAGAGGTTTAAGGTGAGAGGGGAAAGATATAAAAGGGACCTAAGGGGCAGCTTTCACATGCACAGGGTGGTGCGTGTGTGGAATGAGTTGTCAGAGGAGTTGGTGGAGGCTGGTACAGTTACAACTTTTAGAAGTCATCCGGATGGGTATATTAATAGGGAGGGTTTAGAGGGATATAGGCCAAATGCTGGCAAATCGGAGTAGACTAGAAACACAGTACAATATATGTCTCAGTCATCTTTCCCATACTTTTCCAAACTGTCTACAGCAGGGTTCTCTCAAACCAACAGCCAGCCAGGTCACAGAGTCAGAGATGTACAGCACAGAAACAGACCCTTGCTCCAACTTGTCCGTACCAACCAGATATTCTACATTAATTCTACATTATTCTACATTCTACCCGGAAAAGTGCGAAGTGATTCATTTTGGAAGGTCGAATTTGAATGCAGAATACAGGATTCATGGCAGTGTGGAGGAACAGAGGGATCTTGGGGTCCATGGTCATAGATCAGCTACAAAGTTGCCACCCAAGTTGATAGGGTTGTTAAGAAGGCGTATGGTGTGTTGGCTTTCATTGGCAGGGGGATTGAGTTTAAGAGCCGCAAGGTTATGTTGCAGGTCTATAAAACCCTGTTGATTCCACACTTGGAATATTGTGTTCAGTTCTGGTCACCTCATTGTAGGAAGGATGTGGAAGCTTTAGAGAGGGTGCAGAGGAGATTTACCAGGATGCTGCCTGGACCAGAGGGCAGGTCTTGTCAGGAAAGGTTGAGGGAGCTAGGTCTTTTTTCATTGGAGCAAAGAAGGATGAGAGGTGATTTGATAGAGTGGATAGCCAGAGGCTTTTTCCCAGGGCAGAAATGACTATTACGAGAGGGCATAATTTTTAAGGTGATTGGAGGAAGGTAGAGGGGAGATGTCAGAGGTAGATTCTTCACACAGAGCGGTGGGTGCATGGAATGTGCTGCCGGCAGTGGTAGTAGAGTCAGATACATTAGATACATTTAAGCAACTCTTGGATAGGCACATGGGTGATAGTAAAATGAAGGGTGAGCAGGTTAGTTTGATCTTCGAGTAGGATAATAGGTTGGCACAACATCGTGGGCCGAAGAGCCTGTACTGTGACATACATTGTGAAGTACTGAGTCAAATGGGTGAGCTGAGCAGTGTGCTTCCTTGCCTAATTGAATCTAAATTTGCTATTCATGTGCAATGGTTCTAAGATCTTTTTTAAAGGATTAATTGTCATGCAATGTGCTTATATAGATGAGCCTTACGTAAGCATCTTTTTTGACATGAGTGTCGTATCCCATTGGCATAAGTGACACAGCCGAAAGAAGGAAATTGGACTACTGATTTCAACAGTTTTCAAATAACTTTATTGACAAAACCATGTGAAGTTTACAACATGGTTGGGCTTTTGCAGTGTGCTGGCTTTTTGTTGGAGAAATGAAATGCCACTAGTCACATCCCCATGTCATTGTCATATAGCACAGAAGCAGACTGTTCGGTCCAACCAGTCCATGCCGAACGTAATCCCAAACTAAACTAGTCTCACTTGCTTGCACCTGGCGCATATCCCTTCAAACCTTTACTATTCAAGTACTTATCCAAATGTCTTTTAAACATTGTAATTGTACCCATATCCACCACTTCCTCAGGAAGTTCATTCCACGTGCCAACCGCCCTCAGTATAAAACATTTGCCCCTCATGTCTTTTTAAATTTCTCTTCTCACCTTAAAAATGTACTCCCTAGTCTTGAAATCCCCCATCCTAGGGAAAAGGCAGTTATCACTAACTCTATACCCCTCATTATTTTATAAAGTACGACAAGGTCGCGTCTCAACTTCCTACACTCCAGTGAAAGTTTCAGCCTTCCTTTATAATTCAAGCCTTCCATACCTGGCAACATCCTGCTAAATCTCTTTTGAACCCTCTCCATTATAAGAATCTTCTTCTTATAACTGGGTGACCATAACTGGATACAATATTCCAGAAGTGGCCTCATCGATGTCTTGCGCAACCTCAACATGACTTCCCAATCCCTTATTCAAAGCACTGAGCAATAAAGATCTTTTGTTGAGTATATTCAAGGCTGAATAGACAGACAGACAGACAGGTTTTTAATTAGTAACAGAGTCAGTGGTTATAGGAAAAAGCAGAAATGTGGAATTGAGAATTATCAGGAGAACCAGGATCCCATTTGACTAGTGGAGCAGACACAATGGCTGAAAAGCTTACTTCTGCCCCTACGTCTTGTGGTCTTACACTCTCTCCCTTTGACAAAGCATCCATTCCTCCAGCACCTCTTAATCTTAATTTTGACTTGATATTGATGTTTAAATTGATCCTCCCTCACTGACTCTCAGGGGAAATACAGTGGAATCTGTACAAATGTGCACTCGCAAACAAAAAGGGCACCTAACAACAGTTAGGTGGGGGGGAGGTGGTGGTGGGAAATGAAGCTTTGGAGAGAAAGTTGAAAAATGAACAATAAGGCCATAAGACACAGGAGTAGAAGTAAGGCCATTCGGCCCATCGAGTTCACTCCGCCATTTAATCATGGCTGATGGGCATTTCAACTCCACTTACCCGCACTCTCCCCGTAGTCCTTGATTCCTTGCGAGATCAAGAATTTATCAATCTCTGCCTTGAAGACATTCAACGTCCCGGCCTCCACTGCGCTCTGTGGCAATGAATTCCACAGGCCCACCACTCTCTGGCTGAAGAAATGTCTCCTCATTTCCGTTCTAAATTGACCCCCTCTAATTCTAAGTCTGTGCCCACGGGTCCTAGTATCCCCAACTAACGGAAACAACTTCCCAGCGTCCACCCTTTCTAAGCCATGCATTATCTTGTAAGTTTCTATTAGATCTCACCTCAACCTTCTAAACTCTAATGAATACAGTCCCAGGATCCTCAGCCGTTCATGGTATGTTAGGCCTACCATTCCAGGGATCATCCGTGTGAATCTCCGCTGGACACGCTCCAGTGCCAGTATGTCCTTCCTGAGGTGTGGGGTCCAAAATTGGACACAGTATTCTAAATGGGGCCTAACTAGAGCTTTGTAAAGTCTCAGAAGCACATCACTGCTTTTATATTCCAACCCTCTTGAGATAAATGACAACATTCCATTCGCTTTCTTAATCACGGACTCAACCTGCAAGTTAACCTTTAGAGAATCCTGTACTAGCACTCCCAGATCCCTTTGTACTTCGGCTTTAGGAAGGGGAATCTGGTAGGGGAATAGAGATAGAAATAAAGATGGGAAATAGGGGCAGTGGATACAATTGGTAATGTGAACATAATTATTTCCCCATCTTTGCATAAGCAGAAATTAACTGCTGGTTGTTGGAACTTCTGTTACAAAACCGTAATTCTCATTAAACAGGACCAACATTTTAAAGTGTAAATCTGGTTAAAAATTTATGAAAGTTAAATAATTTGAGAGTATGCCACATGGTCTTGCCTTCCAGTCTGTAACTAAATTTTAAAGCCCTGTTGCACCAGTAAGTCAGGTACTGATGAACTGCTGACAGTAACCAAAACATGAAGCATGAGCAACTGGTGTGGGTGGAAAGAATTGTCCCAGAGGGCAAAAAGGAAGAAAATTACAGTAGATATGCTATCCCAGAATATTAGCTTGCCCAATTTATTGTACATCAGCTATTTTGAAAAATTAGGGCACCTAAAACTAAAGGCCACACAATGCAAGGTCTTTGGAGCATATCTACTATATTCAGTGTATTCTTTCTCGATTCACTCTCTCTTAACCCAATATGGTTTTTAAATCTAACTACATCAATTCTTGGATAACAGTGTGGAGCTGGAGGAACACAGCAGGTCAGGCAGCATCAGAGGAGCAAGAAAGCTGACGTTTCGGGTTGGGACCCTTCTCTGACTCCAGCATTGGCAGTTCTTACTATCGCTGCATCAAATCTTGGCCTTTTTTTCTCCGATGAAAGTAACCCCAGCATTTCAGATTGACATTTATAACTGTAATTTTCTAACTCCTGGTATGTTTCTGATGAATGTACATTGTATATTATCAAAAGTTATGATGCATTTCCCATAATGGTTGTTCAGAATTTTCTGATCAGTGCTTTCTATAAATCTATTATCTCTTGGCTCTTTGTTCTCCCTTTTGCCTCTTTAAATTTTTGTTTAACATTCTTTTAAAAGGATAGGTACTTGAAACCCAGGTATCAATTCTTTTAGGCTTTCATCGAGTGCACAAATTCATATACCTTAGTTTTCTCCTTGAGTCATTAACTTATTTATTTTTAATTACTAAATTACCATCTTCCAAATGGTTGTTGAAAAGTGCATTTTTAATTCACCACTATTACTTAATATTTTTGAAACTTCTTTTTGACTCTAGTCTGATTTTGTGAAGAAATTCCATCTGAAAGATCTCCTTTTTTTGCTTAGGTGTGCAGATGTATTATGTATGTTATATTTGAGATGAAGAACACTTTAACATCATGATGACAAATTAGGTGGCCTGTTATTGCATTGCTTTTTGGGGAATCTTTGCTGTGTTCATTTTGATTGCTTTGTTTCCCTACATTGTAGAGAGATGGTGGAGTGATGTTATCACTGGGCTAGTAATCTAAAGACCCAGGTTAGTGCTTTGTCATGAGTTCAAATCTGACCACAGCTGTTGGAAAGTAATCTTGGTTGAAATATTTGGAATTTAAGACTTTTTGGTTGTCTCAAACTTACCTGTTTCAATGATCAAGGAAAGAAATCAGCTGACATAACTTCAGACCCATAGTAATGTTGTTGTCCTTAAATGCCGTCTGAAATGGCCTGGTGAGCTGCTTGTTTCTACCAAACTGGTACAAGCTTAAATGAAGTGAAAGAAATGGGATAGACTGCTCACAAAGACAAAGGCACCAGAAATCATAAAGGCAAACCCAGCTCTGCTGATCCTGCAGAATTTTTCATTACTACCATCAGGAGGCTTGTGTCAAAATTAAGAACAGCTGCTCCACAGCAAACAGCAGACTGACATAGTTTGCAAGGTATGTTTCTACGTGTGACTATGTCTCAGGCACCACCATTCTAGATCAGTCCCGGCTGTACTGCAATGCTGACATCTACAAAACAATGTTGAACATTGCCCAGGTACGTCCAAAACAGGATAAATCAATTCAGCCAAGTAACACCCATATTCTCAAAGTACTTAGGGTAAGATAGCAGTGGAGTAGGGCTTCTGAGCCCAGAGCTCATCTGCCTTCCCTTTCTTTTTAAATTTTTAAAAAAATTTTGCTTGAGTTTGGGTTCCTGGTGGCATCTGCATCCAGCACAGATTTGTGGAGGTGATGGCAGAAGCAAGTTTGGACCCAGTACAAGACCTGTTGGCATCAGCAGTGGCTGCATCGGCAAAGTGGGCCAAAAGCCACGTGGCGGTGGCAGAACATGGTGCAGTACCTGCTGGAATCAGCGGCATCTGCGTTAGTGAGATCCAGTGAGGGTGTCGATAGAGGCGAGAGGGTGCCGAAGAGTGGTGACTTCTAGTCCAGTGCTGGCATGCTGCAGCAAAGGAGACTCGTGCCTGGCTACCAGGCCCGTGGCCCAAGGCAGAACACTTACAAGGACTCTAAAGTTGAACACTTTTTTTTTATTTTTCTGCCTTTATATTCTATGTTTTGGTTTATTTTTCTGTGTTTTAAGATGGCTCTAGAGAGTGCTAACACTTTACACCTCTTTTCACTGTATTTTGTTACAAAATACACATGACAACAAATAAATCAATCATCAGCGAGTGGCAATAACTCGGCAATAACTTGCTGGCTGGCTGATCACTTGGGTTCTACCTTGGCCACTTAGCTGCTGACCTTGTTAAATCCTTGGTCTGAACTTGGACAAAGGAGCCGAACTTCAAGGGGAGGTGAGAATAAATGTCCGTGACATCAGAGCAGCATTTGACAGAGTATGGTATCCAAACTGGAGACGATAGGAATTCATAGGGTGGGGGAATCTTTCCATCGCTTGGAATCATACCAAGCGCAAAGAAAGATGGTTGGGATTATTGGAATTTGGTCACCTCAATCCCATGACATCATTTCAGAAGTTACTCAGGGTAGTGGCCTGTGGCCCAATCAGCTTTCTTCCATCATGAAGTCAGAAGTGGGGATGTTTGCTAATGACTGCAAAATATTCAGTACGTTTTGTTGCTCCTCATTCTGAAACTGCTTATGGACATGCACTGAGAGGTTTGGATAACATTTAAACATGTGCTGACAAGTGGCAAACAACATTCATGTCACACAAGTGCCAGGCAATGAATCCAACTGTCTGCCTTTGGTGGTCACCGGCATTGGTGAACCCTTCACTTTTAATATCCTGGGAGTTACTGTTGACCAGAAACTGAACTGGACCAATCATACTGTGGATATAAGAGCGAGTCAGAGGCTAGGAACTCACCTCTTGATTCTCCAAAGCTTGTGCACCATCTGCATTTCACAAGTCAGTAGTATGCTGGAATAGTCTTCACTTGGAGGGGTACAGCTCCAGCAACCTTTTTCTGGATGGCTCAACACCATCCAGAACAAAGCAGCTCTCTTGGTTGGTATCCCATCCATCACCTTAGATATAGTTCCCTTCAAATCCAGTGGACAGTGGCAATTGTGTTGTTCCATGTACAAGTTGTACTGCCACAACTCACCATAGGTTTCTTGACAGCATTGTTGAAATTTTTGAGTGTACCACATGGAAAGAAGAGGACAGTGGCTGCATAGGAACACCCACCAGCTGTAAGTTTCTCTCCAAAGACGCACACTATCCTAATTTGAAACTATGTTGTAGTTCCTTCAGCCTTACTGGATCAGAATCCTAGAACCGGCTTCCTAACTAGACTAGATATAGTTCCCATGAGCTGTTCAAGCAGGCAGTTCTTCATCTTCTTGAGGACAATTGGCAATCAGCAATGTGTTGACATAACTAGCTATGTCCATATCCTGCAAATAAATAAATGAAAACGTACTTAATTATTTCTTGAAGCTTCCTGGGTTACTTGAAGTCATAAAAAGAACTGTGCAAATACAGGCTCTTTCTATTTATCTTTTCCAGGGATCTTAAAAAATTTAAAGACGTAAAAAAACAGTTTGACAAGGTCAGTGAAGAGAAAGAAAATGCATTAGTAAAAAATGCTCAAGTTCAAAGAAATAAGCAACATGAAGTGGAAGAGGCTACAAACATCCTAACAGCAACACGCAAGTGCTTTCGACATATAGCACTGGACTATGTTTTGCAGGTAAAGTTTATTGCCTAATATACAGGATTACACTTATTAAAGTATCTGATTTATCTTGAACTATTTAGAACTAAGGTACTAAACGTTTTTGTTCATCATTGCAATGTCAGTAAAACAAAAAAAAGGCACTGCAACTGAGTAAAATTTTTACCGTTTGCAGCATATCTTGTTCGAATTAAAAATCAGTTGTATTACAAACATTGGAATGCAAATTTATGTGATTCACTATCTCACCTGAATATGGTCCACTATCTGCTGTATTCATTTCTGTTTGCATTGTGCAAAATGGTAAGATCTATCTTCTCCAAAGTAATCCTTTTGTTTTATGCCTTCTGGTATTTTTAATCCATTTCTTCGGGCAGTCGTTTAAGTATTAGAAGTCACCTATTATAAACCTTCAAGAGATTTTTCTAGCCTGAAAATGAAAGGAAAAATTGAACCGCCTCTTAACTTTGTACTAGTTTAACAGATGATTGAAATTGTTCTCTGATCTTCAAAAACACAAAATCATGCCTGAAGTAATATCGTGGTACTTTTATGTTTTTGTAAATGAGCTTAAAAATAATTTATTACCACTGAATAAAAATGGTTGATCCCGTACAATATGATATCATTTTTATGTTTGTCTCTGAAAAGTAGTAATTATTTCCAATTCAAAATTCTTACTAAACAAATATTTTCCATAACTAATTTTTTTCTTATAAACACCTACAATACACTCAACGCTGTGGTATTTTACTGTAGAATTACCAACAAAAGCAAATGAAGAAAGTTACCAATGAACTGCTCCTAATCGTAGGAATTAGGAATTAGACAACAGTATAGTTATGCTTTATGGATTTTTAAAAACTTTTTGCCCTAGAAAGACAAATCAGGAGTTTTGCGAGACAAGGGATGGAGGGAATGCATCTTGTCTGAAGAAAGGTATTGCTAAACCTAATTTAATAATGAAGAGACCCGCATTTTCAGCAATTTAAACTCAACTTTTATTAACGTGCTGTCACAGATTCTTGAAGTCTTTAGATTGTAAAGCCTATCAAATAGATTAACATTTTCTAAGCATAACACAACCTGAACAGGTTGATTATGTTATTACACACCTCTGGGTGGGACTTGAGCTTGGACCTCCTGGCTCAGAGATAGGGATGCTATCACTGTGCAATGAGCCCTAGTATGAGAAGCGAAATGGCTTCTTGGCTGTGTTTTCTATATTCTAATTAACGTGTTCAGAGCTGTTGTTATAAAACCTCTGGAGCTGGTGGGATTTGAACATTCCTGACGCAGGGGTAAGGATACTTCCACTGCAGCACAAGAGTGTGTAAAGGAACCTCTGAATGATGAACTCCAAACAAATTAGTTCATGATCAGTATTTTGTAATGAGCCTGTTCAGAAATGTTATGACACACCTCTTGAGCAGAAGGGACTTGAACTCAGCCTCCTGGCCCAGAGGTAGGGCCATTACCACTGTGCCATTGGAGCCCCAGAGGCCCCAGTGTGCTATCACACACAACTAAATGACTTTCCCACCACCAAAATATCATGAAACTTTGTTTTTAAACTATTAACCACCACCAGAAATCAGCTGTGTGGCCAATTAAAAATTTGCATGCAAAGGCTACTTTGGGCAAAAGCCGAAGAAATAAGTGTCTCCGGTGCCAGTCTAGTTTAAATTGCTGACTAGTATCCATCTGATTTTATCGCCAATTGTAACATAGCCTTCCATTCCCTTTTAATGCTAAATTTGATCCAGAATCAGCATGAAATCCAAATCTCAACAAGAGGTGTTTTCTCTACCCCTGATGATTAGATCTCGACTCTAATACTTGAGCTGAAATCTATTACAAAATAGAATGCCAGAATTCATTCAGCACTTTAAACAGCAAAGGAAATGCTCAGTCAATGTTTTTGGAATTCTCAAAAAGGATTACTGCTCCAGATCTTATTTGTGCTTATAAATCAATATACTTTTAGGATTTTTAAGTAATTCAGCAAAAGTAATTGTCTTCCTGCCTAACTAAAAAGTAGATTCCAATTTTTGTCATGTAATTCTTCATACTTAGCTATTGTACGATGAGCGTTGCACGATTTGTTATTTTTACTTGAGTATGTTGTAAGGGGATGGTGATTACATTTTAATAGTGATTCTTTTTATTGCATGGCACAATTTGGCATTGTGATGTCAGGTTATCTAATGCTACTGAATTTTTTCGCTTGTTTTTGTTTGAAGTCCCCTAAATAATACTGATCCAATTTTGCCATTTCATTCATGAAGTTCCCTTAAAAAAAAGTACAAAGAAAGTTTGATGTATATCTTTGCTGTGTATGTATAAAGCATGACTTTGCTATATCCATGAAGTACAGAAAGTGCTGGAAGCACTCAGAATGTAAGACTGCATCTATGGAGAGAGAGAGAGAGACAGAGAGACAGAGACACAGAGACAGAGTTAATGTATCGGGTCAGTGACTTTTCACCAAAATGGGAAATAAGTTTTTAAAGAAGTGAAAGATGGAGGTCTAGAAAAACATCAGAGGGCCAATAAATAGGATAGGGGATAGGAGAGATTGGACAGAAAAGAGTTGGTGGTGCAAGACCAAAGGGAATGATGAATAACTAGGTGAAATGTATTTGGCGGACGTCTGAATGTCAGGGTGATTGTGACAAGATGCTTCGATCTATGCTCGTTGGCTTGAAGGGAAGGGTTTGGTAAAATGGTCATCCAATATTTTATTCTCCCGAGTGTAAAGTAGATTGCATTCAAAGCAGTAAATGGAGTATACAGTAAATCTGTGTTCCTCCGGGAAGGAGAGTTTTGGGATCTTGGCCTCCTAAGTAAGGAGGAGTAAAATGATACAGTTGTATCTCTTGTGCTGACATGGAAAGGGACCATGGAAATGAGTTTGGGTGTAATTGAAGGAAGGATCAGAGGTGTGGATAGAATGATCTTTTTGGAATTTTGGGAGGTGAGAGGGGAAACTTCATGGTAGTATCGTGGAGGAGGTGGTGAAAATGGTGCAAGATCTGTTGATTAGGAAGCTAGTAAGGGAATTAGAATGAAATGAAGATACAGTTATCTGAAGTGAACTGGACAGATAGATTAGCAAGAAAGTCAGTAAGCAAGAAGTGGTAAACATTTAATGAGGTAATTCTTGACTCCCAGCAAAATTATGGCCCAGTAATGAGGAAAGGTTCTAAGATCGGGATAAACCAACCATGACTAGTCAAGGAAGTGAAGGGGAGTATGAAGTTGAAAGAAAAAGCATATAAAGAGGCAGAAATTGTGATAGTCCCAAAGTCTGGGATAAATTCAGAATCCAGCAGAGGAGGATTAAAGAAATTGAGTGAAAATAAATTACAATGGCAAACTAACGAGGAGCATAAAAACTGACAATAAGAGCTTCTTTAAACATATGAAAAGGGAGAGAGGGGTCAAAGTGAACATAGGCCTTAGAAAATGAATCTGCGAAGATAGTTATAAGAAACAGCACGATAGATATAAGGGTGGTACGGTGACTCAGTGGTTAGCACTGCTGCCTCACAGCGCTAGGGACCCGGGTTCGATTCCACCCTCTGGCGACTGTCTGTGTGGAGTTTGCACATTTTCTCCATGTCTGTATGGGTTTCCTCCACGTGCTCTGGTTTCCTCCCACATTCCAAAGATGTGCAGGCAAGGTGGATTGGGATTGCTAAATTACACATCCCTGAAAACTATGAGCAGCTTAGGTGGGTTATAGGAGGATGAGTCTGGGAGGGATGTTTTGAAGATTGGTGTGGACTTGTTGAGCAGAAGGGCCTGTTTCCACACCGTAGGGATTCTATGAAAACAAGGAAATGGCAGGTACTTAAACCAGATTTTTTTTGCATTGGATTATTGGGTTAGAGATACATTGAATGTTCCATTAATACCAAAGAATACAGGAGATTAATTAAATGCCAATACTGTCACTAAAGAAACAGATTTAGACAAACCAATGGGGCGAAAAACAGATAAATCCCCCTGGCATTGATGGCTTTCATCCTATTTGGAACTCCCAAAGCAGAACCCTATCATGGTTCTGGGTGAGAGAAAGGAATAAGAGCTGAAGCCTGAGAAATGGAATGGGCATGGCTGAGGGCCTTGTTACCTTCAAAGGGGAAGAATTCTCAGTTAACGTAAAGGGAGGGCATATCAAAAGTTCATAACTTTGCAACATTTAGTTAGATTGAACAGCCTTCAAGTCTGTTTGCCATTTCTTTGCACAGCACTGTCCAAAATGCCTTCGTCATCTATAGATTTCCAATACAAACTGTACTTTTCATCTAAAGTGAAGTATCTGATCTCCCTAGGAATTTGTATGCTAACCCTTTATACACTCATTGTTTGTTACAGATGCAAACCATTTATTTGAATGCTGCTGCAGAAAATTGGCATGTGGTGTTTAATGTTAATTTACTCTATTAAAGAATGCAACAGGTTTTTTTTTATCAGAAGGAACCTATATTTAAAAAAAACCTGTTTTATAATGGCTATCTCCTATGTAATTCCTGACGTAAAAATTGATTTTTGTTAATTTTATAAAATACTGAACTCTTGCAAAAGCTGCAGGGAATGATTTCATTTTACCACAGGTAAACACCTTAAAAAGTGGGCGCATTTCGTAGAGCAAGCAAGGTGGGGCATGGGGCCAGTTCTTGCTTGATTCTCAAGATTTGGAAAACCTCACCTTTTTGTGTTGTAGCATTATAAATGAATTTAGCAACTTGTTAAAGAGCTCCTTTATCCACTCTGGATGAGTGTGTCACTGGCCAGGCAGCATTTATTGCCCATCCCTAACTGTCCAGAGGGCAATTCAGAGTCAGTCACATTGTTGTGCGTCTGGAGACACCTGTAGGCCAGACCAGGTAAGGATGGCAGTTTCCTTCCCTCAAGGACATGAGTGAACCAGACGGGTTTTTTCCAGCAATTGACAATGGATTCACAGTCGTCATTAGGTTTCTGCTGATTTAGAAAATTGGCGTACATTAACCACCAGTGAGTCACCATTTTGATGTGCTGATTTGCATCAAGCATGTGCAGCAGCTGTTATCTCTTGATGTATTTCTATGATGCATTGCATCATAAGGTACTACAACTTAACACAGAAATTCATTTTTGGAGGTCAGTAGTTTCATCTTGTATTAGTGGTAAAGCCTATGAAATAGCATTTGTGAAAATATCATTTTTTACATTGAGGATTTCATGGATTCATAGAATGCCCACAGTGTGGAAGCAAGTATTCAGCTCATTGTGTCCACATCGACCATCCGAAGAGCATTTCACCCAGACCCACCACCCTTCTCTGTTCCTGTAAACCTGCATCTCCCATGGCTAACCCACCTAGCCTGCACATCCCTGAACACTAATGGGCAATTTACCATGGCCAATCCACCTATCCATGGGAGAAAACTGGAGCACCTGGAGGAAACTCATGCAGACGCGGGGAGAATGTGCAAACTCCATGCAGACGGTTGCCCAAGGGTGGAATCAAAACTCTGATCCCTGGTGCTGTCAGCAGTACTAACCATTGAGTCACTGTGCCACCCATTTATTTGACAAAATAAAAGATCCAACTGATGTTTGAAACTGTTGTGCACCAGTGTTTGTTTAGGATAGCATTATGGTATAGCTTCAATAACATTTGCTTTCTGAATTCCATGGGGAGAAATTTAATCCTCCTTTGCAAGATTAGCCATCACATAGCAGTCCAAAAAGTGCTGTCTCCTGCAGCACATGTGAAAGCTGAAGTTTATTTGACCTCTTGTTCGGCCCGTCAATAATTTCATAGTTGTAAAACAAATCTATCATGAGGATTATTGGTAACTCATTTGGCAGAATAGCTTTGTTTTTGCTACATGGAGGTAGTAAATGCAGCAGCAGAAACATTGACCATTACTATTGAGTTGACACAATTAGTCAAGAAGAACTTACTAAATATTGTCTCCTATTTATTAAAAAAAGTGATAGAAAGTGTACGTTGAAAGTACATTTATTAATCACAGAACTGTTAGCTTAGATGAAATAGCCTGCAGTCTTGATTAAATAAGCGTGCATATTATACACTGTAATCACATTGACAGGAAAATGCCTGGAATTTCTGCAGAGTTTCTTCAGTTTTGGCAGAAATTGAGTGCAAATCTTTAAGAAGCAGCATAAGCAGATGTTCACACTGTTTTCTGTTGAAGAATCAGTGTGCTTGAAATAACTGCAAAAAAATGTCTATCCTAAAATTCCGATGATTTATGAAAGCGAGAGATTCTCAAGCGATCAGGCTATTCCAGTCTCTATTGGAGTATGTCCACTTTCCCATGACATTGCTCATGGTAGTCGAAGGTTTTGTGTGTGTTTTCTCACTTTTATCCCTTTAACTTAATTGTTGCTTCAGAGCAAGAATACCTTTTTAATATAGTTAAATAATTATCTAAGTGCACCTGTGTTAATTTCTAAAGTTTAAATTATTTAAAAGGAAGAAACTGTGGGTAGTTCAAAATACTCTGCTGTTCGCATGTGAATAATAGTACCAGACTGAAATTCTGTTTCTTCTGTTACCAAGTAGTGTGGTGTGAGATGGTGTCCTGTAGTGAATCTAACATCTGAAATGCTGAGTCTCATCAACACCTGATTCACTTGCACTTGTCAATGTGAATTTGAAATTGCTTTGCATTGGTACAAGTGTTGCAGTGCAACGTTAGTAGTTTATAAAATGTTGTTTTTAATCTTTTATAGCTTTTGTTTCTTCTCTTTTCTCAGCTTGTACTTTTTCTTTTGTCCTTAAATTTTGGTTTTGACTTCAGTTTTGTTTTCTTCTCACTATCAATTGTTGTTCCACTTTTTTAATTCTCTCTGTTTTGTTGTTTTACCTTTATCTGTGACCTGACGTCATTTTCTGCATTTTCAGCATTTTCAGCCATGTCACCAAAAATGCTGATTTCTTCATTAACCAGCAAAAAACAACAGTAAAGAATGTAGAGCAGTTCTTATATGAGAAAATGACAAATGTACTGTTAAAAATGAAGATTGAATCCAAAGTCTTCCTTCAATTTATTTTGTTTTTTTTTAGAAAGAAAGTGAAGTGCATTACGTTCTTTAACTTGTTCTCTGCAGGGTTTTTCAAAACTCAAATATCATATTTACTAAAGAAGCAACAATCAACACTGACACAGAAAGATTTACATGATTTACAGACATGTTGAATATGAGACTTCTAAAAATGTATTTTATTGAATCTTTCTCACTCTCTGGATATCTGCATTTGAACCAAACTGGTTTTGGCACAGAAAACAACATATTGTACTACGTTATAACAAGCATGGGGCTGGATGAACACAGCAGGTCAAGCAGCATCATAGGAGCAGGAAAACTTGACGTTTCGGGCCTAAACCCTTCATCAGAAATGGGGGAGGGGAAGAGGGTTTTCCGGAAGGAGGAGGGTAACTTCTTCAGGGTAGGCATTGTACTACGTTTACCAGATGTGTTCTCCCTTGTTCCTTCGCAAGATCCTTTCACTCACTGTGTGCTCCTCCCTCTGCTTGTTCTTATGTTTTCAATGAAGTTCACCCAGAATAAAGGGCAGAAATCTGAGGGGAAGGATGAGGAAGGACAAAATTTGTAGCGATATTTGATGCAGTGCCCACAAAAGACAAGGGACGTTGAAAACCGTGGTGGTGGTTGAAGCAAATATCAGAGGTTGTGGTAACACAAGTACAAAATGAAGTATGAAAGCAGCTGATTTCATTTGGTTTGTGAACTTAATTTAACCTTGTTCTCTAGTTCAAGTCAAACCACTTGCCACTTGTGGGCAGAATATAGTTACCATGGTTGAAAGTAAACCCAGCAAATACTGAAGAAACCCAGTAGGTCTAGCAGCATCTGGGGACAGGGAAATTGATTTAATGTTCCAATATACCTCTTATTTGGAACTTCAGCACTTTGTTTTTATTTCAGATAAAATGCTTTGGTTTTATTAAATGTAAGCCATCCACTATAAATATTGAATTGACAACTTAATCGTTGAAAAGGAGCTTGTAGTTAGCTGGTACATTTTTAAACTTGAAGAAATCTCAAAAAGCCCAAGAAGCAGAATATAAGTGCCCTCTGATTCTTCGATCTGCAGGTGCTAACTCAGGCTCTTGTTGAGCTCTTCTTTTTTTTTTCAATTAATCTTTAACAGGCATGTTCTTGTGTATAAGCAATTAAGCAATTATTGTGTATAAGCAATAAGACAGTTGGACTTTGCTTTTAAAATAAGTGAACAAGCTATTATAAATCTGTCAAGGGTTTTCTCAGTTAGTGGGGAGATCAAGCATAGCCAGTTCTATTTCCAAAAAAAAATTGTTTGTTTTCTTATTTAACAATTTTCTTGTTGGCTAGATTGTTAGGTTTATATTTAATGTTGATATGGTTATCTGTGCTTCCATGGGGATAAAACACACAAGTTTAGGTCCTACTTCTCTTGACAGTGTTCCTTACAATTCAGGTCTTTCATCAGTTGGATATGTCATATGTGCCATGCATTCATCTGGCAGTGTTTAGGAGTTAGTCGGTTCTAGTTGTCTGTCGTGTTTAATCTAATCTGTTAGTCATGCCTGTACTGTCAATGGCCATGTAATTTGTATTAGCCTGGTGGCTCTTTGGAGGTATGATTATAAAATAATCGGCCCAACAATGAAGAATATGTGGTTTCTTACATCCTACTTGAGTTGTTTCATGTCATGAATTCTACGCTAATAAAGATTAAATGAATAAATCTTTAAGCTTTCTTGGAATGCTGGCTAGGGCTAGGAAAACATTTACTGCAAGTCCTTATTTGCCCTTGACAAGGCTCTTATAAGCAGTCTCCTTAAACTACTACAGTCCATTTGGTGTACATTTCCCTCAGAAGGTTGTTGGGGTTTCCTGGATTTTGATGCAACTGCATTGAATGAATAGCCCAAATTAGGATGATGTGTGGCTTGGAGGGGAATTTCCAGACGGTAGTTTTTCCATGTTTCTGCTGTCCTCATCTTCCAAGGTCGCATTTGTTGTGGACTTGGAAAGTATTGTCTTAGTGAGTTGTTGCACTGTGTCTTCTGAATGATACACACTTGCTACTATCAGTGCTGTTAGGAGTGAATGTTGAAAATGTTAAAAGAGATGCTTGTCAAGCAGGTAGCTTTGCCCTGTGTGGTCTTAATTTGTTGGAACTGCACATATCCAGGTAGCAGAGTATTGCAGAACACTTCTCCTTGTGCCTTGTGTATGGCGGACTGGCATTGGGGAGTCAAAGTTACATGCCACAGAATTCCTATTCTCTGACTTGCTTAACAACTGCAACCATCATTCTTTCTGAGAGTTCTGGCTCCAACCAGGGCAGTGTGTTCTTCTTATTCTTATTGAATCCAGTTTTGCTAGGGCTCCTTGAATCTTCACAATCCAATGATGCCAAGAAAATTATCCTGACTCCCCTTTGGAGTTCAGCTCTTTTTGTAATGTTTGGACTAAGCCTTCAAAGCGGTCAGGAGCTAAATGCCCCATTCTCAATCCAAACTGAGCATCAATAAGCAGATTACAGACAGTCCCTGATTTACGAGCATCTGACTTACGAACTTTGTCTCATGCTTAAAAACAGCTATTTTATGTTGTTCTGTGATAACAAGGTGTGGAGCTGGATGAACACAGCAGGCCAAGCAGCATCATAGGAGCAGGAAAGCTTGATGTTTCGGGCCGAGACCCTTC
>JAHRHZ010000017.1:20284988-20306976 GCA_024137785.1 Ginglymostoma cirratum | reverse complement strand
AAGAAGGGTCTCGGCCCGAAACATCAAGCTTTCCTGCTCCTATGATGCTGCTTGGCCTGCTGTGTTCATCCAGCTCCACACCTTGTTATCTCGGATTCTCCAGCATCTGCAGTACCTGTTATCTTTTCTATTGTTCTGTGTTGTGTTCTGAGTGACTTGTGTACAAATTGATTTGCAGACAGATTTTAGAACAGAACCTGTTTGCAACCCAGGAGCTGCCTGTATTGCAGAGTAAATGTTGTTTAATAGAGTTGTCAATGACATCTTTCATCATTTTCCTAATGATTGACACTAACGAATTGCTAATTGGCTGGATTGGAATTGTCCTGCTTTTTGTCGATAGGGTATGCCTGAGCAACTTGCCACATTGTTCAGTAAATGCCTCTGTTGTAATTTTACTGGAATGGCTTGGCCATAAGTGCAAGGTAATCTGGAGTTTAATTCTTCAGGACTGTTGCCCAAATATTATCAGAGCCCATTGCTTTTGCAGTGTCCAATGCCTTCAACTGCTTCTTGATAGCTTGAGAGTGGATCGAATTGACTGAAGATTGGCATTTGTGGTGTTGCGGGCCTTGGGAGCCGTTGGATTGTCTGCTTGGCACTTCTGGCTGAAAATGCTTGAAAATATTTTAGCCTTATCTATTGCACTGAAGTGCTGGGCTCCCCTATTATTTGATGGGGATGTTTCTGGAGTCTCCTGATCCAGTGAGGTTTTTTTTTTAAATTGTCCACCATCATTCATGACTGGATGGAGGTTGCAGGATGGAGAGCATAGATGTGATCTGTTGGTTGTGGGATTGCTTCACCTTGCCTGTTGTACACTGTATTCATTGTTTAGCATGAAAGTAGTCCTGTGTTGTAGCTTCACAAGGTTCACTGGTGCTAGTCCTGGCAAGCTTACTGTACTCTTCATGAAACTAAGGTTGATATCTTTGTTTGATAATGGTAAAAGTGTGCGATTTCCAGATCATGCAGGCGTAGATTGTGATTGAATGTAATTCTCCTGGCGCCAGCTAATGTTTAAAGTTTTAATATCATATTTGTTCATTTTTTCCTCCATATCAGATCAATGTCCTCCAGTCAAAGAGAAGATCTGAAATTTTAAAATCGGTAAGCTTTTGTCTTCTTAGAAGTGGTTTGATGATTAAATGTTGATCTTTCAGGTTATTTAGGTAACCCTTTTTGATGCCACTTTTAACTCTAATTACTGATCATTTGACATGCATGTCATACTATCATATGTTCTAAACAATATTTGATTTGAATTGATGGTTTCTGTCAAAGACCTGACCATATTTTAATATCAACCTATTGAGGGGATTATGTTCAAGCTCAATATCAGGACTGACATCTTCAATCATTCACATCAGCTACTTTGTAAAGTAACAATGTTCCAACATTTTATACTGTTTAAGTATATTTTCTATAAAGTCATCTTAATATTGAAGTTGAAATGAAAACTGCAGCTGTCTATAAAGTTTGTTGTGAGAACTTGCATTCTCACAAGCAATATTTGAATCTGTGGAACAGTCTGACTTCTCTGTTTAATCTGATAGCCCAGGTTGTTCTGAAGTGTTACTGTCAAATTTAAATCTTCTCAGAATGTTGTATCACCTCCTGTCATCACCCAGATGTTGCTGATTTGGTTCAGATGATGCCGTTATTTTGATATAGCCTCCAATGTCTGCCAAGTCATGCTAATTTAAACTTTAAGTTCCCGCACCAACCCTGCAGAAGAGTTTTTTTTAAAAATCAACCTGTTATTCTGTACATTTCACCTCCTTGGAGTCTTCATTGTATGTCATAAAGCAGTGTGGTTAATTAGATTAATATCATAAATACTTCACAAAAACTTTGCCCTATAGTATAGACTTCCTGGCTTCCAGACCTTTTGTACTACCCTCACTAAATTACTGCAGTGCGAGATGGTCTTTTTCATTAAATGATACTATTTTATTCATTCACAGGATGTGGGTGGTGCTGGCCAGCCAGCATCCATTGCCCATCCCCAATTTCCCAGAGAGCAGTTGAGTCACACGTAGGGCAGACTAGTTAAGGATGGCAGCTTCCTTCCCTAAAGGACATTAGAGAACCAGATTTTTTTTTCTCCTGACAATCAGCAGTGGTCATCATTACATTTTTAATTCCTTTTTTTTATTATTGAATACGAATTCCACCATCTGCCATGGGTCTTCAGATTAATAGCCTAGCAATAATACCACTAGGCCATCACGACCCCTCTTTCCTCTGTCATTCCCCTCAGTTGTTTTGGTACTTTCTCTTCCTTTTGAGCACCATATTTCGTTCGCCTCTCTCACCGTGTCCTTTATCATCCAACCAAGATTCTCCTTGAGTTTTTGAGGTAACCTTTGTGCAGAGACTGAGCAAAGGAAATAATGAGGCATGAGTGATTTCTCAACCTCTGTGATTTCAGTCTGAATTCAAGCCTTGTCATCTCTTCAGCTCACTGAATTCCTTAATCTCTTCCTTATGAGCATCATACGTGTACATACCCAAACCCAGCTCAACCTTGCCTAATGCAGTGTCTATTCCCATTGTGTCAGTCATAAGACAAGGCCATCTTTGATCAGTCCCTTGCATGTTTCACAAGTCACATTCCATTTAACTGTTCTAACTTCAGTTCCTTCTGCATGTGATCTTGGGAGACAGGTTCTAACATGGTTAATAATATTCAAACTTTCAACTACGTTGACTTTAGGTTTTCATTCTTGAATAGTCCAATCACTTGCTCATTTCTATATTTGATGCTCTTTACCCACTTAAATCCCTTAGTCTCGCACATTCATGTTGCACCATTCCCATCTTCACTTAATTAAGTTCAAGGCCCCAAACATGATCACATTAGGTGTACATTTGCTTTTGTTATTTACTGTCAGGCATTTCTAGACAACACAAAGTACTAGTGGGCCTTGTTGCCTTTGACTAAATATTCTTGTTCTCCTGGATTATCCTGTAATGCAAAGATAACTCTAGACGTTTTTACCCCTCCATTACCAGCTATTATCTTCTGTGCAAGGTCTTTATCTTGTCCAAGATGTGGGTTTCAGTATGAAAATTAGGTTCAATTAGTTCTGCATCCTCCTTGACTTCTGCCTCCTTGTCCACCCGTCGTCCTATACTTGGCCCTAGCTATGCACCTGTACCCTTCCCTAATTTTCCTCAGTTTATCCTGTCCATCAGATTCACCTTTTGAACTGTTCCCAGTGTCCCTTTTTAGCCCCATATCCACCGATATTATGAACTATTTAATCTCCTGTCACATTTTATTGCATTGTTTAAATGAGGTTGGTTTAAATCAAGTTCAACTTCCTTTTAGCCATTCCCACCCTCTCTGTGACTTCTTGACTCCGCTGTCCTTACAGTTTAGCACCCTGAGTCAACTTATTGTCTTTTCCAATCCCAACTTTTCCGTGACCCACCCTCCCTATGTCTGGATTTTTGTACTAAGGTTTCTGCCCTTGCTACAACAACGAACTGCCCCTGATTAGTATTGCACATTTCTATGACAGACCATGGTGCCTGCATTCTGCCTAGTCCTTTACTACCTCTATGCAGCTTTTGACATAGTTAAGCAAATAAACCTCCTTGAATATCTTGTCTGCCATCAGTATGGTAAGACTGTCCTGTCTGACAGTCTTCTCTAGTGGATTCTCTTTTGGTCTCATTACCCTTACCTCTGGAATTGCCCCCACAGAATTAGCCTTCATTGTCTCTTATTTCTTATTCCTTGATGATGGTGTCACGTTAATGTCACTGGACTAGTACTGCATAGACCCAGGCTAATACTCTGGGACATGGCTCCGAATTCCACCAGGTAGCTGGAAGGATTTAAGTTCAGTTAATAATTCTGGATTTGCAGAAAATGTTTCGGTAATAGTGACTGTGAAATTATAATTGATTGTTGTAAAAATGTATATTGTTCACTAATATTTTTTTGGGAAGAAACTCTGCCATCTTTACCTTGTCTGACCCACATGTGACTCCAGATCCAGAGCAATGTAGATGACTCTTAACTGCCATTTAGATGGTTCTAATAATCACTCAGTTCGAGGGCAGTTAGAGATGGGCAATAAATACTGGCCTTCCAGAATCTGGAATGCTACCTGGGAAAGTAGTGGAGGCTGGAAACCTTTACAACATTTAAAAAGAAATATATGGATGAGTACTTCAAATGTCTATATCCCATGGAAGGATAAAGGGAACAAAACTTGTATTGTCCTAATGATATCATCTGAAATAGTACACGTGGAGCTTTATGTACTGTAACCTCACCCAACTCTACCTCTTCTCCATTCTTGGCTCCTTCCCTGTCTTTATGTTGTCAGTCCACTTCACTGAACAACCGCTCCGATGAACTGTTATTTCCAGTCAAATGGTCTTCCATCCTTCACATACTGTATTTCATAGCTATCAATTCTATCTCCTGCCTTGGCCACTGCTGTGGGCTGAGTATTTCTATAATTTTCTGTTGTTATGACCCCTGTTGCTTCCTAACTAATCCAATGTCTTTAGATTCATAGAGGCTACTTCTGTATCATTGCCTTTGTGTTTCCCACACTGCTGCCCTCACATCCCCTCTCTGCAACAAAAACAAAGACAGAGTCCCCCTTGTCCTCAAGTATCACCTCACTAACCTCCGGATTCAACATATCATTTTCCACCACCTGCAATCTGACCCCCACAACCAAGGATATATTTCCCTCCCCACCCCTATCTGCCTTCTCTAGGGACTCCTCTCTCTGCGACTCCCTCGTCTGCTCCACACTCCCCACTAGCCCCACCACCCCCAGCACCTTTCCCTGCAACCACAAGAAGTGCTACACCTGCCCCTTAACCTCCATCCAAGGAACCAAAAAAAAACCTTTCACATCAGTCAGAGGTTCACCTGCACGTTCGCCAATGTGATCTGTTCCATCCACTACTCCTGATGTGGCCTCTACATTAGTGAGGCCAAGCAGAGGCTCGGAGACCGCTTTGTAGAGCACCTGAGCTCTGTTCGCAACAAATGACAACACCTTCCGGTCACGAACCATTTCACTCCCCCTCCCATTTCCTGGGCGACATGTCTATCCTGGGCCGCTTCCAGTGTCACAGTGAGGCCACCCGGAAACTGGAGGAGCAGCACCTCATTCCGCCTTGGGAGCCTACAGCCCAATGGTGTCAATGTGGACTTTACCAGCTTCAAAATCTCCCCACCCCCATCCTCATCCCATGACCAACCCTCCCTGTCATCCCCATCTCCTTAACCTGACACAACCTGTCCGCCTTCTCTCCCACCTCACTGACCAATCCCCACCACTGCTTACCTGCATTCACCTATCGCCATCCCACCTACCTTCCCCAGCCCCACCCCCCCTCTTTTTTTCTATTTGATTTCAGAGCTCCCTTTCCCCTCCCCCGTTTCTGAAGAAGGGTCCCGACCTGACCCGACCCGAAACGTTAGCTTTTCTCTGCTGTATGGCCTGATGGCCTGCTGTGCTCCTCTAGCACATTGGGGAGGCGATGGCCTAGTGGTCATGTCACTGGACTGTTAATCCAGAGACCCAGATAACGTCTTGGGGACCCGGGTTCGAATCCCACCATGGCAGATGGTGGAATTTGAATTCAATAAATATCTGGAATTGAGAATCTAATAATGACCATTAGTCTATTGTTGATTGTCGGAAAAACCCATCCGGTTCACTAATGTCCCTTAGGAAAGGAAACTGCCATCCTTACCTGGTTTGGCCTATATGTGACTCCAGACCCACAGCAATGTGGTTGACTCTTAACAGCCCTCTGGGCAAATAGGGATGGACAATAAATGCTGGCCTAGCCAGCGATGCCCTCATCCCGTGAATGAATAAAGAAGAAAAGCTCCACACAGCATTATCTCTGACATTCTGGAAATTGCCTTGTTTCCTTTCAATCTAATGCCTGTCCCCTTAAACTCTCTGTGCAAGTTTTAGGATGTACCGTAACAGCCCATATCTCAAATTCTACGCAATAGGAGAGTTCTCTGCATGTGATGATTTTTACTTAAATATGTGCATTGTGTGAATCTGACCTTTCAGTAGCACCAAATTCTCAAGAATTAAACTACTCACACTACATGACAATAATTATAAAAAGCAAAGCTAACCAACTGCTCATCATTGCTCAGCTCCCTCAAAGGCTAGAATCCGTACACTTCAGACTTTTCTACTGAGCTTTTGAGCTCGAGACTGATACTTGCTCGTGACTTGAAGTTTCTGCCTTCTTCCTGTCTGGCTCCCTTTGCGTTCTTGTTTTCTAGATTGTCACAATTTGTCTCCTCAAGTAACTTGTGCTCCATGTACTGTGACCACCTCCAACTCGTTTACTGCTTTGTGCTTAAATAGAGAACCACAGAAGTGTTACATGCATAACAATGGCATGCTGCAACACTCTAACAGCTTTACCACAGCCCATCATGTATTTCAGTGTACAAACATACAGCTAGACTTTATCAAGAAATACCCTGGGAAGCTCTGAGGATTGCCATGTGTTAAATTTAACTTTAAGGTTGCTGCCAGAAGTTAGACTCCACTGTGCTAGGCAGATGTATATTAAACATTTTAAACATCTGTGTAGGGTCCTTTTCTTGAGTGCTAGTATGTGATAGGGTATGAGAAAGCACTATCATGCTTTTTTTTACTCTCAGAAGCATAGTACTTGGAATATCTCTGAAGGTACCTTTCAAATTTGATGTCTTTGAATGATAGAGACCCTGTTGATCATTTGTGCCACATTCTGATGGGTACTTCTGTTGGAAGGATGCCCTGGAATGAAAGTAAAATGTCTTTCCTTCCTTTATTTATGGCAGTGCAGAAATGCCAAGACTTATTTTGTTGCATTTTACGTTTGTAGACTGTAAAGCTTAGCGAAGGTCATGTAAGATTTGACCTTTTAAATGTAAAAGCAAATATTGAATAGCTGATAATGCATTGAATATTCCCAAATTTTACAAACTTCCTGTAATTAGCAAATTGATAAACTAATCTCAAAATCTGAATAATTGTAATGTATTTTTGAGTCTGGACAAAATAAAAAAATGTTGAACATGCTTCAAAGTTATGTTTACAGTCATTGTGACAAAATATGTTTAGTCAACTCTGAACATTTAAACCAAATATTGCCTTTGATGAAAGATGAGGAAGCGTACACTTTTGCTGGAAATGTATTACGAAAACAGGCTACGGCTTGGTAAAGTATGCTGGAAATGGAATTTGTTGTTAGTTTTTGAAAGGTGTACTACTTGTCTGTGTTTCATATACATGCAGGTAATATGGTAATAATTCTTTTGCAATGTGAAACGTCAGTTACTTAAGACTCCAAACACGATCCATTTCTGAAGATTGTGCACCAGACAGATCTGGGATGCACGAGGGAAATGCCTTGCATCTTATCTCTCCCATGTCTCTTCCTCAACTCAGCCGTGAGGGAAGCATAATCTTCACTCTTTCTTCTCACCTTTTCTGCTGTTTCACTGTTTAATACCTCTCTTCTGATAGTGTAACGACCAAACAGAATATCCGAGTGAAGGGTGCATGGTATTAATAGATTAAGCTTGGCACTGCAGTGACATTATGCTGGTGACATTTGTAAGATTTTCACACATGGAAGTGTATGTTTCTAATTTATCAAACTATCAGGTTGTGATCTTAAAATTGCTAATAGTTCATTTTCATAACTTTAAATATCTTGAACCAAAATTTGTGTGCATTTAATCTTCATTGTGCAATTTATTCCCCAAACTGTTCTCAATTCATTATACTAAATAACAATGTCAGTAGTTAACTTTCTTTAACTTTTCATTTTCAGATGTTGTCCTTTATGTATGCCCATCTCACATTCTTTCATCAGGGATATGATCTTTTTATGGAACTGGAGCCTTACATGAAGGAGCTGGGAGCCCAGGTAAGACTTCAAAACTGTAAAATAAATTTAAGCATTTTTAGAATTTGTTTATTTTTTTGTGGGATGTGGGGGTCCCTGACTCAGCAGCGTTTATTGCCCACCCCTAATTGCTTTTGAGAAGATGGTGGTGAACTACCTTATTAAACTGCTGTAGCCCTTGTGGTGTAGAGGGAGTTCCAGGGTTTTAGAGTGAAATCGTTTAAAATTTTGAAATACTTGTTTCTTTTTCATTTAGATACCCTGTTTGAGATGTGAACAGCATCCAGTGCTTTTAGTGTGTGCAGAATTATCATGTCATTTACTAGAATTTTATCTGAAAGTTTATTGAAGTTACTTTTTTTTTGACAGAGACTTTGAATACTTAATTTTGAGAAAATATTGGTTTGATTTTGTGATATATTTAATGTAAAGAATGTGACCAAGTGTTACATAAGTAATATGCAAAAAGTTTGTACCTGGTTAGGAGACAATGGTTATAAAGAGACATTGAAGAATTCAGAGCTTAGATTTGAGGAGAAGGAACAAATGTAGTTCAAAACTAAATGGTGAACAATCTATGGCAACAATTGCCTACTAAATAAAACACAATATGTATTTTTACCATGTACCTTTTTAAATCTCAAATTTCAGAAGCAATATAGAGCCATTTCAAACACAACATTCAAGTTGTAGCTGGGAAGTGCTAACTTCAAGAACTTTCCAAAAGCACATGTGACATAATTTGTAAAATTACTTAGAGAAGCATTTTTAATTAAATGTTCAATATTTGAGTTTTTAGATCAATTTGTGTGTTCTTCACTGAATTACAAATTAACTGTCAGTTTTCAGGATTATTCAGTTGTTCAGTCTTGGTTGGAAGTAGGTAGATTCAAATGTTGAAAAGCATCTTTATTTTGAATATTGTTTTGAAGCTAGCCATTAGTGCTGCAAAGACTATTTTCTTTGGTGTGCCTGTTGTTAGGGATACGTAAATAATGGATTAAGTTGAATTCCTAAATCACTTAGGCTAATACATAAATATTATATTGGTCCCTACTTGCTGACTTGCACTTTGCATTTTCTGGAAAATTGGGTTTAGCTTTGTTTGAGAACTTAATACTCCAGGCTAAAATGATCAATAATTATTGCATTTATCCTAATTAAACAATTATACATGCTGCTTGAAAGCAAAGGGATTAATGTTTTGAATTTGGTTTTTGTTCATTAAAATTTTTATGGCAGTTTTAGACTAGTGAGGCACTGAATTTGAAATGAAGCTAACTACTGTTGTAATCTAAGATAATCATTCATTTGATGAGTGCGAAACATATATTTGTACAGTGTCTTTCATGAGCAGAGGACATTCTAAAGTACGTCATAACCAATAAATTACTGGTGAAAGAAAGTCATTTTTGCTTTGAGAACACAAATGATAGACAATTTATGCACAACAAAGGGTAACAACCAGCCACCAAGTAAATGAGATAAAACTAGGAATTGTTGGTAACACTCAGCTGATCTCGCAAAAGAGACCAATTCAACTCAAAATTTAAACTCTTTCCTCGGATGCAGCCAGACCTGTTAGGTATTTTCAGCACTTTGTATTTATTTCAGGTTTTTGGTATTCAGTGTTTTGTTTTAATCAAGAAAATTACTTGTTTTGCTTGTTTTGAAGGGATAACTATTGCCTTGGATCCTGCAGTGGTGTTCACACTTTTTAAATCGTGCTTCTGGAATCGTGTACCTCCCAAAATATCATAGTAACTTGCAGTGTGTATTTCTCTTTTAAAATAGTCTCCCATTGTACTGTGATGCTGAAATTTATTTCCTCTGCACGTTCATGAAATTTCCAAAATGAATACATAGAATTGCAACACATTGAAGAAATCATTTGGAGCAGTATATTGACTTGTATTGATATCAGATTTACCACAATTACTCGCCTTAATCCCAGTTTTGTAGTTAATTTGTCTCTGTAAAATAATTTTAACAACAACAGAATCTCCTTCTACACCCTCACTCCAATACTACTGCCCCTGAAAAATAAATTACTGATTTCATCAATGACAGGGTAAGCAGAAGAATTGTTCACTGGTTTCTGCTCGTGTGCTCTGTTAAATCTTGCGGTTGTATTGAATTTTTTTGTTGCCTTCCCACTCAGGTTTAATACATTATCACCTGCATTCTTGATGGTCGTACAGCACAGAAACAGACCCTTCAGTTCAACTCGTCCATGCTAACCAGATATTCTAAATTAACCTGTTCCCATTTTCCAGCATTTGGTCCATATCTCTCTCAGAAACCTTTCCTATTCATATACCCATCCAAATACCTTTTTTAAATGTTGCTTTTGTACCAATCTCCACGACTTCCTCTGACAGCTCGTTCCAGACACACACCATCCTCTGCGTGAAAAACTTGTCCCTTGGGTCCCTTTAAATCTTTCTCCTCTCAGCTTAAACCTATGCTCTCTAGTTTTGGATTCCCCTACCCTGTGGAAAAGACCGTGGCTATTCACCCTATCCATGCCTCTCATGATTTTATAAACTTCTGTAAGGTCACCCCTAGCCTCTGACCCTCCAGGGGAAAATAGCCCCAGCCTATTCAGCCTCTCCCTGTAGCTCAAGCCCTCCAACCCTGGCAACATCGTTGTAAATCTTTTCTGAACCTTTTCAGATTTTACAACATCCTTCCTATAGCAGGGAAACCAAAATTGAATGCAGTATTCCAAAAATGGCCTCACCAATGCCTGTACAGCTGCCGCATTACCTCCCAACTCCTTTACTCAATGCACTGACCAATAAAGACAAGCATACCAAACATTGTCTTTGCTATCGTATCTACCTATGACTGCACTTTCAAGGAAATATTAATTTGCACTCCAAGGTCTCTTTTGTTTGGCAGCACTCTCCAGGATCTTACCGTTAAGTGAAGAAGTCCTTCCCTGATTTGCCTTTTCAAATGCAACGCCTCACGTTTATCTAAATTAAAATCCATCTGCCATTCCTCGGCCCATCTGATCGAGATTCTGTTGTACTCTGAAGTAACATTCTTCGCAGTCCTGTATACTTCCAATTTGGTGTCATCTGCAAAATTACTAACCATACCACCTATATTCACATCCAAATCATTTCTATAAATGACAAAAAGCAGTGGACTCAGCACCGATCATTGTGGCACACTGCTGGTCACAGGCCTGCAGTCTGAAAAGCAACCCTGCACCACCACCCGCTGTCTTCCACCTTTTGAGCCAATTCCAAGTGGCTCGTTCCCCCATTTTCCATGTGCTCTAACCTTGTTAACTACCTTACCATGAGGAACTTTGTCGAACATCTTACTGAAGTCCATACTGATCACTTCGACCTCTCTGCCCTCATCAATCCTCTTCTTTATTTCTTCAAAAAACTCTAGTGAGACACAATTTCCCATGCACAAAGCCATGTTGACTATCCCTAATCAATCCTTACCTTTCCAAATACAACGGCTACTGTACCCAGTATTCCTGGATGGTCTCCCATCTAAGTACTAACTAGGCCTGAGTCTGCTTAGCTTCTGAGATCCGATGAGACTGGGCATTTTCAGACTAGTGTGGTCGTAGGTTTCAGATAACTATATTTAGGGACCAGAAAAAAGTGAGGGCACATGAGCTAGCAGGATTAAATTTTCTTGCTTCACAGAAACATTTCTTGGGCAAGAATTTGGAGTAATATTTTAAGGTTTTTTTGCAAGTTGCATTCCATATATAAAGTATACAATGATTAGTTTTTTATGGTTGCTTTAAAAATAACCCATGTACAAAATATTAGCCTAGTCAGCAAGGTGGTTTTCTGTTATTGCCTTTAGACAAGAAATGCAGTTGGAAAATCTGGTTTTATTTGAACATTTATCTTTGACTGCTTCTGTCTAATTGGTGCAGTACCACTGGGCATCAGAGCCTGTGCCACTGGTTTGCCCTATCAGACATTCATAGCTGCTAATGCAGGCAACAATGATTGAGCACTGCAACCTTTGCCAGTGTTTACATTACATGTACAGTGTTTCTTACTGGCCTGATGCCACAAGCAGATATTCTTTTAGAACTATGCAATCATTCTGAATTTAAGGTACCATATGGATCAGTGCAAGTTGTCTGTTTTCATAACTACCAACAGGACCTCAGCAGAAGCTATCCGAATAGATGCTGAAAATTTCCAACCTTGCTGCAATGCTTCCTTAATGTTGTAGAGGACAAATTGTAAGATAGGGAAACTTGATTGCATCATGATTGGAAGATACTAAATCTGTTTTTCAAAGTGTAAGTAGCACTGAAGAAATTGAATTGTTAGGATTTTGTTAGTTTCATTATTGTAAACATAGTCAGACATAATGATGTGATCAGGTAGAATGAACTTATTTTTATTTTTTTAAGAGACCTGTCATTCTTTTTATGTTACTTCATTCATTTGTTTCTAAAATGAGGAGGGATATTTATGTACAGATAACTAGTTGAGATTCACAACTTAGAAATTTTGAATTTAAAAAGTGATTTAATATTCTGTTTCAACAGCTGGATCAATTAGTTGTGGATTCAGCTAAGGAGAAGAGAGACATGGAACAAAAGCATTCCACTATTCAACAAAAGGTATGTGGACAGATGTGAATTTTTACATATATAAACATCCCACCTCACCTGAAAATGTAAAACAATTCAGATGTCTTACAGTATTTTGTAATATTGCAGCCCACTGCTTGTAAATCAGTGTTACAATGATCAATTAAATACCTTCACTAAGAGCAATATCTCTAATTGTACTATCCCAAAAAGAAACACTAAACTAAATAAAGCCATCGGCTGGCTGTTACTTGTGAATTTCTAGATTTTTATTTTGCTTCTGACTATTGTGAATTTAATCCTTTTGAAATGGACAGTCACCAAAAATGTATCGCAGTTTACTTAATTGAAGCGTTTTTCATTGGCGAAACATTTTTTGGTTAGATACTCATTGAGTTATGCAGCAAAGATACAGGCCCTTTGGTCCGCATAGATATGGTGGGCCAACGAAGGCCAAATGCGTATCTTCCTCTGAAAGTTGTAGAAAACTATAAAATTTTACAGTAATCAAAGTATGTAATGGTAAGGTGATACCCAGTTGGACCAAATACTAGAATTTAAAACTAAAATGACACCGACATAAAATAACTGGACAATATTTAAGATTAAGTCTATTGTAACCTAATTTGGTTTACCGACTGTTGCAATATTTCAGGGGATCAAAATTCTACTAAGTTGGTTTGAATTCAGAAAGTTCCTATATGAAGTGTTGGCCACCTTTATTTTTTAATTAGCTGCTGCATCCTGCTTTTCCCACCCATGATATGCTGTAATCTACTTAAATAGTGAAATCATTTTTATTTTCGTTGTATTTGAGTTCTACAGTTCTAGGCCTCTGGCGTTGTTTTACTAAGCAGTCAAACCGAGAAGACCAGAATAAAAATGGAACATACTGGAAATATTTAGCAGGTCTGGCAACATCTTTGCAAAGAAGAACCGGATTAGCCTTTTAGGTTGATGACCTTTCAACAGAACTGCAGTCAGTTTGGAAAGATTTAGGGTGGTCTTGTGTGGCGCTAAAGGATGTTCAGACTCTGTTTGCAAAGGAATATTACTTTGGTTGGTAAGGTCTTTGCACAGATGTGTAGAAGCAAGTTGATTTTATTTTCCCTACCAAGACTGTGGATTTCACTCCGTTTCGTTCAGTCTAGCTTTCTTGACGTTGCTGAATTGTTGAAGCTTTGTATCCTGTATTCTTTCAGATCATTAGATCATGGGACGTAGGAGTAGGAGTAGAAGGAGGTCATTCAGCCCATCATGTTTACTCCACTGTTCGGTGAGATCGTGGCTGATCTGATAAAGCTCAAGTTCACTTTTCTGCCTTTTTCCCCATAACCCTTGATGCCCTTACTGATTAAAAATCTGTAAATCTGCGAAAGTACTAATAGAAAGGGGAACAACTTTTTCCTGCATGAGAATAGAACTGTTTGGTTGGCAAGTGCATTGTGATTTTGATAGCCATTGCCATGGAGAGTGCACCAGCTAGATAGCGATTGACAACCCCCCCACCCCCTACCAAATCTACCAGCCCAAAAATACATGAGGCATGAAATATCTAGCCAACGGTTGAAGTACCACTTTATCCATTAATTTTCAGGACTCTGTTTTGTTTCAGTTAGTTATGAACCTAAGTCCTGATGAAGGGCCAGTGGTCTTGAAACATAAACTATGTTTCCTCTCCACAGATGCTACCAGACCTGCTGAATTTCTCCAGCACTTTGTTTTAGTTTGTTCGTTTCATTCAATTAATACTAATAAGTGACCACCTGACAAAGGAGCAGTGCTCGGAAAGCTTTTTGGTTTCAAATAAACCTGTTGGACTGTAACCTGGTGTTGAATGACTTTGGACTTTGTCTACCCCAGTCCAACACCGGCACCTCCACATGACTGAGTTTCCATGTCAGTACATGTCACGAGTACAAAACTTCTCTTAATTTGGCACAGCAGTGCTAAATTAGACACCTCAGTGGTGGGGTTTACAAAGACGGTTCACATCGGAATGAAAACATTTAATATTGAAAGTATAGATGGTGCACTTGTGAGGTTAAAGTATTTCTGAAGAAGGGTCTAGGCCCGAAACGTCAGCCTTCCTGCTCCTCTGATGCTGCTTGGCCTGCTGCGTTCATCCAGCTCTACACCTTGTTATCTGAGATTCTCCAGCGTCTGCAGTTCCTACTATCTCTGATTACTTTTAGCTTCTTGGTGAAGAATGATTTTTGTGGTGTTTGTCCCTCTGTAATGTAGAAGATGATGAGTTTGTTATCTTTTTCAAGAACTGTGAAGCGTATTATCAGAGTTGCCACTGTTAGGGAGGGATTTCCAGGATTTTGACCTAACAATGATGAAGGAAAAGAATAGTGTCCAAGTCTCCAAGTCACAATGGTGTATTACTTGGAGAGACCCTGAGACATGGCTGTCCCTGTTACCTTTATCGTTTTCAAGAGCAGATGTCGTGGATTTAGGAGGAAATCCTTGCTGGTTTATTCTAGTGCATCTTCTAGGTTGCGTACACAGTAGCAGCATGTCCAACTGGTGGACAGAGAGTGAATGTCAAAGATGGATGTCAAAGTCGGGTGCTAATCAAGAGAGCTCCTTTATCTTGGATAGTGTCTTGAGTTATTAAAACTGCACTCATTCAAGCAAATGCAGAGAATTCCATGATGCTCCTGACTTGTGCTTTGATAGTGAAAAGACTTGGAGAGGTAGGCCCCTTGCTACAAAATACCTAGCTTCTGACCTGCTCTTGTAGTCACAATATGTGTAAAGACACCTTTTAAATTTATTTTTGACCGTGTGCACAAGAAAGATGGTGCTTCAAACTAAGGAGACTCTGCAGAGGTATGGCTGTGGTTTTTAAGTGTGTACTGGAACACTTTGAGTTCTGTGCAAATGTTGCATTTTCCTGGAACAGCAAGAGCAGAATCAGGCACCACAAGGCCGGTTCAGAACTAAAGAAAAACTGCTTGATAGGAGCCAATCCGAACATTGCTATCTTGAAGATCATGATTTGTGTGAAGACAGTACAGTAGAGAATTATGTAGCCTGAAAGAGAGTGCATCAAAATATTACTTCTCATCTGCTGTGTCTCACTTGTGTGGAGGTGATAGCTTCAATAATAGCTAGCTATCTTCTACATCCTATTCTCTGTAAATCTCCTCTTGTAGGAGGAATAAAATACTTTTGAAAATAGTGAAAAGATGAATTCTTAACCAGTGAATGAAAGAGAGCTAACAACAAGTTGTGCAAACAACTTTGTGTCAGTGACAAAGAACTAAAAAGGAATTAAAAGGAAGAGAAAGAAAGCAGCTCAGCAAATCCTGTGCTCTGTACTGATGCTGTTGAACTGTTTCCTCTTTTTGCATTTTTCCTTGATATTCAAGGAATAAATTGTGGAGCTACAAAGCAATTGCAGTTTCCTAATTGTAATTGGTTAAAGCAACATTTGTTTGTAATAAACAGTTATTTTCCTATTCAGTGCAGCAACCTTTTTAATTCGATCTTTTACCCCGAGTTCATCAGTCAGGTAAATTGGGGACTTTGGAAAGTACGGTTAAACCTTTTTCACACTCATGGTGTCTCTCTGGGGATAGTGGGATTGAATTTGTCAGTGCAGTACCCCAGTGAGCTGTGGTATGTGGTAGCTGGTTGAGAAGTGCCCTCTTGATTCTCAATTTCTCTTATTTCACCAGGGTACCTTTTGTGTAACACATTGCTGCTTTTATACCGAGCAATGTCACTCTAAAGTCTCCTCTAAAATTCAGTTTTTCTTTTATTCATGTTTGGATTAATGTTGTAAAGGTAAAAGGCAAAATCGCCATAGTTCTACTGGACTGGATGGCTCTGTCTCATTAGAGAGACAACTCTCTGGTTTAACCTGACAGTTGCCATGCCTCAGGTGAGGGGAGAGGTTGAAAAGGAGAGTCCTTCACAGTAACCTTAGCCAGTGCAGGAATTGAACCTATGCTGTTGGCATCACTGCATCACAAACCAGCTGTCCAGCCAACTAAGGTAACAGATCTCCTCATGGAATCATCGAAATTTACATTACAGCAGGAAGTTATTTGACCTGACGTGTTTATGCCTGCTCTAGAAAAGCTAGCCAGCTACTTCCATTCTCCAGTTCGATCTCTGTGGCCCTCGAAATTCATCACCTTTTAAAATCTATATCCAGCACTCTCTTGAAACCTTGTATGGAATCTACCTCCTACGCTCTGATGTGCAGCGCATTCCAAATCCTAACAGCTCTCCAAGTAAAGAAATTTCTCCTCCTCTCACTGTTAGGTCTTGCTGACAATCTTGGAATGGTGCTCTCCCTAGTTACTGGCATATCAACTAACGGAAACAGAATATTCTTCTTTACCCAGTCAAAATTGTTCATAATTTTGAATATCTCAATAAGATTACCTCTTATTCAATTCTGCTTCAAGGAGAGTAAGCCCCATTTCTCTAATCTTCCCTTGTACCTAAAATTCCTCATTACCAGAATAATGCCAACACATTTCTTTTGCACTGTGTCCAGGGCTTTAACTTCCATCCTTAAATAAGGTGACCAGAACTGAACACACTATTTCAAATATAGAGATAAGAAGGTGTAGAGCTGGATAAACACAGCAGGCCAAGCAGCATCAGAGGAGCAGGAAGGCTGACGTTTCGCGCCTAGACCCTTCATCAGAAATGGGGGGGAGGGGGCGGCTCTGAAATAAATAGGGAGTGGGGGGGGGAGGCGGACAGAAGATGGATAGAGGAGAAGATAGGTGGAGAGGAGACAGACAAGTCAAAGAGGCGGGGATGGAGCCAGAGAGGGTGAGTGCAAGTGGGGAGGTAGGGAGGAGATAGGTCAGTCCAGGGAGGGCGGACAGGTCAAGGGGGCAGGATGAGGTTAGTAGGTAGGAAATGGGGGTGCGGCTTGAGGTGGGAGGAGGGGATAGGTGAGAGTAAGAACAGGTTAGGGAGGCGGGGACGAGCTGGGCTGGTTTTGGGATGCGGTAGGGGGAAGGGAGATTTTGAAGCTTGTGAAATCCACATTGATACCATTGGGCTGCAGGGTTCCCAAGCGGAATATGAGGTGCTGTTCCTACAACCTTCGGGTGGCATCGTTGTGGCATTGCAGGAGGCCCAGGATGGACATGTCGTCTGAGGAATGGGAGGGGGAGTTGAAATGGTTCGTGGCTGGGAGGTGCAGTTGTTTATTGCGAACAGAGCGTAGGTGTTCTGCAAAGCGGCCCCCAAGCCTCCACTTGGTTTCCCCGATGTAGAGGAGGCCACAAAGGGAACAGCGGATGCAATATACCACATTAGCAGAGGTGCAGGTGAACATCTGGTTGACGTGGAAAGTCGTCTTGGGGCCTGGGATTGGGGTGAGGGAGGAGGTGTGGGGGCAGGTGTAGCACTTCCTGAGGTTGCAGGGAAAAGTGCTGGGTGTGGTGGGGCTGGAGGGGAGTCTGGAGTGGACAAGGGAGTCACGGAGAGAGTGTTCCCTCCGGAAAGTAGACAAGGGTAGGGAGGGAATATGTCTTTGGTGGTGGGGTCGGATTGCAGATGGCGGAAGTGTCGGAGGATGATGCATTGGCTCCGGAGGTCGGTGGGTTGGTACTTGACAACGAGGGGGGTTCCTTTTTGGTTGCTATTGCGAGGATGGGGTGTGAGGGATGAGATGTGGGAGACACGGTTGAGGGCGTTCTCAAACTCCGCGGAGGGGATGTTGCGGTCCTTGAAGAACAAGGACATCTGAGATGTACGGGAGTAGAATGCCTCATCCTGGGAGCAGATGTGGCGGAGGTGAAGGAATTGGGAATAGGGTATGGCATTTTTGCAGAAAGGTGGGTGGGAGGTGGTGTGTTCTAGGAGTTGGTGGGCTTGAAATGGATGTTGGTTTCTAGGTGATTGCCCGAGATGGAGACAGATGGGTCCAGGAAGGTGAGAGAGGTGTTAGAGATGGTCCACCTCCACTGACACCCTCATCCGCTTAGTCGAACTCGTCCTCACCCTCAACAACTTCTCTTTCAATTCCTCCCACTTCCTACAGACAAAGGGGGTGGCCATGGGTACCTGCATGGGCCCAAGCTATGCCTGCCTCTTTGTAGGTTACGTGGAACAATCCCTCTTCCGTACCTACACTGGCCCTCAACCCCACCTCTTCCTCCGTTACATTGATGACTGTATCGGCGCTGCCTCGTGCTCCCACAAGGAGCTCGAACAGTTCATCCACTTCACCAACACCTTCCACCCCAACCTGAAGTTCACCTGGACCATGTCTAACACCTCTCTCTCCTTCCTGGACCTCTCTGTCTCCATCTCGGGCAATCACCTAGAAACCGATATCCATTTCAAGCCCACCGACTCCCACAGCTAGTTAGAATACACCACCTCCCACCCACCTTCCTGCAAAAATGCCATCCCCTATTGCCAATTCCTTCGCCTCTGCCTCATCTGTTCCCAGGATGAGACATTCTCCTCCTGTACATCTCAGATGTTCTCGTTCTTCAAGGACCGCAACATCCCCCCGCCCCCGCGGTGGTTGAGAACGCCCTCAACCGTGTCTCCCGCATTTCCCGCAACTCATCCCTCACACCCCGTTCCCGCAATAACAACCAAAAAAGAATCCCCCCTCGTCCTCAAGTACCACCCCACCAACCTCCAGATCCAACGAATCATCCTCCGACACTTCCGCCATCTGCAAGCCGACCCCACCACCAAAGACATTTTTCCCTCCCCACCCTTGTCTGCTTTCCGGAGGGAACGCTCTCTCCGTGACTCCCTTGTCTGCTCCACACTCCCCTCCAGCCCCACTACACCCGGCACTTTTCCCTGCAACCGCAGGAAGTGCTACACCTGCCCTTACACCTCTTCCCTCACCCCCATCCCAGGCCCCAAGAAGACTTTCCACATCAAGCAGATGTTCACCTGCACATCTGCTAATGTGGTATACTGCATCCGCTGTACCAGTTGTGGCCTCTCTCCATCGGGGAAACCAAGTGGAGGCTTGGAGACCGCTTTGCAGAACACCTGCGCTCGGTTCGCAATAAACAACTGCACCTCCCAATCGCGAACCATTTCAACTCCCCTTCCTATTCCTCAGACGACATGTCCATCCTGGGCCTCCTGCAGTGCCACAACAATGCCACCCGAAGGTTGTAGGAACAGCACCTCATATTCCGCTTTGATACCATTGGGCTGCAGGGTTCCATGTGGATTTCACAAGCTTCAAAATCTCCCTTCCCCCTACCGCATCCCAAAACCAGCCCAGCTTGTCCCCGCCTCCCTAACCTGTTCTTCCTCTCACCTGTCCCCTCTCCCACCTCAAGCTGCACCCCCATTTCCTACCTACTAACCTCATCCTGCCCCCTTGACCTGTCCATCCTCCCTGGACTGACCTATCTCCTCCCTACCTCCCCACCGACACTCACCTTTACTGGCTCCATCCCCGCATTCTTGACTTGTCTGTCTCCTCTCCACCTATCTTCTCCTCTATCCATCTTCTGTCCGCCTCCCCCTCTGTCCCTATTTATTTCAAAACCTCCTTCCCCTCCCCCATTTCTGATGAAGGGTCTAGGTGCGAAACGTCAACCTTCCTGCTCCTCTGATGCTGCTTGGCCTGCTGTGTTTATCCAGCTCTACACCTTGTTATCTCGGATTCTCCAGCATCTGCGGTTCCTATTATCTCTGATACACCAATTCAAATCTGGTCTGACCAATGATTTTTAGAGGAGTAGCATGATTTCTTGCTTTTATACATTATGTCTCTATTTATAAGGATTGTATAAGCCTTCTTAACAACTGTTTCAACTGAGCTGGCCACCGTCAGAGATTTATGCATGTGAAACCCCGGTCTCTCTGCTCCTGTACTCCACTCAAAGTTGAACCACTGAACCTGTTTTGTCTCTTTGTTTATTCTACCAAACTGCATTACCTCTTCTCTGCATTGAAATTCTTCTGCTAGGTTCCTGCCCCTTTGATCAACTCGTCAATGTCCATCTCAAGTCGCTCAGCATCATCCTCACATTTCACTTTTCTCCCTAGGCTTAGTATCATTCACAAATTTAGAGATTTTGCCCTCAACATCCATGTCCAAATTGTTCATATAAATCAGAAAGGGCAAGGGACAATTCTGATCCCTAGGGAACACCACTTTCAACTCTACTCCAGTCTGCGAAATGTCTATATCTACCCTCTGTTCCCATCTTTTAGCTAACTTCTAATCTATGCTGTCAAGAACCCTTCAATCCTGAACATTTCTAATTTGCTAACCAACCTGTCGTATGGCACCGTATCAAATGTTTTCTGAAAGTCTAAACAGTATAACCCTCCTTCGGTGCATGTGTCTCCTGGTCAAAGAACTCAATTATATTTATCAAACATGCTGTTGACAATCATGTTTAATGTCTAGTATTAACTTATTTTCCTCTGTGTACTTTTATCTTATTCTGTATTATGGCCTCCATCTGTTGATAAGCTGACAGGTCTGCAGTTTCCTGGTTTATTCATTGCCCCTTTTTCTTAAGTAATGACATCCCTGAAAAATGTCTGTTAATGGCTCTGTAGTTTCTATCTCTCCCTCTCTCTCTCTCTCTCCCTCTCTCTCTCTCTCTCTCCCTCTCTCTCTCTCTCTCTCCCCCTCTCCCTCTCCCTCTCTCTCTCCCTCTCCCTCTCTCTCTCCCTCTCCCTCTCTCTCTCTCTCTCCCTCTCTCTCTCTCTCTGTCTCTCTCTCTCTCTGTCTCTCTGCCTCTGTCTCAGTCTCTCTCTGTCTCTCTGTTTCTATTTCTCTCTCTCTCCCCCTCTCTCTCTCCCTCTCTCTCCCCCCCTTCTCTCTTTCTATTTCTATTTCTATTTCTATTTCTCTCTATCTATTTCTCTCTCTATTTGTCTCTATTTCTCTCTCTATCTATCTGTCTCTCTCTGTTTCTCTGTTTTTCTCTCTGTCTCTCTTTCTTTCTTTCTTTCTCTCTCTCTCTGTTTATCTATCTCTCTCTCTTTCCCTCTTTCCCTCCCTCTCTTTCTCTTTCTTTCTCTTTCTCTCTGTCTCTCTCTCTCTGTCTTTCTCTCTCTCTCTCTCTGTTTCCCTTTCTCTCTGTTTCTCTCTCTCTCTCTGTTTCTATTTCTCTTTTTCTCTGTCTTTCTTTCTTTCTCTCTCTCTGTTTCTGTCTCTTTCTTTCTTTCTTTCTCTCTCTCTCTGTTTCTCTCTCTCTCTGTTTCTCTCTCTCTTTCTGTTTCTCTCTCTCTGTTTCTGTTTCTCTCTCTCTGTTTCTCTGTCTCTCTCTCTCTGTTTCTGTCTCTCTCTGTTTCTCTGTCTCTCTCTGTTTCTCTCTCTGTTTCTCTGTCTCTCTCTGTTTCTCTGTCTCTCTCTGTTTCTCCGTCTCTCTCTCTTTCCGTCTCTCTCTTTCCGTCTCTCTCTCTCTCTTTCCGTCTCTCTCTCTTTCTTTCCGTCTCTCTCTCTTTCTTTCCGTCTCTCTCTCTTTCTTTCTGTCTCTCTCTCTTTCTTTC
>JAHRHZ010000017.1:20256150-20284572 GCA_024137785.1 Ginglymostoma cirratum | reverse complement strand
CTTTCTCTCCTTTCTCTCTTTCTCTCCTTTCTCTCTTTCTCTCCTTTCTTTCTTTCTCTTCTGTCTTTCTGTCTGTCTTTCTGTCTGTCTTTCTGTCTGTCTTTCTGTCTGTCTTTCTTTCTCCCTCTCTCTCTCTCCCTATCTATCCCTACCTATCTGTCTGTTTATCTGTCTCCCTCTATCCTGCTCGGCAATCTGGCCATTGTCACCATTTCTGAATTAGGTAAAGACAGAAGCAAAGTACTCATCTGTTATACCCTTTGCTTCAGTGAGTAGCTTACCCTGCTTGTTCCTCATAAGCTCCACTCTATCCTTCAGTTTATTTCTAGTGGCTATGTATCTAGCTTGGACCTTCTTCATCTCTGTTTTGAAAGTCTCCCAATTTTCATCCACCAAAATGCATTCCCAATCAACCTGCTGCAGTTCAACTTTTAGATCTGCCAAATCTGCCCTTTTCCAGTCTGGGATCTTATTCTTTTCTGATTTTAACCTTTTCCAATTTAATGTTGAACCTTATGATTGATATTTCCCACATGCGCCCTCACTCTGACGTTCTCTTTTTGGCCTACCTTTTCCCCGGGACCAGATCCAGCATATCTCCTCCCTCCCTAGAAATGTACTGTTCCAAAAAGTTCTCCTGCACGCATTTGTAGAAATTTCTTCCCTTCAATGACCCAGACTTTTTTTTTTCCCCAGTCTACCCTAGGGTAATTCAAATCACCAACTATCACAACTTCATTTGGCCTTTAGATTAAAATAACCTGCAAACAAATGCACTCTTCTACTTCCCCCCCACTATTTGGAGGTCTGTAATAAATACCCGAGATGGTCACTGCTCTCTTCCTAATCTTGCCTCCAACCATTTGATTATAATTCAGAAACCACATCTCGTTATTGAGGTGTTAATGAGATCTGGAATCAAGTGGTCCTGCTGGGAGCTAAGCTGACTTTTGATGCTCGGTTTACTATTGAGTTTTGTTTTAAAATGCTGTTGGTGACATCTTTCATCTCTTTGATTTGAGAGTAGGGCAGTAACACACCAGGTTGGATATGTTATGCTTTTGCCGAATACGATATATCTGAACAATGTTTCATTTGGTTGGGTAGGTCCGAGTATTACAACTGTACTGGGAGAGCCTGGCGAGTTTTGGCTAATTCTGGAGCACAAATCTTCAGGCTGTTTTTGGGGCCCATAGCCCTTGTTGTATTCATCTGATTATGTAGGCATGATGCTATGACTGAGCCTAACCATTGACTTATTAACAGCCTAAAAGTTGTTCGGGAGAGATCTAACTCTTCATAATCAACCCTGATCTTGGCCACATGCAAGAACCATTGTAGGTGTTTATGCTCCAAATCTAGAAATTCCTATAATAAGTACTACGCCTACTTTCTTGCTGCAGCTAGGGCTACAGTATATTTACATTTACCCATGCAGCCGTCACAAGGGGTATCCCTTTCTATTGGAAAATCGTGATCTGGATACGAAAGGTACTTAGAATCCCTTTTTGGATTCTGTGTCTTAGACTCGCCTTACAAAATTGTTGCGTTTTACAAAGAATGTTTATATTTTTCCTCTGCAGAATAGTTTCCTCATTTTGAACCTCCTTTGGATTCTTGCTCTTTGCCATTATAGTGCCTCCAACTTCCTTCCATTGCATATAATTTGCATCAAATACTATGCAATTCATGTGGTTCTCAACACTTGTTCTGTTCAATGTGCCCATTTTCAGTAAACTTTTACTTGCACAATAGTCAGTAATGTGTTTTCTTTTTATCCCCCTTTTTCTTAAATGCTAATCATAGGCTGCTGTTCAGGTAAGTTACAGAATATGTATGTCTACTAATGGTTGCCACTAGATGATGTAACAGTAATCTTACTGATCCTATTAGTAACTTTAGACCTTTGCTGAACTCTGTCTACTTTCTGGCTTTAGTCTGATTTGGATACATATTTGTAGTTACTACTTTGTCTTCAATTTAGATCTGCTGTTGCTGCAAGAAATGTTATTGGCCCTTGCCCAGGACCTTGACTTCTTAAGTAACCGTGCATAAAAATATTTATCTTCAATACCAGATAGGTGTATATACACAACTAGTTGTTTGCAGAGGTCAAAAAAATTTTACAAGCATTATTTTTTTTTTTTTAAAATCATACTGGGAATAAATGTTATACTCGAACCTCATCCCAAATCATGGCACTCTTCCTTGACATGCTGCAGGATGTTACTGGAATTTTTAAACACTCAATGGGCACTAAATGTGCATTCTTCAAAGATAACTGCTAATAACTGTATTTTGTTTTTGATGCATAATGCTGAATCATTTGTTAGTTTATTTTTTAATGACGAAGTGTGTAAAAACAGTATTGATAAGCAATATGTAATAAACAAAGAGTCTTGAATGATGTAGGTTGTGGCGAGATATCTGAGAGAATAGCATGAGAAGTCCAGCAAGGCCAGTCTTGATCTAGGTGCAACAAGATGCATTTCCTAACAGAGTTCTGGGTGTCGAGTTGAGATTCTCGTGAGGGTGTGGTGAGGTACTTATTAATGGGAATTGTGGTACATTATCCCCTTCACGAGCACAGAATCATGCCTCATTAATATGCAGGTTCCTATTTTACTACATGCTGAATAGCAACTAGATATAACAATCAGAGCAGATACCTGGCAACTCAAGCTTCCCACTTTCTCTTCCAGACCTTCATCTTGGACAATTGGAACCAATATCTCAGGACATGTGCCATGAGTAGTGGCTGCAGATGGCCACTGTTCATCTCCGTGCCATCATGACATATCTCCGAACCACTTAGAATATGCTTCTGCATTTCACTGCTGCAATCTGAGTACATCAGGACCTCTCATTGCAGTGCTGATGCAAGAACAGTATGTTTGGACAAGCACCCAGCTCACTGGACCAGGCTGCATCTCTGCTGTGGTCCCTTGCTCTCCTAGTGTTCACTCACCTCTCATCTGTTTGGATGCTCGAAGCATTTTTTGCATTGCCTTGTCTTGCCTTACAACACAGGCACAAAACCAAGCAGGTCCTCATAATCGTCAGTAATTATCAGCCAAGAGGCGGACATGTTGCAGTACAGCACCACACTATATCTGTGTGACACTTCCTTCATGTGTCAGCAGCTGACATGGCAAACACATTACATGTGCATCGCTCAAATGGTGATTTGCCTCTAAGTCCAGGGGAGGAGTGCTCAGTCACATCAACGGAAACAACCTTTAGTCAGGGGGTCTCAGCACAGTAAGTCAATGGCGGTCTCTGTCAGGTGGTCACTTGGGGCAGTCAGAGTCAAGGCTCCTTCCTTGTATGGAGTGAGCAGCCAATTTTCAGGCACCCCACCACCCTTGCTTGCTCTTTGTGCCCTAATATGGGATGTTTTTTCTGGAATGAGACAAAGGGAGGCATTGAATGAGATACAAGTGGTTGGCACAGCAGTTAGTGCGAGTGAATCCTTCAAGACCTTACCCCTCCCCTATCTGTAATTTCCTGCAACTCTATTAACCTTGTAGGATAGCCATGATGTGGAGGTGCTGGAGGTAATGTGATGTGGAGGCAACTTTAATCAGTTAAAGGTTTTAATTGATTAATACGTATATGTAAATCCTCGAATTCCTTTTGAAGTTACTGTCCTGAGAGTTTTCAGTCTAAAGAAGAGGTGACCTTTCCGCTTAGACAATACATGTTAGGTGTGAGGATTTGTTTCGAATCAGTTTGTTTTTTATTTGGAGTTAGACTTGTTTTATTTCTAAAGTAGGAATTTACAAAACGCCACATTGTCTCGAAATTGTGTGCTTTTTGAGCAAAATAGAACGTATCTGCAAATACGAAGTCATCCTATAGATTTGTGTGTGTGAGAGAGCGAGTGCATGTGCCACGCAAGAGGAAGAAGGACCAACGCTATACACTAGATACACTGATGACATTTTCTTCCTTTGAACTCGTGGCGACGAATCACTGAAACAGCTACATAGTGATATCAACAAGTTTCATCCTACCATCAGACTACTCTTTAGAATCAGTCTCATTCTTGGACACACGCATTTCCATTAGGGACAGACACCTCAGTACCTCACTCTACTGCAAGCCCACGGATAACCTCACAATGCTGCACTTCTGTAGCTTCCACGCCAAACATAGTAAAACAGCCATCCCCTATAGAAAAGCCCTATGCATACACAGATCTGTTCAGATGAGGAGGAGCGAGATGGACACCTGGAAGGTATTGAAGGACGCCCTCGTGGAAACAGGACACGATGCTCAACTCATCGATCGCCAGATCTGACATGTCACAGTGAAAACCTGTAATGACCTCCTCAGAAGACAGTCACAGGGTATGTCTGATTGGATACCCTTCATCATCCAGTACTTTCTGTGGCGGAGAAACTTTACCACGTTCTTTGCAGCCTTCAACACATAATCGATGATGATGAGCACCTCGCCAAGATCTTCCCCATGCCTCCACTTGTTGCCTTCAAACAACCACCAAACCTTAAACAGACCATTTTGCAGCAAACTACCCAGCCTCCAGGACAACGTCGACCGCAACCCTATACAACCCTGTCGTGGTAACCTCTACAAGACATGTCAGATCTTCGACATGGGCACTACCGTCACACGTGGGAACACCACCCACCATGTGCACAGTAGATACTCATGTGACTTGGCCAATGTTGTCTATCTCATACGCTGCAGGCAAGGATGCCCCAAGGCATGGTACTTTGGTGAAACCATGTAGATGCTACAACAACAGATGAATGAACACCGCACAACAATTGCCAAACAGGAATGTTCCTTCCCAGCGGGAGAATGCTTCAGCGGTCAAGGACATTTGGCCTCGGATCTTTGTGTAAATGTCCTCCAAGGCAGACTTCAGGATACACAACACTGCAGAGCCACCGAGTTCCTCCCTTCCTTCCTTCCCTCCCTTCCTTGCTTCCTTCCTGCCTGCCTTCCATCCGTCCGTCCGTCCGTCCGTCCTGGCATGCCGCCCCGATACTGCCTTGTGTGATGCGCTGTTTGAAGCCGCTGTGAGGTTCCTGTGAAGCACTGAATGGTCGTACGTTGAAGGTTTCGACATAAACATGAGAGATTGATACAGTTTTCAAACAATTTATCTGAATGCTTTACATATCTCATGTGAAGCATATATGACAACATAATTTACTTAATTTAAGCATCAAACGTGTGCTTTTCCTTTCAGCTATTTGAGAGCCTCATTGTCTATTAAAATGTTTTAGTAGCAAATGAAACTGCGTTACAAGGCATCAGTTCATTAACAACTCAATGTGTTCATGATCGCGTCAGCTGGCTGATACCAGCTGACAGCTTTCATTTGTGAGGAAGGAGTCGAAACTCTAGACCTGACTGGTGAATGCAATGAGGCAGACGTCGTGAACAGAAGAATCTTGCCTCATTTACACAAATATCTAGTTATTTATCAATAAGTCAAAGGAAAAAAGTATGGCCCAAATTTCAACGAAACCGACTGTATTTACAAACATAGTGATAGTCAATATTGAGTATAAATTCTGAGCTGTAGATTCAACAGTCAACACAAACTGTCAACTTATCAAGTCGGTGCAAGAAAATTTGCTGTGTTTCACTGGAATACAGAGTTTTGACAACTGTAAGGAGCTGTTGCAATGAGATTCTTCAGGTTTCGTTACATATTATATATGGTAAGTTGCCTTTATGAAATATGTTTATAAATGAATGAGTAGTTTTAGCAAGTATCTTTCAAGAAGTTTGCAAATCCATAGAATTTCAGTTCAGTGACCACAACTCCTCATTATGGCGGTATTACATTTAATTACTTATTATTACTTTATTACTTATAAAACATTACATGCTTTCTAAGAACATTTTCAGCTCTCTGTTACAATGAGTCACTTTTTATATGGCTGTGGTCCTAAATCTTCCAAAGATAGAAAATTCTGGAAACACTCAGAAGGTCAAGAGCATCTTTGAAGAGAGAAACAAAATTAATGTTTGCTGGTAATCATTAATTATACCAAGTCTTATTCTATGATTTAAGACCACATAAATTTGCTTTGAAATTTGGTATAGTCTAATACAGAAAGTTCTACCCTGAATTGGTAAGGGACTGTAGAAAAAGCAACTACTTAGTTCAAGGGCAGATATATCATTACCAATCTTAACTATAAATTCCAATCTTGCTTGACCTTGCCCGCTTTCTAGAGGAAATGCTACATTATTTAAAACAGAGTGTGCTAGCACTTTAAGCAATATACATTGGGCCATTGGTATTACTCTCATGCCTGGAAGTTCTTAATGATTGATGAAATGCATTATGTTTCAAGAATACCAAGGAATCTTGTGAAATAGTAATGAAGTCGTGGTTAGAATTAAATGAGATGATAATGAGTTTTTGACGACTTGATTCTTATGGAAATGACCGAAACTGATAATTTTACCAATTTTCTCCAGACAATGTGCCTAAATTGTTGTTCTATGTGAGATCAGGTTTATTCTACATGAATAACTAGATGTTGCAATATTCATGACAGAAGTCATATCCTCTGCATTATTAAATTTTTATTCAGCATTATCTAAAGACTAGGAGATGAACTGTCACTGCTTATTATACTTGAACCATTCATTCATCCTAGCTCATCACCTGCTCCCCAACTTCCGTTCCTCAGTCTAGTGTTTGCTAATCTGGCCACATTGTCTTTTTTTTCTGCCTTGTTGATGTGCGCATTGTCCATTTTCCCTTGTCAAGAATGTTTTTGTTCTCTATCACCGATTTAAGTATTAGGTTTCATTTCTGATTTGCAACTAAATTCTCAGGGCTCCTTACTGTAGTCTTTACAATTGGCTTTTGTGACCCTGTTACAGTTCACATCTGAATCTCCACTGTCTCCTGTGTGTGGTTCACTTCCATAATACTACCCTTGTCTGATTTACATTCTTAACAGTTTTCCAATCCAGATATCAAGTCTATTGCAACAATTTCTCCTCACTTTTTTTTTTTTTGCAGATTCCTTTGCAGTGCTGTTATTTGGCAATATGGGAAAGATGGGTCAGTTTCCCAATCTTAGAGTGACATCTAGCTTTACTTCCTAACTTTTTTTCTTTCAGCTCCATGGAACTATTGATAGACTGTCCACTATCTGTCTTAATTTAGGACCCAGAAGAGCAAAGCTTTTTATCTCATTATTCAGCAAATCTAGAGACTCTTTTTGTTGCCCATTAATACTTCTGTGCATTTGGGCTTGACTCTAGTCAGCTCCCCTCTTTTACTACTACCAGTGTTCTTTTCTTCCATTTCGGCATCTTCAGCACTTGCTACTGAAATGCGAGTTGATAACAACATGCCACGTTTTTTACTGGTCATTAAATTGCCACCTATCCTCCCAAAAACTGCAACTTATTCAGAATGCTGCAGCTTCAAAGCCCTTCAGACTGTATTGTCCTCATCATCCTCAACCTTGTTAAGTTTCTTTTGCTCTCAATAGCATAACAAATGGATTTCAATGTCTAAATTTTGTAATTTGTCCATGTTATGGCCCCACCTTACTCAACATTCTCTTGCAGACACATACAAATGTACACATGAACTATAATTTTATGCCTAATTTCTGACTTGTATCTGGGGAGGCAGTGGCCTAGTGGTATTATCACTAGACTGTTAATCTAGAGAACCTGGTAATGTTCTGGTAACCTGGGTTCGAATCCCACTATGGCAGAATTTGCAATCAACAGAAATCTGGAATGGAGAGTCTAATTATAACGATGAAACCAACATTCATTGTTGGGAAAACCCATCTGGTTTGCTAATGTCGTATAGGGAAGGAAACTGTCATCCTTACCTAATCTGGCCTGCGAGTGACTCTAGACTCACAGCAATGTGGTTAACTCTTAACTACCCTCTTGGTAATTAGGGATGGGCAGTAAAAGCTAGCCTAGCCAACAGCACCCACAATCCCAAGAATGAATATTTTAAAAGGTTTTCAAAAAGCGCTAAATTTAATTGTCAATCATACTAAATGTCCAGAATTCTTGTGCCATAAAGAACGTAGGAGTAAGAATTCCTATCACATGTTACTACATGATTTCGATTCATGGATTCAGAGTATGCATTTGAAATGTTACAGCGCTTCTGCTCTATTGCAGATGTAGATTGATTTGAGCATTTACAGCACTTAGTTTCTTGCAATTTTCATAAATGATTCTGAATCTGTGCATGTATGTCTATCACATAGCTTTCCGCACACTAGCCCTTCATCTTTCGTACCCACTTGTCATCTTTTTCTACCTTGCTATCATGTTTTAATCTCTTTAGCGTAGCTTCTTAAATTTAAGTATTTTAAACTTAAGTGCGTGCATGTTTCAGTCCAAATAAATTACAATGCCTTTTGATCTGCTACCCACTTTGGTTCTTGATGCTGTTGCATTTATGTGATAGGATCAGTTTATAAATACAAAAAATGACTTTAGCCAAATATGTATTTTGCTTGAATTTCATTTTGAGCATACACAACCAGAAAAAGTAGTATCAAGCAGTGACAACCTTGCACCCGGTAGGGGTGACATAAATGTACATTGACCTTGTGTTTATGTCCTGTAGAGATGGACACCACCTTGTTCGTTGTTGGTGGCATCCATGCCGCAAAAATTATTAGTTCCATATGTCATCATTTTATGAAAGTTATCTTGTGAGCAGTTGTCACACTGAGCACACCACTTCATCCTGCTTTCATCTTATGCTTACAATACAGCTGAACCAGTCTGCCACGGTAATGGTAGAAGTAAGAAACATATGATACTCCACTGTTAGCATGATGTGTAACTTGAAACTACAACTAATATGGGAAAAAAAATGGTAGGCTACTCGGTGAGCTCTTTCACATTCAGTTTCAAATGCTATGACTCAAAAAGTCATATGAATGGGGGGGCGTGGGGCAAGAGTTTACCAAGTTTATTTGGGGAAAAAGATCTGTTAGTTACACTAATTGTCAATAAAGGAAAAAAAGTTGAGATATATAAAGCAAGTACTTCTGGCAAGAATTCCAAAGCAGAGACATTGGACTCAACGTTAATTCTTTCTCTCTCCACAGATACAGCTGGATCTGTTGAGTTTCTCTGGTACTTTGTTTTATTTCAGATTTCCAGCATCTGCACAACTTTTGCTTTTGTTCAAGTATTTTACATGCGAGGCCACAGTGCTCCATTTTTGCTTCATAAAAAATTATTATACTTCAGTGAAAATCTTTTTGTACCAAATGGAAATCAGATTTATTATAGTTAGGTTGGCATTGTTGGTTATGAAGTTGGTGATCATTTACAGTCTAAGAAACGCAAAGTTACAACATTCATAAAGTGAAATTACAATAGATGATTATGTAATATTTCACTATCAATGCTTTTCAAATGCACTTTTGTAGATTTATAGGATGACCGTACTACAAACATTTAAGTTTAACTGTTGCTTGCAACTAACTTCTTTTGATGTCAAGTAATTGTTGCGCTTATATTCAGTTTCAAATTATATGTTTTAGGATTTCTCCAGCGATGATCCCAAGATAGAATTTAACATTGATGCTGCTAATGGTGTAGTCATGGAAGGATATTTGTATAAACGAGCCAGCAATGCCTTTAAAACTTGGAACCGGTAAGATTAAACTTTCAACTTCACACTGAAATACTCTGCACCGATTGCCTGTAAAGTACAGAGAAGGACATGTGATTAGGATGAAATCATTATTGTCTCTCACACAATTTTTTATCACTTGTGAGTAGAAACAGAAATTCTTTGATTAGAACATGGGAACTATGTTTCAGTTCCAAGTGAAATTATCTAGCTACAAAGTTTGTTTATCTTGATTGTAATGACGGCATCCAATACAAAATTGTCAAACATTAGATCTAGCTGGCCAAATTATGCTTGAGTTTTAGATTAACAGTTCTAGTTATGTTATTTTAAAATTAAAACGACAGAAGCACTTTATCAAACAGTCTAAGGTCTCATGGTGACTGATTAAAATCTGCAAAGTCTAAAGTTGTGCAGATTAGGTGGATTGGTCATGCTAAATTGGCCTGGGTTGTATAGGTTAGCTGAGTTAACCATGGGAAATGCAGAGTTGTGTGGATAAAGTGAGAGGGTAGGTCTGGGCGGGATGCCCTTCTGAGGGTAGTTGAGGGCTTGATGGGCCGAATGGCCTGCTTCCAGACTGCAGGGATCCTATGATTTGATGAAGTGCTGCATAGCCACCAACAATGAATGAGGTACACTCCAGGTGACTTAACTTGGTTATATTTCAAACTGCTGAAAAAAACATTTTAGCAAATGAAATGAAGTAGACTTCTCCTAATTTGACTTGCTTTTTCTTGGATACAGAACTTGGCCCTATTGCACTAAAGTGGAGTAAGTTTCTAAGTGTTCATACTTTTAGTGCATAGATCCTTACCAATTGGTAGATCTGAATCAAACTGTCTCTGTTGATGCCAGCACTTGTGGTGATTTTCATTGTAGTATTGAGTTGTAAATCTATTGATATACATGTGCATATCATGGCCAAAATAGTGAACAGTAATTCAGTGATGTATGATAAAAGCAAGAACCAAGGTATCTGTCAGCATTGTCATCTATATCCTCTCTGGCCGCAACTAATTTGCAGGTTAATTGGCTGCTAGCTTTTAATCTCAGCAGTAGTTTCAGTCAGATGCTTACCATGAGATGTTGGTTATGAACTACTCCTTGTACCTGTCATCAGTAGGAATGAAGGGAACATTCAGGTACTGCTTTGTATGCTTGTTACATTGCAAACATACAATTTGGGAGCTGCTTCTCTAGCCAGCCCTGCCATTCTGTAAAATCACAGTTGACCTGATTGTGGCCTCAACTCCACCTTCCTGCTTATCCCTGATAATTATAATCTCTTCACTAGTAAGGAGGTCAGTCTATCTAAGCGTTAAATGCCTAATGACCTAACCTCCACAGATCTCTTGGTCAAAGTTCCAGAGACTCACTACTCCCAGAAAATCCTCTTTATTTCAGTTTTAAAAGGAAGACCCACTGCATTTCTATTCTGTCCTCTATTTCTAGTTTCTGTCATAAGTGGAACCATCCTTTCAGCATCCACCTATAAAGTCCCTCAGAATCCTGTATGTCTCAGTAAGGTCACCTCTTATTCTTAACTCCGAAGAATGCAGTCTTAACCTGGCCGACCTTTACTGATGACATCATCTCTTCCTTGTGCCCTGCCCCCACCGTCACAGGCATCAGTGGAAATGAATCTTCTCTGAACTGCTTCTGCCACATTTATTTTCTCCCTTAAATGAGGAGATAGAAACTTTACACCATATTCCCAGATTTGGCCTCACCATTTAAAAAGTAGAATATCTACTTTTACAATCCATTGCTCTTGTAACAAACAAGAACATTTCATTTGCCTTTCTTTTCATTCACTCCACCTGCACAGACTTCTTTGACAGTTCATATGCCAAGATCCCTTTGTACCTCCAGAGTCCTGTAACCTCTCTACATTTAAATAATGTTGTAATGTTTTTCTGTTCTTCCTGGTAGAGTGGATGAGTTTACATGATACTTCATCTGCCATATTTTTTTCCCCATGCGCTTGCCCTATATATATCACTTTGCAGATTCTCTTAGAACGTAATAACTCTGAGCAGGCTCCTGTATCATTTAATACAGTTATGGCTGATCTGATCTCTGCCTCAGCTGAAGGGTCTAGGCCCGAAACGTCAAGCTTTCCTGCTCCTATGATGCTGCTTGGCCTACTGTGTTCATCCAGCCCCACACCTTGTTATCTCCACTTTCCTGCCTGCTCCCCATAACCTTTACCTTGTTACTAATGAAAAATCTGTCTACCTCAAATTTATTCAGTGTCCAGGAGTCCATCACACTCTGTAGTAGTGATCTCCACAGATTCACAACCCCTTGAGAGAAGTAATTCCTCCTCATTTCTGTTTTGAAGCTGTCACCCCGACCCTAAAATTGTGACCTCATTTTAGATTGCCCCACAAGGGGAAAACATACTTCAATTAAATCACTTCTCATTGTTCTAAACTCTTAACAGTTAGAGGCCTAAGCTGTTTGTAAGCCATGCCTCATCCACTGCCCCTACATAAATTGTGATTGAGTGACAAAGTCTCCCAGGTCAATCAGTAAAGGAGAGGTGATCTGATAGAGGCATAAAACACCGTTAAACGAATACAATCTTGAATATTATTTCTCATTAAACAGCAGGAGTAGAACTAGTGGCCACTGGTACAAAGTCAAGAAAGGTATCCTTAAGACAAATAACAAATTTTTAATCCTGTATTATGATATGTTAAATAAACTTCCAGATAGCATGGTAAAGGCATAATCAATCAACTCGGCAAAAAAAAATTGTGTTACAATGTGGTTACATTCTCACCGTTATTTTTGAAATTCCAAAGTGGTCAACCTACAAGGATTCTGTGCTTCTCTATTTCTGACCTTGTACATAAGCACGAATTTCATTGATTCAGCTGCTGCGAAACCTTGCTCTCCACCTCTAAAACATCATTGTTAAAATCTACCCCTTGGCCAAGCCAATCCTAAGTGGACTTGTGCAATGTTCAGTTTGTTACTGCTTCAGTGAAATTCCTTTACACGTTATATCATGCAAAGCTGCAATTTAGATGTAAACTGTTGTAGGATCTTTCTAAATTGATTAATTCCAATGGGTGATATGGTCTTCCTGATCTGTAACTTCCATTTCAATCCTGTTTCAAAATCATACATGTATTTGTACACTTCACAGATTCTGCCAAGCTATACTTACAGAAACACTGAGAAAAATTTACTTTGTCTTGATTTTTCATGTACAGTACCATGGGAGATCTGTTAGCATGGTGTCAGTTTGTATTGGCTGATGTTAGTCTGCAACTGTATAAGCAACAAAGACCTTGAATATCCTTTATCTATAATATATAATTTTCTCCATTGCCACTGATCACTATGCAGAACTGAAATCAAATACGCTTCGTTAATTTTGCAGTTACATCTTTAAGTGTAAAACTGTTGATGTGTATCAGACAGGAATATTTAATCTCTGCTGTTTATTGGATCTCATGCAACAAGGCAACTTATACCACTTTACTTTAGGATGCATTTTATCTTCCTATGTTTTTAGTTAGTGTTTCATTTTACTATTTTCATTTTTTCTGTTTTCTTTCTATGTCTTGATCCCACCCTATTTTGTCATGTGACAGGAAAAAGACCCCCCACATCAGGTACCAACAGTCAGCTGGACATCTTATCTCCCCCTTCTTATCTCTGCATATTAGCTTTCACCTGTCTGCAAGTGTCCAAAGAACTTCGGGTAAACCTGGTTTAATCCGTGGCTTTTAAAACTGGTCACCATGCTGTCCTTTTTCACAGCATGGGTACTGTGTTAGTTGCAAACCAGAGGCAGCATTATTTTTGCTTCTTTTGCCTTTTGCGCTATTAACACAACTAATTATCCTTTCTACTAACCTGTTGAACTTCAAATTCTGACTGTGTGGTAAACTGATGGTTTCAACAATAAATACAACATTCAAGTTTTAAGATTCCATTTTATGAAAAATTATTCAACTAACTGCCTTAGTTTGTTTTTAAAAAAGCAGTTACTCACATTTGTTAAGAATGATTTTAATATCAGTTGTGAAAATTACTTTTTCAGAACTTTTTTGAACTGTGTGGAACATTTAATCTGTTACCTGTGAATTAAGTTGACTACATTTTGTAATAAAATGAAAAAATGTCATCTAATTGCTCACCAATTTATAGTGCGCTACTGCAGTGCTAGTAAGATGATTTGCTGCCATTCACTTGTATAACAGATGTGGTATTGGTAGGGGCTAGCAACCTAACATTGTGCGCTTAAATCCCACAATGATAGTTTGGGGTATTGAATTCAATATATCTATTAATTTGTAGACTAGCATTAGGAAACAAAATGACTTTAGAGTTGGTAGACTGTCCCTAATCTCCACAGGTTTTTAGTGTATTCGGCTCCTGCTTGTTTGGCTACTGTATGATGACTTTTACAGCCAGTGAACAATAAGAGATGGACAATAATTACTAATTCATCCCCAAAACAATTTTTGTTTTTCTTTAAAAAGCATCTTCATGGGATTTTAGTTCCAACACATCGAGGCACTTCTGTAGAGAAGAACAAGTGGAGGAGTAATCGCCCTAAATAATGTGTGCCAATTGACCTTTAACATCTGTGCACTTGTTAGATTTGAGGACCACTGGCCTAGGACCAGGCTGGGGAAATACTGTGTCATAAAATAAACAAGATACAATAATGGTCAGGATCAGGTGGGTGGAAAGAAGGGTAGTAGGATGGGCAGAAGAAAAGTGGTTTTTTTTTTCCTGTTATGTCTATTGCAAAAGTTTGTGTGTAACTGAGAGATTTGGACCATGCATTAACCTTGCTGGTCTTGTTAATATATTAAATAAGTGCTGCAATTAGCAGTGGTATCACAAGCTTGGGAAGAGGTAGATATCAGTGACATTTCTGCTGTTGACTGTACTCGGAAACAAGTTGAAAAGTTAATAGCCCGAGAACAGATTGGGTGGTTTGCCTGTGTTGCTCTTTATCTGGTAAAATAGCTTGAAGAGGAATCTGTAGACTCATCAAGGGTTCCTTGAGTTAATTGCTAGCAGGGACACTGGCCTTCAGAAAAGAAAGATGTAAAAGGAGTATTAGAACAGGGCTGTTTTCAAAGCTGTTCAAATATTACAATGTTTATTTGTCATTTGTTTTTGTAATAGTCCAATGTACAACCCATAAGTTCTTCTCTCTCAACAGGCGTTGGTTTTCAATTCAGAACAACCAGCTGGTTTACCAAAAGAAGTTTAAGGTAAGCAAGAAGTATATTGAGCACAAAATGTTGGACTAACAGCTGACAATTGTTTAATAGTAACTTACTTAAGTTACTTCAGTAACTGTGAATTTTCCCCCAAATTTAATTTATATTTGTAACAAGTATTCTGTACCAGTGTCTGATGTAAAAATCACAGTTTAATGTGTTTGTGTGGCTTTTGTATACCTATTGAGCTTTACAGTTTTTGCTTACGATCGCATTTGACACATAATTATATACACGAATGTACATATTCTCCTGCAGCTATAGTACTATGATAATTAAATTTGTTTAAATATTTCAACATTTTAATTTAGCTGGAGTACTTTTAAATTTCTTTACAGGATAACCTCACAGTAGTAGTTGATGATTTACGACTTTGCACAGTCAAACCGTGTGAGGATATTGAAAGGCGCTTCTGTTTTGAAGTAGTCTCTCCCACAAAGTAAGCATCTATACATTTTCTGAAGAAGGGTCTAGGCCCGAAACGTCAGCCTTCCTGATCCTCTGCTGCTTGGCCTGCTGTGTTCATCCAGTTATTTCATCTACACATTTTGTCTTATTTCTGAAAGACTATAATTATAATTTGGAATGTATCTTGTGTATACTTAGCTTTTGCATGGGATTCATCTTACAAGTTGACAGTTTGATTTTTAGATCTGAAATGAGGTTTCTGATGGAAACAAGTGAAGATACCAAGTGAAGTTGGTGTTTTTAAGTTGCATGTGGTTTTCTATGTGGGCAGAATCTTTTTTATATTTAGTACCAGTTCTTGTTTATTGTAATCAAGTATTGTAATCCATAGTCATCAGAACCTTGTCAAGTTGTCTCATCACTTTTAGTTTTGGTATAGTGGAGCGATTAACAAAATAATTGTTTTTCCATTTTTTAAAGTATTTGCTAATGTTTGATTTGTAACATGGATGAAATAAATAGGTGTATTTAGGATATCATAGTTATCAATCATTTCCAACCTCAGCATGAAGAATTAAGTTTATTGATTCTTGTTACAATTTCAATAATGGTGCTCTTTGGATAGTCGGTGTGATATCTAAATTTTTGTGTTTCCAGTGGTTCCATAAATATTAAACTTCTGCATGTCTTTGCATAGGAGTTGCATGCTGCAAGCAGACTCTGAGAAAATCCGGCAGGTTTGGATCAAAGCTGTTCAAGCTAGTATAGCTACAGCATACAAAGAGAAAGGAGAAGAGAGCTATGCTGAAGTATGTATGCAATATATTTTCACTTCTTAAAACTCATTGACTGCAGCTTTTCAAGAAGAAAGCCAGCCACCACTTTAGCACCAGAGTCTAGCAGTAATTATGGCCTGCCAGCATAATTCCCATCCAAGAAATTTTTCTTTAATTTTGGCAGTTGATCCTGCTGATACTTTTTCTGTGGTTTCTAGTTTTGAGCCGCACCATATAATCGCACTTCTACTTAGGATGTTTCAGTATATTGTTAAAGGATGCTGTGCAATCAAAGATACAGGTTTGGGTACTGTCTTTATAGATTTAATCAACATGAAAGCAATTCAGTCTGTTGTGAAAGCTTTTTCGTTCAGAAATGTACACTAATTATATTTTCCTGAACTTGCTCTATACCGTTTTATATTTGTGCCTGGTATAACTCAGTTATGAAGAGACATTGAACCTCTCAAAAAAAACCACAAAAATTAAATGCTTTACTTTTACCTGCTTCATGTTAGCACGTGATTCCCTCTTTTAATTATTGATAATCCTGAGTTTATATTCCATTGTTACCAGTGTTGTTACCTAGAGATCTAAACGTGTGGAAAGATATGCTTGTCTTTAGAAACAAAACTCATAATAATGTGGTCATATTAGGATCATTTGTTGTTGTTATGTTTTTGTGACAGTTAAAATACATCTGTGTTGTTAATTGAGACTTCAAAGTCTTCAAATTTTAGGACATTTGACTAGATATTTTTATTTGGCGATGAAAAAGGTTTTACATCTATCAATGTTTAAGGTGGTTCAGTGTTTCTGTCTTAGTAAAGTGATTGTTGCAGTTAATGTGAAAGGAAAGCTAAATCTTTGCTATGCTGTCATAAAATGAGTATTAATCATTGCACTATTTACAGTTAAACTCTGGTTAGGAATTTGAAGATTACTAACCTGTGCATGTCCATGTTGTCTTGTTCACAGATGTCTTAAATTTGAATGCAATTTATAATGGATTAAGCATCATTTGTTATCATAAGAGGTAGACAGCATGACCTTTAACATACTTAGCTCCTGATATTTCATAAAGACAAATATTTCTTCTTAATCGGAACATTTCCAGTACAGTTGCCTTTAGTCTGTTTTGGCAAACTTGGTCTTCCAGTTACTACAACAATAACATTTGTAGCTTGGCTCCACCATTCAGTTATGATCATAATTGATCTGTGCCTCAGCCTTATTTTACCAGTTCCATGTTCCTTGCTTATTATCATATCAATCTCAGTCTTGAAAGTTTCAGTTGAGCTACTATCCAAAGCCTTGAGGGACAGAAGTCCAAATTTCCACAACTCTTGTTGTGAAAATGTTCTTACTGCCTTCACTTATATTAACGATTTGCTCTCGTTTTTAGTTTGTGCCGCAGTTATTAGAAATCTTGTGAAACATTCAGCCCTAGATAAGCAAACATATTTTCTCCAGCTGACTATTGGGAAACAGAAGTCATTGTCTTCAAACTAACCACAAATTCTGTTCCCTGAACAATTGACCCTGTCCCTTGTATGAGACTGAACCAAACTGCTTGCAACCATGGTGTCATATTTGATCCTGAGATAACCGTGCAGTTACATCATGTGTGCCACGTGGACTGTCTTTTTCCAACTCTGTGACATTGACCAATTGTGTCTGAAATCCTTGTCCATTCCCTTGTTACCTCTACATTTGACTGAACACATTCCTGGATGGTTTCCAAATTTACAGAGAGTAGAACAATTAAATAAATTTGCAACTCTACTATCCATGCCCTTTGACCTGTCCCATTCACCCATTGCCTCAGTTCATGGGTCTACATTGGCTCAGTTAAGCAATATATTGATTTAAAAATTCTTATCCTTAATATCTCTGTCTCAACCCATTCTGTCCTTTATAAGTGTCTCCAGCCTAAAGTCTTTGTGGTATCTCCAACTGTCTGATTCTGGCATCTTAAGCATCCTAAAGTTTTTTTTTTAATTGTTTAATCATTGGTAGGTTGCCTTCAGCTGCAGGTATGGAGTAACCTCCATAAACCTACCTCTTTTGACCAAGATTTTGCTCAGTTGCACTGTTTTCTCCATATTGATCTTATTTTGTAACTGTCTGCCATGTAGTTTTACTATATTAATGGCACTGCGCAAGTGCAAGATATTGTTGTGACTTAATGACTCAAGGCTTTGCCATTGATGAGACAGAGGAATGACCAATGTCAGAAGGCTGGTTATGAGAGAAAATTGAAAGGGAGATAGTGGAAGAGCAGAAGTCCAATTTTGCAGTGGACGTGGGTACAGCAAGAACCGATTGAGAAGGCGTTATGGTTTAAAGACAAAACTGTTTCTGTGTGATACCGTCTCCAACATCTTCAGATGGGATAAGTGACAGTTTGTAATTTTAAAATCTATGCCCTTATGCATTTACATGGGCTTGATTTGAAAGAATGAAACTTTGTTATTACTTTCCCAGAAATTAGATAGAAGATCATCCCCTTCTACCAGCAGTCTGGACTCCGGGAGTGAATTGAAGGAGCGACCAGTAAAAGGAGAAAGTGCACTTCAGCGTGTGGAGTGCATTGCTGGCAATACATATTGCTGTGACTGTGGCCAGTCAGACCCTCGTTGGGCAAGCATTAATCTTGGAATCACTCTATGCATTGAATGTTCAGGAATTCACAGGTATTAACATTGCTAAAAGAGGAAACATTTATAACAGATCAGGAAAGAATTGTATTCACTCACTTGGTATGATTTAAGGCTAACATACGTCCAAATTGCTGTTTTCATTGAATGTAAAGTTTACAGGTAACTGAATTTTTGTTACTTTATTTTGGTAGGGTATTGGGCTATCAATTGGGACAAAATCAGCTCAAAATTTGTGATTTGATTCTATCCAGTTTTACGGGGTTATGAAGGGATATCTCTCAAGAAAATTACAAGAAGGAAAGGATTAGCTTGACCATTAAAAACGGAAAGAACTGCAGATGCTGTAATTCAGGAACAAAAACAGAAGTTGCTGGAAAAGCTCAGCAGGTCTGGCAGCATCTGTGAAGAAAAAAGGTCAGAGGTAATGTTTTGGGTCTGGTGACTGGTTCCGAGGAAGGGTCAGCAGACCCAAAAGGTTACCTGTGATTTTTTTTCTCCACAGATGCTGCCAGACCTGCTGAGTTTTTCCAGCAACCTCTGTTTTTGTTAGCTTGACCATTGTCAGTTTAACTTATTGCTGCTCTGTTAAGCTTCTGTACTTTGTAGGAGTTGAACTAGTGATGAGTGTTGGTATTATTTGTATTATATTGGCTTTTTTTGGTTGTGCTTAGGAGTCTAGGTGTCCATTTTTCTAAGGTGCGTTCCCTTACTCTGGATTCATGGGAACCTGAGCTCTTAAAAGTAAGTCTTTTTTAAAAGAACTTCGTGAGTTTTTTTTTGTTCACAATTTCTGTTAAAGGATTGCTTTAGACAGTGAGCCTGTACGTTTAGTATTTATATGTAAAATCAGTTGCTGAAATTAATGTGAGCATGTTGCATTATTCAGCAAAACACCTTATTTCCCATTATTTCTTCTTGGGCAACATCAAAGATGCTTAATTTATACTTGCCCACTTTTATACAATTTTATAGTTGAGGTGGTGAGATCTGAATGTAATAGCATAGTGATATTTTTAACAGGGGAACTTGCATCTCAAAACAGCATTTTAGAGAATTTGCAGTTTCTTTTGTCAAGTTGGAAGATTCAAATTAGCAGATAAAAATTTAATCATGGAGTTAGAACAAAGGTTTTATATTAGTAGCCTACCAATATAGTTTGTCTTCTTTCCAAGTGAACTTTGCTGAAATTTATATACTCATTTTCTTTGACAGCTTATGTGTGCACTGGGAAATAACGTTATAAATAGAATATATGAGGCAAGAGTCGACGAAATGCATTGTAAAAAGCCAAATGCAGGAGATTCAAGGTAAATAATGAAACTTCTTTATAATTTAATTTTTTTCTCGAGTAAACTTGTGAACTTGACTAAATAGGTTTTAAATTATGGTACTTAGAATCCCTACAGTGTGCAAACAGGCCCTTCGGCACAACAAGTCCACACTGACCCTCAGCATCCCACCCACACCCATCCCCCTATAACCGACCTAATCTACACATGCCTGAACATGTGGGTAATTTTAGCGTGGCCAATCCACCTAGCCTGCACATCATCTTACCTTCAACCTCTATTCTGATCAATATTAAAGAAATAATGACACCATTCAAAGGAGTGTTTATTTAACATTTATCCCTCAAGAAACATACTGTGAAACAAATTAATTGATCATAGTTTGTTTTATTCAAGATAATTAGTTTGATATGAAGTACCATGAGATATTTCTGAGGAATTAGATAAAGTATAGAATATAAATACAAGTTTTTGTCTAATGGAGTAGATTATTGTTCAAAAATATTTTAGCTGCTACTGAAAATAAATGATTAATAGAATGATGCTGACATCGGTTGTAAATTATGATTTCTATAATCAGAATATAAAATGTAAATGTTTGACAGAAGACTTATAAAATGTCACATAGAAACTGCATGTAATGTGTATAAGTACTTAGCATTTGCTGTGCTTTCCACATGTTATATAATCGCACAAGAGTGTGTGTTGCTTTTAAACTGTAAGGTATTAAATGTCGCTTTTTTTTGTGCCTTTCCAAGTACTTTTAATGTTGTACTGTTGTTAGGCTTGAGAAGGAAGCTTGGATCAAAGCTAAATATGTTGAGAAGAAATTTGTACAGAAATCCCACAGAATATCTTCAACAAAAGAAAGTCCGCAGGTTTTACCACTGGCCGAGCAACTTGAAGGCACATGTGAACCAGCCTCCAAATTTCTGTCCGTTCCAGGAAGCAATTCGAAATTTTCAGGTAATAGTCTGTGATATATCATGTGAAAATAGAATAAGAACTTGTAATGAATAATGGGGAAAAATCATTATTGAATTATGGAAAAGAAATGAAGATACAAGACATATTCCTGTCTTTTTTGTTTAATACCAGTAACCTACAACTGTGGCCTGTATTTTGTGGTAAGCGGTGAAGTGACAATATATGCTGCTGACAGCAAAGAAAGCTGCTTTCACGTATATAGTGATCTCTATGACATGGATTTCTCCTTACTTGCTGTTCATTTGAATCTGGTGCCATGTCAAGAGGATCTCTGGATCTCTGTCCCGTCACAGTGATGTCAGCCAGTAGAATAGGCTGTCAGACACATTGAAATATGCTGACAGATCGCAAATTAGAAAATAAAGTGCACTAATTATCCTTCACATTTAATTAAATTTTACAGATAGCATTTATTATTGATTTGTGTATTCACCTGGGATTAAAATATAAACTGAAACATCATGAATGGCCTTCAAAAAGTGTTCTAAAAATATATGGTTACATAATGGAAAATTTGATGTTCCAGAAATATAAAATCTATTTTTCAGGGCCAGAGAAACCGAGTAACTTTTTTGAGTAACTATGAATACAGTTTGTTGTTAAAACCACTGTTGAGCCATTCAACATTGTGTAACTTTAAGGGGTCCTGTAGTACGGCAATAGCTGTTTTTTTTAGTAAAAGAAAAGCGGGTTGTTATTAATTTAGTGATTTTGTTTTTGCAATCTGCAGCAAATTTAAAAGCAGGTTTTATGAAGAGTAATGTAATTACTGAAGCATCTTTGTGATTAATGTCTTATGTGCAAATTTAGAGTTGTTAATTTCATAGGAATAATGGCAGCAAATGATGACCATTTCATTTTCATTATTACCGCAAAATCTGGGTTCATGACTTTTTCATCTGTGGTAAAGAATTCAAAAATACGATGGCCCAGTTTTATGGTGCTAACTGCTAACCTTGAAGAAAGCTGGCTATAAATATCTATCGATCTTTGTGGCCTGGATTTTACCTTTCTCAATAATCATTTGGCATTAGAATCAAATAAAAGGGATCTCCAGGCATGCAACAAAAATAATATCGAGGCAGGGTAAGTAGCCAGTAATTTCAAAGAGTCCTGAAACAGTAAACCAGGATTTTAAAAGACCTTGATTTACCCGTAGCATACAAATTAGAAGTTGAAATAAATTTGATTTTTAAAAAAATTAATCAGAATTTTATCATGACATTTTAATTTTAACATTGCGCCAATATTGGAATAGTTTTCCAGGGTTAGAAGTTCTTCTTCAGCAGTTTTGACTTTATAAGCTGTTAAATATCTAAACTCACAACATTAAGAAAGCATAACTTTCACAGGGATTTTAAAATTAATATTACAGTATTCAGGGGAAAGTTCTTGACAGTTCAGTGATTTTTAAGTGTCTTTAATCTCTTGTTCAACTGCATATTCTCTGGAGAAGTCTGGAGTCACTAATAGCAACTTTTAATTCCAAATGTACAGAATCCAGATGTCGCTGACAGTTTTTCCACTGCTGCAAAATCCTAGCTGTTCTGTCTACCAAATGATGTGATTCACTTTAGAGTGTTACTATCTTTCAGTGTATTTTTCTTTGAATATTTTAAAAGAAATTTCCTCTGTTTTCCTCTATTTCAATGGCTGTTTTGCTTTGCTAACATGCATGTAACCAGCTGCTGTTAGTAACACTGAGCCACGTCGGGAGTCTCTCTTCTGTCCAGATGAGCTAGACTCGCTATTCTCCTACTTTGACACCTCTTCAAAATCTAGTAGTAGTAAGTACTGCACATATGAAGCTTCTCAGTGCTTGTGCTACTAAATTCATCCACTGCTTGATTCCGCTTATGGGTGTATGTGAGAGTTTTGACCTCCCTAAGCATTTTAAGTATTAATTATTAAAGTAGCATTTTCCTTCATGCATTTGATTTTCCCCCTTGTATTTGCAGTTGGTGTTTTTCATTGTTAATTATATTGGATTTCGCAGAAAGAGTATCATGAACTGATTTTGTTTTGTAGTTTTTGTGAAATGTTGGGATGATTGGTCTTAAACCATGGTTTTTTTTTAATTTGTAATTTGTTTTGCATCAGTGTAAAGCTTATCTCAATGTGAATGAGGATTGTTGCGTTCAATTTTGTGTGTGTAAGATATTGTAGCACCAAAAAGGTAAAATCTGTTTGTTTTAGGTTTATAGATTGAAATGGTTGCTTCCTAGTCTGGAACTTGAATATTCGTGTATAGCGAAACATGCTGCTAAAGGCGTTTGTCTTGCATTGATCAGGACAAACCTAAGAATGCCAAATTTCAAACAATCTCAGTAATTTATACTACCAGAGAAAAGGACTGCTGATTGGTAAGCTCAGTGACTGAGACATTGCCATGGGGAATCCACAGGTTCCTCATACTTCTGGGCAATTTGAAAATGCAACACATGAACATATTTCTGTTGTTTGCAGAGAATGTGTCCTCGTGTATGCATGTATGTTGTTTCTAGCAAGCATAAATGAGCCATGTTATGAACTTGACTAATTATCTTTTTTAGTGATTAGTATAGCTAATAACACACTGAAGATTATTCAGCAAGTGCTGTCCAATCGTGGGATCACATCTAACAGTAGTTTTTTTTGTTTTGGGTTTTGTAAATGAAGTCTAGTTGGATGCAGTCTGTGCTCCTGCCTATTTTGAACACCCGGAAGTTGGATGATATTCTGCATATCACACAACTGAGCAATTCACGCATGAACTTCAGTGCTGGTGTGATGTCAGGTACGTAGGCCATGTGTTCCAACAATTGGCTAATCTGACTGAACAATGTGTCTCTCTGGCTATTCCTAAGAACAGCCAGAGTACAGACTGTACTCAACCAGAGCATGTTCACTGCAGACAAAAGGAATTTGACAAGCCATATGCATTTTTTGAATAAACTGGAAGCATGCAGAGCCTGTAATTCCTTGTTAGAATCTCAGCTATTGACAACTTACATTAATGATTTAGATGAGAGTACTAAATGTAATGTCACCAAATTTGCAAATGACACGAAGCTGGGGCGAAAGGTGAGTGGTGATGAGGATGCAGAGATGTTTCAGTGTGATTTGGACAAGCTGAGTGTGTGGGCAAATGCATGCCAGATACAGTAAAATGTGGATAAGTGTCAGGTTATCCACTTTTTTGATAGTAAAAACAGGAAAACACGGTAATATCTGACAGGCTATAAATTGAGAGAGGGAATGTACAACAAGACCTTTGTGTCTTTGTATACCAGTCGCTGAAGGTAAGCCTGCAGGTACAGCAGGTGGTGAAGAAGGCAAATAGTATGTTTGCCTTCAGTGAGAGGATTTGAGTATAAGAAATGGATGTCTTGCTACAGTTGTTACAAGGCCTTGGTGAGACTACAGCTGGAACATTCTGTGCAGTTGTGGTCATCTTACCTGATGAAGAATGCTCTTGCTATAGAGGGAGTACAGTGAAGGTTTACCAGACTGATACATAAACAGAAGTTGCAGGAAAAGCTTGGCAGATCTGGCAGCATGTCTGAAGAGAAATCAGAGTTATCCTTTCACGTCAGGTGAGCCTTCCTCACAACTGATGGTAGCTAGGAAAATGTTGGTTTATATAGAGAAGGTGGGTGAGGGAGCAAGGAGTAAATGATAGGTGGGAACAGAGCCCAAAGAGAGAAGTCAGTTGGATAGACAAAGGAGTGGATAATAGTCTGGCTGGGAGAGTGAATAACTGTTAATGGAGACTGTTAGTAGCTAACAATAGGTAGTGTGTAATGGCAGACTATGTAATAACAAGGCCTGGTGTGTGGGGTTGGGGGCTAAGGCATGAGAAAGTGCAGGCCCCAAAATTATTGAACATGACTTTGAGTCCGGAGGGCTACAAGGTCCCCAGTCAGAAAACGAGGTAGTGTTCTTCCAGGTTGTCCTTAGCTTCGCTGGCGCACTGCAGCAAGCCTGTGACAGATGTTGGCCAGGGAACAGGGTGATGTGTTAAAGTGACAGGCAATTGGAAGCTCAGGGTCTATTTTGCAGGCAGAACATAGATGCAAAGATTCCATTCCATTCTCACAGTTCCTCTGTCACTGTCGCATATGTTCAGATGAGGCCAACTTTGACAAGGGAGCCTCCAAAATGTCGACCTTCTTCCTCGACTAAGGATTACCCAGCAGTGTTGTTGACCGGGGCCTCAACTGAGTCTGACCCATCTTTCGCACTTCCCACACCCCCTCTCTTCCCTCCCGCAACAGGAAAGGGTTCCCCTTGTCCTTACCTACCATCCCACCAGCATCCACATCCAGAAGATCATCAGATGCCATTTCCACCACCTCCAGCATGCTGCCATCACCAGACACACACAACCCCCACCCCCGGCCACGGCCACCTATTGGAGGGACCATTCCCTCTGGGACACCCTGGTCCACTCCACACCCCCACTGCACCTTCCCCTGCAATCACCGAAGGTATAACCCCTGCCCGTTTTACCTTCTCTGTCCTCAGCATCCAAGGGCCCAAACATACCTTCCAGGTGAAGCAGCACTTCACACAATCTAGTCTACTGCATTTATTGTTCACAATATGGTCTCCTCTACGTTTGGGAAACAAAGCATAGACTGGGTGACCACTTCGCAGAACATCTGTGTTCTGCCCTCAGAAAAGATCCTGAGTTTCCAGTTGCCTGTCACTTTAACACACCACCTTGTTCCCTGGCCAACATCCCTAACTCAGACTTGCTGCAGTGTTCCAGCAAAGCTCAGTGCAAGCTGGAAGAACAATACCTCATTTTCTGCTTGGGTACCCTGCAGCCCTCTGGACTCAGTACCGAGTTCAATAATTCTAGGGCCTCGAGTCTCCCATGTCCCAGCCCCCTACCCCACACATCAGGCCTTGTTATCACATAGTCTGCCTTTTCATACTACCTATTGTTAGCCACTGACAGTCTCCATTAATAGTTATTCACTCTCTCAACCAGATTATTATCCGCTCCTTTGTCTGTCCAACTGTCTTCTCTCTCTTTTGGGCTCTATTCCCACCTATCATTTATTCCTTACCCCCTCCCTCACCCTAACCTCTGCATATAATCTGACATTTTCCTGGATAGCATCAGTTCTGAGGAAGGATCACTGAACCTGAAACGTTACCTCTGATTTCTCTTCACAGATGCTGCCAGACCTGCTGAGCTTTTCCAGCAACTTCTGTTTTTGTTTCTGGTTTACAGCTTCCACAATTCTTTGGGTTTTTGTTTACCAGAGTGATTCCTGGGATGGCGGGACTGATGTAGGAGAGGTTGAGTCAGTTAGGATTGTATTTGCTGGCATTCAGAAGAATGAGGGGGGAATCTCGTGGAAAGCTGTAAAATTTGAACAGGATTAGACTGTGTTCATGCAGAAAGGATGTTCCCATTGACAGGGAGTCCAGAACCAGGGATCACAGTCTCAGGATACAGGTTAAACCATTTAAGAACAAGGTGTGTAGAAATTTCTTCACACAGAAAGTGTGAGCCTGTGGAATTCACTTAAAACAGAAAGCACTTGAGACCAAAAATTTGTTTGAGATAGTAGGAACTGCAGATGCTGGAGAATCTGAGATAACAAGGTGTAGAGCTGGATGAACACAGCAGGCCAAGCAGCATCAGAGGAGCAGGAAGGCTGACGTTTCGGGCCTAGACAATTCTTCAGAAATGGTGGTACGGGATTGGGGAACAATGAGGTTGGAGGCTGTGGGTGGGAGGTCACCTGAGATGATGAGGTTGTGGATGGTTTGGGAGATAATGGTTTGGTGGTTGGGGGTGGGGTCATGATCAAGGGGGCAGTAGGAGGAGGTGTCGGAGAGTTGGCGCCTGGCCTCAGCGATGTAGAGGTCAGTGTGCCATACTGCAACTGCGCCTCCCTTATCCGCGAGTGTAATGGTGAGGTTGGAGTGGAGGGCTGCACGTTAAGCGGGGGAGAGGTTGGAGTGGGTGAGAGGGTTGGAGAGGTTGAGGCGATTGATGTCTCGACGGCAGTTGGAGATGAAGAGGTCGAGGGAGGGTAGGAGGCCTTGGGGTGATGTCCAGGAGGAGGGGGTGTGTTGGAGGTGGGAGAAGCGGTCAGTGGAGGGAGGGTTAGGCTCACTGTTGAAGAAGTAAGTGTGGAGGTGGAGGCAGCGGAAAAACTGCTCAATGTCCAAACGTGACTGGTATTCGTCGCTGTGTGGGTGGAGGGGGACAAAGGTGAGCCCTTTACTGAGGACTGACTATTCGTCCTCAGTAAGGGGGAGATCTGGGGGGATTGTGAAGACACTGCAGGGCTGGGTGATGCTGTCTCCTCTGGAGCTGCTGGCTGTGGAGGTGATGGGCGGAACGACATCGGCGTCGGCATTGGCGGTGAGCGGAGTTGCGTCGGTGGTGGGCAGAGCGCCGTCAGCGGTGGGCGGAGCAGGGTAGGAGGCGGCAGCAGCGGTGATGGTAGGTGCATCCTCAGTGTCTATGGTGTTGGCCTCGGAAATGGAGGCAGTGGCATCAGCAGCAGTGTCGATGGAGTTTGCTGTCCCGGAAGTGGTGTACCCAGCGGCAGAGGATGTGACATTATTCGTGGGTGCTCTGACAGTGGCCACGTGGCCAATGGCGGTGGGCACGTTGTGGGGAAAGTCCTGGGTAGGGTTGGGGATTTGGAAGGTGGAGGAAGCCCGGTTTGGGTGGTAGGCACCAGTAAGTTTACTGTACTTACGGTTTTTTGTGCCCAATAAAGCTGAGTAGAATTGTGAGTTCAGGTTGTGGATCCTACGAAGAATGAAAAACAGGAGAGGTCCATTGCAGGTCTGGGAGAGGGAGGCTCTGAGCTGGGGTAGGCTTGATTGTAGTGCCAGGAGATGCCAGCACATTGCTGCGAGTGTGTGTTTCAGGAGTCGCACGGAGAAACGCTTCTGAAGGATCTCAGTGTTCTGAATGTAGACATTGTCATGGTTGGGACCAAATTGGGAAGGCCTGAATGTGGACTGTAGTCCATTGGGAATGATCTGGTTCTGTAGGCAGGTACTAAGGAAGGTGATGTGGCTGTAGTACCTGGTTTGCTTCAGGATGTGGTGGAACAGTTTCAAGGCTGAAGAGATTACGAGAGAGTTGCAGTGGGAGAGAGATCCACTGAGGTTTTTCCGGAGGGAGGACGGTAACTTCTTCAGGGTAGGCATCCTTAGAAGAGGCTTCGCAGCAGGGTTGAAATTGTTTCAGAGATAGTAGGAACTGCAGATACTGGAGAATCTGAGATAACAAGGTGTAGAGCTGGATGAACACAGCAGGTCAAGCAGCATCAGAGGAGCAGGAAGGCTGACGTTTTGGGCCTAGACCCTTCTTCAGACCCTTCTTTTCTGAAGGAGGGTCTAGGCCCGAAACGTCAGCCTTCCTGCTCCTCTGATGCTGCT